>JAYEPQ010000012.1:47744176-48016676 GCA_036321105.1 Dracaena cambodiana
CTTGGTTCTCTAAAGTTTCACAGCGCTTCCTTGGAGTAGAACCAGATGAACCCCCAGCAGAGGAAGGAATTCAAGCAACCCGGGCAAATGTCGATGATGAGGTAATAACCATATATCTTCCTACTTTAATGTTCAATACGGTTAACCAGTTTTTCTGCTGCTTATTATTTTCCCGTCCACTAATATAACAGAGATATACACGCATAGAAGCAATTATCGATCCATTAATTGCGCAAGGGGATAAAGCCTTCAAGAAGCGATATGGATTGTTATTTACTGCACTTCAGAAGATCAAAGCCGTTCTAACCGGTTGCACTCATCCAGAAGAACCACCACATGAGCAAGTGGAGGAACCTACACCAGATCAATCCACTCCTAATGCACCCGATACGACATTTATGACTCGTACCAGAAGCAGACGTAATCCCCCGAGAAAAACAAGGAGACAGTGATCATTGCACGAATTATGTAATGATATGGATCATGTATGTAACATGAAGTGGCCGGTGTAAAATTATTTCTTGCAAACATATCAAGTTATGTTAAATTAATGGTTATTTTCTATGTAATGATCTCTCTTGTGCGTTTTTCCTCGTTTTAATATAAACACTATTTCATTGTATCAGAGTTGTGTCGAAATATCAATGTATCGGAGTAGCCATGTTCCATTATTTCATTACATCGGTTAAATCATTGTGTGTATGTGTATCATTGTATTGCAGTGATTGATGTATCAGTGTCTCAATGAGTTGGTGATGTGTTTCGGAATTTCATTGTATGTTTTCTTGCTTCCTTGCCTAAATTCCAATAATAATATATAAATACTATCATTACAATTAAATAAATCAATTAACGACTGGAATATTTGGAGGCCGAGTTGATGGCCACTGTTCGGGATGCCAGTCCGAACAAATGGCCGTCGTTCGGAGTGTCAGTCCGACCGAGACCCAGCTGTTCGGACTTACAGTCCGAACAGCCGAGTTTCGGTCGGACTGACAGTCCGACCGAAATCCGACTGGTCGAACTTACAGTCTGAATAGCTGGGTCTCGGTCGGACTGACACTCCGAAAGACGGCCATTCTGAACCCGCTACGTTACCCAATATTTTACAGGTAGATCATTAGTCAATCCAATGTAACACAAGTTTCCTTTTGCGCACAATTCCGAACCCGCTAATTACCTTTTTAATTTCTAATTAACATATTTTTAAAAGGATATTGAAGATTGGAATAGGTTTTGTTAGGTTTTAAAAAAAAAATAAAAAATTTACCTGCTGTCGTGCGCCAGACGAATGGAGGTAGCGGGAGAGGGAAGAAGGGTATGTTTGGAATTTATTTTGGATGGCAGAATTGTTAGAATTTATTTTGGATGGCAGAATTGTTATTTATAGGAAGTTTTTACTGGGCTCACTAGGAAAAAACTTGTGCCCCTTTAGAAGTTCCCGTTTGAGAGCCTCTAACGGTCCCTCAAAATTTCTGAGGAGACCTCTAAAAAGTTTGGTTTTTTATGTCGGGGGTTAATTAAAGTTTGGCCTTTTATCTTGATTATTTACTCAAGACGTCAAAATACATGTACTGATCCCGTCTCCCCGTTCCATCTGAAATATATAAATAAATTTCATTTATTATAAAAATTTGTAATAATTATACAAACCCACCCTTCTTTATGGATCCATTGTGATAACGAGAAAGAAATTTGTTTCAAATACTCCATTTCTTTTCTTCTGTGTTTTTTTGTTCCCTTCTTCTTTTATGTTCTGTTTTTGGGAAAAAAGACAATAGCCTCTCTTCAACCTCAAAATTTGATAGCAATCGAACTTTTTGATACTACTTCAGCCAACATAAATAAAGGAAGCAAAGATGAGATCTTTATATTACAGTCAAAAATCAGAAACCAAAAAATTCTCTCTGAGATTTTTTATTAGATTAGAGACTATAAATCCACTCATTCCACACACACAAAATTGCTGCAACTAAGAAAAGATACTATACAACTTGTCAAGAAGAAAAATTTCCATCATCTATTTGGTTATCCTTCAATATTGGAGCAATAGTCAGAACAAGGCTATTCCATTTACTGCCCTTTTACTTCCCAAACAGTCGCCTTCTTCGCCTGCTCGCCTTCGACTGTGCAACAGGCACGGCCTCGCCAATCACGATTTCATCAATCAGATCCTTGAATACCAATTTCTCCATCTCCAGCACCAACCCAGGCACCTCTTTGTCGAAATCTGCCCATCCGTCCGATCGGCAAAGCACCTCTTCCTTTGATATCTTGATTTCAACACCACAGTTTTCGCCCCTTGGAATGTCAGCCTGTAGCTTCTCAATCTCCAGACATAGTTCGTTCAGTAACTGCTGCCCGTTAGGAAACCTGCAGGTCAGCTTTCTGGATCGAATGAAGTGATCAGGGCGAGGGTCTGAGCTTGTTAGTTCCAGCTTCTGGATTAGAACCTCGTTCACAATGTCAGACACAAGCTTTGTGTGAAGGATCTCTTGATCAGTCTTGGGCTGGAGAGTGTTGCTGTTGAGGGTTCCAGAACTGGGAAGCCAGCCAGTCTTCATTTGCTCGAGAATGAGGAACGAGTCGGGGTTGATCGGGTGGAGCTGAACGGGCGTTGTGCCCGTCTCAGACACGTAGTTGCAGTCAGGGTTCTGGGTTTCACAGATTGAAGCAATGTGATCCCTGGGGGAAGGCCAATCATCACTTGAGCTCAGCACACTGAGCTTCTGTACCAGGTTCTCTATGCTCAGCAGCTTCTTCTGGTCGAATTCAGTACTTGAACTCGTAGTTCTAATGTCGTGCAATGTTGACGGAGTCCATGGGTCATCAGAGGTAAGATATTTCTCATCTGTCAGGGAAAAGCAGTAGTTAGTTATCCCGTGTCCAAGAGCTCTAGAATAAAGACATTGCTTTAATGCTATTTGTTAAGATTCAATGACAAATGTAGCAAACAAGTTTTTTCAGTAAGTTTGCAAATGCAAAAATACGTTGCTCCAAGGGCGTCATGGCCTCATTTTATCAACATTTCTACAGTACCTACGGCCGGCACTTTTGAGGGGATCGGTTTTCTGCATTTGCTAGTGAGGCTAAGTGCGACACTACTACTTTATCTATGTTCTTTCTTCTTCATTTGTTATCTTTATCTACTTGCTCTCGTTAAAATCTCACAATGTATGGGGCAGCAATCACTGCCGTTTTCAATAATCAAGAGAAAAACACGTAAGACATAGAATATGAATGTACTGAATGCAATATCTGCAACCAAACTGAGAGGTGGTCATTGCTTCACCATTCATGCTGAGAACACAATGGAGCCGGGGCATGGCGCAAGGTCCAAATCCAGAAAGAGGCACCCAGTGCACCTCTTTTTCTTCTGTGTGCGTGTGGGTGGGTTGGAGGGAAGAAGGTGATATGGGGGATTGGCCCTCAGGAGAAAAGGACAAAAAAAAAATTATAATTATAATAATAGTACATTCGACTCCTCAAGATATGGGCTGTCAGTCAACATACAAAGTTGGCTATCCAAAACGAGCTCCAAGGACTTAAATTAAAGGGATATTTACTGGTTTGTTCTTCAAATCTTTATATATTATGATTTAGTCCTCCAAATCTTCATATTTAGAATTTAGTCCCCCAAATCTTCTAAGTTACTACAATTTAGCCCTCCTCCCCAAATCCCCCAAATTTTTACCTGATATTACCATTTTACCCCTCATTATTCATTCTTTCTCTTCCTCCTCTCTTCCTCTTCTCTTCTCATTTTCTTCATTATTCCTCCTCTCTTCTCCTTCTCTTTTCCTACTCTCTTCCTCATCTTTTTTCATTGGGAGAAGAGAGGAGAAGAGAGAATGAGAAAAGAGGAGGAATAATGAAGAAAAGGAGAAGAGAGGAGGAAGAGAGGAGGAGAAGAGAGGAGAAAAAGAAAGAATGAATAAGGAGGGGTAAAATGGTAATATCAGGTCAAAATTTGGGAGTTTGAGGAGGGGACTAAATTGTAGTAACTTAGGAGATTTGGGGGACTAAATCCTAAATATGAAGATTTGGGAGACTAAATCATAATATATAAAGATTTGAGGGACAAACCTGTAAATACCCCTAAATTAAATATGTATCGTAAAGGCCAAACAGCACATCAAATGGCGAAGAAAAGTGCTCTTGTCTTCTTTGTTTTGGGGAATAACCCAACTACTTTTGAGTCCACCAAACACAAACAGAGAATCATCTTACCAACCTCAAGTTCTTGAGCTAGGCATAAAAAGGGATATTTTGGCAACGATGCTCGCGCCATCTGGCATCCTCCTGCCTCTCTAGAGGATCTATCTAACTTTCAAGCCAGGATATCATGCATATAAGGTGCATATCCTTGTAATGAGGTTCGTCACATAGCTTGGTTAAATCTGAGCTATACGTGACTGTAGGTATTATTCTAAACATCATACACAAGTAGATAAAATTCTGCAATGAAGGAACATACATCTCAGTGGTTGTTGACAGCCAACATTGCCTGTTCACTGAGCTACATGTAGACCCGGTGCTACTTCTAGAAATTCGTCTAAGAGCTCACTAGTTACTTTTTCAGTTGACCAGCACAACGTCACATTTGATATCTAAAGAAGGTACAGCCTAACTATGAAGTGCATCAGCAAATTTAAAATCATATGTAGGAGTTTTGGCTGGTCGAATATCTCGCCGGAATCTGTTTAATATTTTAGGTGCATTACTCACTTAAGGATCTCAGCTCACAAATATTAATAGTGCATGCCAAAACTACACAACCCAACACAGATTTGGTTTGTCTATTCCAATATGGTCAGCTAATGTCAGAATTTGATCACATAATCACTTCTATTCTCATCAGTAATAAATGAAATTTTTCACAAAAAATTATTTGAGAGAAGTTTACATAATATTGAAATTAGCTAACAAATACAAAGCAATCCAACTGGTACTATTTCAGAACAGAATTATTCTTTTAAACTAGAAAATTCATTTGGAACTCTAGGGAGCATTTTGATCTAGAACGTGATAAATGAAGTGATTAGAAATTGTTATGTAATCAAGTAAGAAGATCCAACCAAATGCAATGCAACTGGATATTGTGATAAACAGGTTCTGTCTTTTTTAAGATAAAAAAACATGAGAGTATCATCATCTTTAGGATGAAATATTCTCTTAGTTTTAGGGCTTTCAGAATGAACTAAAGGAAAATATCTCGAGAAAATTAAAGGCACATACCTTTAGGGCTATTCAAATTTTTCTTTGAAGGAGATCGTGGCCAGTCATCTTGGTAGAACGAGGTATCTAGAGCAGAGATGGGGCTTGGCTGTTCAGGAGCAGCAGTTACAAATTCCACACGTGAAACTTCTTTACTCGAACTGACTGAAGGCTTCTGAACAAAAAGAAAGAGATAGAAATCCATCAACCACATACTGCATAAGCAAACAACACTCTATCATTTCGTGAATGATAGAACATAATCTTTTATACTCTATTTTTAATAAAACAAAAAAGGATCTAAGAAAGTTAAACATATCCTACAAATTTTATATTCAAAATTAGTACTTATTAGCACCAAGGCCATATTACATTGTCCACAATATGTTGCACAATACAACACACCAAGCATGGGAAGAAGCAAACATCAGAATACTGTCTACAGACACAATGCATCCTATTTGCTTAATTAACGAAAGGGAACTGACTTACAAAATATATAGCATTAAAGAGCAAGGGACAAACCTTCAGCTTTTTTACTGAGGCAGCTTTCCTGGCAGCCTTACCCGAGGGACTCCTGCTGCTCTGCTGAGAGACGGAGTTATCTACAGATCGATCAGCAATTGTTCCTTCAAAATCCAGCTGAGATGACAAGCTGAGATTGGTATCTGATCTTTGAGAAATCTCATCACCCTGACAGCTAAAGTTCCTCGTTTCACTACTCTTGCTCAATCGTTCATCGCTATCTTTTACCTGAGCTGGTTTCTGTGTAAACTTACTTCTTGGAGAAACTGATTCTGCTGGCTTGCTATTAACAAATAGTCCTCTAGGGTTGCTCGAGTCTGAAGAAGGAAGAGGGGGTTGCGACCTCTCTACTTCAAGCCTTTTTTGCCGTAGCTTTGGGCTCAGAGAGCCTGAAATCTTTAATGAGCTTCCACCATCCTCTCTTGGTGACTGCTGAGGCTTAGATGAAACCTGAACTGTTTCTGAATGAACTTTGTGAGACACATTGTCTTCGTTCCTGGCATTAGAATTTTTTCCTTTTGCTACTCTGTGGTTTGTGAATGCCTTCCTTCTATCCATTGTAGAATGAGTCTGCAGCTTCTGAACTCCTGATAGACGTTCCAAATGAATAACCGAAGGAGGTAGTCTTGATCGTTTCACAGAATTTGCTGGCTTCATAATGACGATAGGAGATTCAGCAGTTCCTCTAGTTACAGCGGGTAGTGAAGGCATAGTCTTTTGGTTTTTCATACCTGCTGATATCAAACTCTGGTCATCCTTTATTGTTTCCTGGTCACCTTTCTTGGTCTCCAGCAGCCCTTTTTCTTGCATGGTATCCACTATCTGTTGTAGTGTCCTGAGATCTTTACTGGATTGCCGAAATTCAAGCTCTTTCAGCCTTTTCTCTATCTCACTGTAAACTGATTCGTGTCGCTGTTTGACCGGAGCTTCTTGGTGTGTAAATGATACTTTCTGTGGGACACTCTGTTTCTCCTGCTGCCCCCAAGGGGCAGGTTGAATAAGAACCTTTGCATTAGAGATGGGCTTCATTTTTGAATCACGATCCTTTATCCCTGGATTAACAGAATTCTTGATGTACCTCTTCGGTGAGGAGAGGAAATCCTCTCTGTACTCCTGAGAAGCATTTAAAGACTTTGGTCTCTGTCCTTTGGAAGGATCACAGTTATTAGTGCTGTAGACTGGATCCTGAGTAACCACCCTCAAGCTCGGCATTGCTTCCAAGCCCATGAGCTTAGCGACAACGCTGGTGGAGCGCTTGTGACTAACCGATCCTAGCTCAAGATTTGAAGCTGCAGTAACTCTTTGGTAGCTGTTACTTCCTTCTAAATCATTGAAAATTGAGGTTGGTCGGGAGTCGAACTTAGAATTCCTCTGAGAACCTTGCCTGCTGTCCAAAGACAGTCTTGGGGGCTCTCGGGGCAATTTGTCATTCTCTCGAGAATCCAGAGACTGAAGTGAGCGTTCTCTCCCATCATAAGAGAATCTATGAGCATCCCTCTGTTCTGGATAAAATGAACCAGCTTTTCCCTCAAACAACATTCTCAGTGACTCCCCAAATTCAGAGAAATCCCAAGGTGCTTCTTTGAGCTTAACAAGAACTCGAATGGATTCATTGACATCCACAGGCTCTCTTGATTTTCCATTAATTCCCACCACATAAGACCCATCAGTCGACCTTGACACCTGCAGAGGCCTCGGTGAGTCTCTATGCTTCAATGCATGGTTCTTCAGTTCTTGTTCGGGCGAGGTATTGACTGACAAGCCATGGGAGTTTCTCTTGATGGATTCCTTCACAGCATCTCGGAAATCTAAGGAGCGGCTAGCTGTATGAACTGATGAATTTGGTAGCTCAATGCGAGGGTCATGACAAGGTGGCTGGCCATCAGCATTAGAAGTCTTCAACTCCGGTGACCTCTTTGAGGGTTTGTCTAGAAAAACGGTTCGGTCAAAGAGGAGAGGCTCTTGTTGACATGATTTGCTATACTCAAGAGACGAGAAAGATGAATATGATGTAGATGAAAAAGAAGTGCTTGATGACTCCATGGAGATTCTCTGGTTCTCATTCACGCTCTTACTAAGCCTCTTTTCCTGCAAAATCGGTAATAAGGTTATAAACTCCCACCGTAATGCCAGATAAAGGGCAACATTTTCCATAACATTCAGCCAAGATCTTACCAGAACTATCCGTGGAGAACTTGCATCATGCTCTGCTCCAAGACTTGCACTCGTTGAAAGGCCATGGCCTAAGGAAAACAATGTAGAATTAGATAGGGAGACGACTCCTCCAAGGAAACACACAGGTCTAAGAAAAAATTGGTAAAGCCTGCTTATTCTAACTGCAGATAAAAGATATAAGGAAAAATGAGCAAAATGGTTTCAATATAAAAAGGTTAGGATCATCAGCCTTTTCAAGGAACATATCGAATGAAGTATAAGTATTTCATTATATCTCTTTGGAGCAAAATATATTTCTTTAATATTACAAAATACTGGCTGCAGTAAACAATTTACAATCCACACAAAAAGTTTGTTCATTAATATACTCAGTAAAGGTTGTGAAATTGCAAGATTCAAAGTGCAAAGAATGAGTTTCCTGGACTGATGGCAGCGAAGATAGAGAAATAAAAACGCACCTGATTAAGCCACCGATCTACATTACATTAGAAGATATAGTCATTCCTCGATTCATTTACAATCAAAAACTAATCTATTACTTGCACGAAGAAAGTTTCCGACAATTTCAGAAGCTAGGATACAAACTACCATCAAATACAGAAACCTATGGAAATAAATTCTCAGAATTCAGAATAACCATACAGTCAAAACCATAATGCATAAGTTTCATCATTGAGTTATCACGAAACTAATAATCTCACTTATTGTAAACAGAATTCATTGGCAAGTACCTGAAGAATGCCTCTTCTGGCTGTGACTGATGCGCCACCCCTTGAGGACATATTGCCTATCAAACATCTGAAAGATCCCGGTCATGCACCCAATTTGCTTCTGCAACTCTGGGTTCTCATCAGTGAACACATGTAGAAACCTCGCAGACATCTTGAAATCTGAGTCGAAATTCACCCCCTCAAAACAAAAGAATCAGAATGTAATTTCAGGCAGACCCACCCAAATCAAATCCTGGGAGACCTGGCATGCAGGGAACCCAAGATTACAGTAGAGACCTCAAAATAAACAATTTGAACTTCCCCTGCAGCAGTTTTCTTCTCATAAACCATCCCACCCAACCAACTACCAGCAATGAAAAAGGCCAACAGCTCCCTCCCCCCTAAGTACCAAATTCTTTCACTGCATTAAAAATCACAGCCTATGCAGGTAAGAGACAGCTCATCCAGTTTCGAGTCCTTTCCAATTCACATGCATCCAAAGTCCTTTCCAACTCACATCCCCACCGAAAAAAAAAAAAAAAAAAAAAACACCTAGTAAACTTTGGTTTCTATTTTATTTTATTAGTTTTTTTAAAGTACTCAAAGTGATTGTTCCCATATGGGTCTCAATACCAAAGCTCCAAAAGCTAAACAAAATGGTAAAACCTGATACATATCAAGAAAGTAGAGGAAAAAGGGGTGCAATGGCAATGTTGGCTATACTACTCTCTTGTTAAGGAGAGGACCGTGGGATCAGATGAATCTAATGATTCCAATGAGAATGAGACTCTGTGGGAGGGAATGGCCAAAAGGTCTTCTGATGAGGGGTATTTATTATCCCAAGGTGAGAGAGAGATGAAAGAGGCAGGGGGTAGAGAGAGAGATTCCAAAGGGAAGAAGAAAATAGAGTTTTGGATGAGTATGAAAAGGATGGCTAAGTGTGGGTCAGAAGTAATTTGGTCCTTTTACTGTACAATTCCATGTGGGGATGATAATTGCTTATGGATCTCCTCTTGTTGTCTGCATGGCCATGTGAGAGCTGTCAGAACACAGAAAAAGGAGAGGAGGAGGGGGGAGGAGGTATCTGTGTGTGTGTGTGTCTATATATATATATATATATATATATATATATATATATATATATATATATATATATATATATATATATATATATATATATATATATATATATATATAGACACACACATACAGAGACAGAGAGAGAGGGGGAGAGAGAGAGAGTTTCGTGTTCTGCTAGGGACCTGCAACTTCAATGCTTCCTTAATACAGTCATTTTCCATTGTCACCACCTTCTTTTTCTTCTCCCTTGCTTTTATCTACCTTTAATTACCAAAATGCCTTTGTATAGAAAAGACCAACTGTCAAATTTTACAGTTCACACTGCAAATGAAACTTCCATGGCCCTCCTCCTCTCTGTTTTTTTCCTTTTGCTTCTTTAAGGTTTCTCTCTTGTTTTGGTATATGCTAATTTGTTTATTGCTTGCTACTAGTAGTGCTATTATTGTTTATTATTGATTAAAGCCTTCCTATTATTGCAGAATTTTTTTGTATCAAAGAGAATTACCAATTTCCTTCTATGTACATTACCCACTAATGTAGTGATAACAGCACAGCATCCAAAAATAACATTAACCCAAAGAATAATTCACCTATATCATTCATAGCAGATTCTGAAAGGTATCCAAATCTAGAGTCTTAAACCACCATAATTAATTTTAACAATCCTTGCCTAATTGCAGTATATCCTCTTTAATTATATTTTGAAATTCATTTTTCATCAATAATCACTAAGATTTCAGATTTGACTAGTTGGCCTTCTCATTGTAAGATTCAGTCAGTTATGTATCATACTACATTTTGCTATATACAATCATACATATATACATATACAAGTCTGTGAGACTAGAGTTGTCATATTCTATAGTACAATATTGTCAAGTAGTTTGAGTGGTCCAAACTCAAGTAGTTGCCAAAAGCGCTCCATGCAAGAAACAGAGCACCCTGCATATATGCCTTTCCTCAAGCTCATCCTTATTGTCTCCATGAATACAGCACTGCACATCAAAGAAAATTGGTACAGATTACAGAATTGTATCAACCCCTACAAGAATGTATGAGTACGTCCATTTAATGCAGGATAGAAGGGACCATTGAAACTATTCCTATAACATGCAAACGAGGGGGGGCGCACCATTTCATATACATTTTCGTGTATAAAAAAGCTGTACCAGCAAAATGGACCGGCAAAACCTTAAAGATCAACCCCTAGCTCCACAGGACATGAAGTCGGAAAGTCTTCTTTTTTTCTTCAACTCCACAGGTCTTTATGGGTTAACCAAGAAAGAAGTTGCACATAATCTTTGAACAAATTGGAGCTTGCCTTATATAATCTCCATCACCTTAACTAGCCTTTCCTCCGTACTTTCTTATTTTAGTCTGGCACAAGAAAGATATGTAATTGCATCCTTTAGCTCTTTGAAATTCTTATTTCCTCAGTAGGAGATGAGGACTTTCACTGTCTCCAAGACTATTGCTACTATTACTACAAATCCATGAAGGTTATAGATAATTTACAATTGTAGGGAACATGCATTGGCCTCCTATATGAATTCTAATTTTAATAGATACTTCTTATTAATGTAAAAGATACATACATGGTTAGCCTGCATGCCCCTGTTTCTGACCTAAACATAAATCAGTTGTTTTACATTTAATACAGCAATCATTTACTACAATATAGAGTTTAACATCAGACCACAGTGACTTTTCTTCTTTAGCATCAATTTTAGTGGTCCTTGATTCAATTGATCCATTTCTAAACTAAAATCCTCAAAATAAGAAATGTTCAGGAATCACATTCACAAATCTTCCATCAATTGCTGTTGAGAGCACACTAAATTTTTACGAATACTGTCATCCTAAAGGTTCTCTTGAGCTCTATCTTTGAATTCCTCTCTTCGTTTTGTAATTTTAGAATTCCACTGAAAAATTAGACAAAAATGTTATCATCATAAGCAATCACATAAAAGGCAATCCAGCTGCACACTCACTTGTCCAATTAATTTTCAAGGAGACTTCTATCACATAAAGACATCCTTGGCAGCTGTGGTTTCTGGTGGATTTTATGAATACAATGAAAGCAATACCAAGTTAGAGTTATGGAGGCATACATTAAAATCTAGAGGTTTTAAATTGAGTAGGTCTAAAACAGAGTACATAGAGTGTAAATTTAGTAAACGACGGACCATAGACTATAAAGCTGTAAAACTGGATAGATAAGAGATACAAATGAGCAGTTAGTTTAGATATTTGGGTTCTATTATTCAGAATGATGGAAAAATCGATAATGATGTTAACCACAGGATACAAGCTGGCTGGTTGAGATGGAGGAGAGCAAAGGGAGTTTTATGCGACCGTAACATTCCGTTAAGATTGAAAGGAAAATTTTATACGACTGCTATTATACCAACTTTATTATATGGCAAGCAATGTTGGGCTATAAAGAAGCATCATTCACAGAAGATAAGTGTAGCAGACATGCGCATGCTCCGTTGAATGTGCGGCAACACTAGGAGAGATAAAGTGAGAAATGAAGATATTCGTGCTAAACTAGGTGTAGCTCTCATCGATGAGAAGATGCGAGAAAATCGCTTACGATGGTTTGGTCATGTGCAACGTAGGCCTACAAGTGCACCAGTTCGAAGAGAGGAGTTTATCAATGTAGGACAAGTTAAAAAAACGAAGGAAAGACCGAAAAAAATATGGATGGAGGTGATACGCAAATATATGGAGTCTAGAGATTTAAATAAGGAGATATTACTTGATAGAAATAATTGGAGAAGGAATATTAAAGTGATCGATCCGGCGTGATTCTTTTTTTGGTTCATGTAGCCTACCCTAAATACTTGGGATAAAAGGCTTAGTTGTTGTTGTTGTTGTAATGAAAGCAATTTATTTGACATCTGATCCAAAGTTGGCAAACTCACAAAAGTCCCCAGTAATTACTACAGAGGAAAAAATGTAGCTGACCATGACATGATGCTAAACATAAAAGGTTAGTGGAAGTTTTTGTTCTAGACGAAAGCCCCACCATAATCAATACTAACAGATTATGATGCATCACAAGCAATTGCCTCTACCATTCCATCCGCTACGAGAGTTTATCTTCTCATCTTCTCACCGTAAGCAGTTAAGCGGTCATACTACCACTATCACAGTCGGAATGCCCGCTTCTTGAAATATCAACACTGCTAAAGCACTGCTGCTAAAGTGGCCATTTACAACCCTCCCATGTTCACCTGCCAGTTTTACTATTACCTACATTATGGCGATATTATATATGTCAAATTTCTAAATTATTCTTTACAATAATAGTCTAATCACAGTGAGGATTTCTATCAAAAGATATGTAAGGCTTTTCCTATAATATGATGATAAACACCACAGATTTCTTACTTCAGAAGTAACAAATAACTACTGAACACAGCAAGCTCAAAAGGGCTTTCATGTCATCTCGAGAATCCAGAATCAGGGCCACCACCTTCATTCCGTTATTCCTCACTCCTCAGTCTGCGCATGTACTCTTTCTAGGTTGCATTTAAAGGGAAAACGATGATATGGGAATAGTGAGCCCTGTGAGATTCCTCTGCCACATGATTGCCCACCATGTCACCTATTATTGCTAACAATTACTCTTCTATCGACCACTATTACTGCAATTCCAACTTCTCCTCTCCTGCACCTCACTGCATTACTCTGCAATTCCCTGCTTGCCTACCATGGTTTAAAATTTTGAATTAGTACCCATATTGGCTGAATATATTGTTTAAAATGTTTTATGGTATTATATCAGCAATATTGGACCGATGTGCTAGAATATATCACATATCAGATACCTCAAAACCTAATATGATATTAGTGATACATAACCTTAGTATCTACAGCTACTATTATAGATATTAGTAGATTCTCCTATGGAGAGAGAGAAATGATTTTGTCATAATTATTCTTAGGAATTTCTAGGGTTGAACAGAGAGATCCACTCTGACTACTCCATCCGGCTCTGATCGAATTCAGTCGGATTTCGATCGGAGTTAATGAAAAACTTCGGTCGGAGTTATATATCCGAAATGACAAGCGGTCGAATGTGATCGGAATTTTGACGGAGTCGGTCGGACTCCGACCGTCCGACGAGATCCCCTTCTCTCCGGTCTCCTTCCCCAACTCTCTCTCTCTCTCTCCCCGACTCCCCCTCTCTTCCCTCTCCTGCTCCTCTCTCTCTCTCCCTCTCCTGCTTCGGAGCAGGCTTCCAAAACCTCATCGGTCGATCATATATCCAAACCCTCAAAATCTCAAGAAAATTCAAAACTTTGTTGTTGGATCAAATAGAAACAACAGAAGGAGAAATTAGATTTGTCTTCTCCCTCGAGCCAGCAAGAGGAAAAAATAACAGCAAGGCAATGCGATCGACGTCGGTCTCTCCCTCCCCTCTCCCTCTCTCTTGCTCTTTCTTCTGCTTTTCCCTGAAAACTCTGACCAACGCCGTTGGATTTTGACCGCATCCGACCGACTCAGAGACGGTCGGATTTCGACGAGCATAACGGTCGGAGTTTTGTCTCTTCTCCCTTATCGGAATCAGTCGGAATCCTCCGACCTCCGCCAGTTCCGACCAATTGTTCACCCCTAGGGATTCCGAAACCATAATTAAAGCTATTGATTAGGTCTCTCATGCAATCCATATGCATAAAGTGAGAGCTCACATGCTGTGGGTTCTGGGGTACCCATAGTAGCAGGACCAACTAGCTCTGAACCCAATCACCCAAGCATGTTCCAAGAAACCAATTATACAACCAGATTGGCACATGATGTCTCTAATTTCCTAATGACCTCCACCCCCTTGTTCCACTATAACATGTGGGCAAGGGGTCTCCAAAAGTTGGACCAAAGACTTAATAAAGTGAAATTGATAAGAGGAGCCTGAATAAATCACTCCACATGTAACACGTATCATGTGATGTCTTAACTAAGGCTTTCTTCACCATGAAACAAGTTTAAGCAATCCCAGTGGAAGGTTCTTTCCTTGTTTAATAAATCCAACAATAGGGTTTTGAAATCTCTATTCCTTGACATTTTACTCTTCTGTGTTGATCTAGTCATGTGTGAAGTTCAGAACTTTTCCTAAATTGTGTCAGCATAAAACAAGGATGTAGCGTGCTAGGGGGAATGCGTTCAATCCCAATGGGAAGGTTTTCCCTGTTTTAATAAAACCAAGGATAGGGTTTAGTGCAGGAAGTTGCAGATTCTATAACCGATTCATATAAACTTCTACGTGAAGCATTTGGCCAAGGGAGAAAAATACCTGAAATCAGAAGTTCCACAGAAGCTTCCTATATTAATACTCTAAAAAGGACCTTCAATAGAACCCAACATACAGATCACCACAAATATCAGGAATTGGTGTTTTCTTTATGCTGGGGGGAGCATCTGGCCCTTCTCATGCTAAACTAAGCTGCTTTTCAATAAGCTTTTCGACAGACTTGCTGGTATGCAATTTTCTCTTTTGCTTTCTGCTCTGGTATCTACATATGTTATGGGGATGTAACACAAACGATAAGTAGCATTAACACAGAAAATACCTAGACAAGTCAATCAGCAAATTTCCTACAAGATGTAAATATTCGAAAACAATTACGAAAAGTTATAATTACTGCTCTACAAACAACTTGAAAGTATTGTCCAAGGCATTATCAAATACTATACGCTGGACAAAAATAATTGTAACAGGTCTCGTGGCTAAGGACCAAATGGTTGAACAGAACTTCATTGTTCACCTGATATCTTTCTCAACGAACATGCAATGTCCTCCCTATCATGAATGCCTCCTTTCATTCAAAAAGAAACAGGCATTTGGCACCAGTCATGACAATGGGTTAACCAAATAATTAATTTCGAATACACACCTCATGTCGATCCCTCTTCTTTGGTCCATCTTTTTAGATTGCAGATAAACCAGGTGACAAGGATTATGACACGTTAACATCATCCATCTCATGCTGGTGAGGAAAGCTCTAGTACAGCAGTTCTTGTGGATGCAAATCTAGGTTCAAACTATTCCCTATTCTTCAAAGGATGATCGTCTTCAGGATTCGACAAACTTGGACTAAAGTCAGATTTCGAGGACCAGGTACCAAATCTGCTCTTCCAATTCATACAAAGTTATTCAACTAGTTCCCCAAGCAAGTCAAATTTTTGACATGACCAGTGAGAATTTCATTTCTTGTGTTCTCTAACACGTCATTTGACATGTTTCATAGCCATTGGTGGTTAAATTAAATTTCAATATTGCAATCAAATCATGAAGTCATAACATTCATAAATGATAACTCCTGTTCAGAAATCAAATCTCAAATTGTAAAGCATATTACTTATAAGAAGATGATAGATTAACTGGATCAACAAATTTATAACCTTCTTCCAGAGCAAGTAGTACACGACATTTTAAAAGGGGAAATTTAACCAAAAAAAACTAGGTATTCACAATTGCTTGTTCATCAAATAAAATCAGTCTAATATTACAATTCTAATTCAAAATGTCGAAGTCTGCAGCCACACTGTCATATTATCATCACAGCAGCTAAAAGAGAACAAGTTTGACCTACTTGATCAGCATTAAAAGCAAGGAAAACAAATGAATGCATTAAATAGGAGCAATAACAAACTTGCAACTTGTGGGTATCAAAGCTAAATATTACTAGTAAGATATTCACTAAACTACTCCATATCAAACTGAAATAACCAATAAAAATATTACTGCTCAGGAATAAAATAGCATCAGACTACTACATACCTTGTGCTGTTATGCATCAGATTGTGATTGCCCTCGTGATGAAAACAATTTGGACACCACAGCTGGACCTGATGATTTTAGTATGTTTTTGCTATGGCTCAAGCAAATAAATCTCTAAGCTTCTTTACCAAAAAAGAAGGGAATAAACCCATACAGCTTTGGAAAAGAACGTTTGTTCAGATAACTGTTTCTTTTTAATAAAATCTGTAAAAATAACTGACGTAAATAATTATACAACTCTTGATTTCAAATCTATTACCGGTAGCTGACAAATCCGATCTCCACTACATCAGTTAGAGCTATTTGAAAATACATCATCAGCACAGGTCTTCCCAACACTTCAACACTGATCCTCTCAAAGGGAAAAATCCACAGAGACTGTACAAGCTGTAACTTTCATAATCTGGGGCATGTATGCAGAAAACTACTAATTAGGCTGTCTTGACATCAGAATCTATTGGAAAAATTTAATAGATCCCTCATCAACTCAGGTCTTGTTCATCATCCTGTTCAAGAAGCAATAGGTGTCAGTTTGCCACGTATTTTCTGGAAGCAACTGGCACTTTATGCGAACTTGATCATACCTGTAAAACCTTGATAAAAACCTGAGAATGTCATTGTACTGTAGGTAGCGGTTGTTCAACTTTCTCGATGATTTGGAGATAGAAGTCCCAAGATGAATCATTTTTTGTTATCGCATGTTGTCCAAATGGATGGTCTTGTACATAGAGTTGGACATCATCAGCTACAGCTAAGCCTTCTAGATAAACACGAAGATCTCCTCCAGGTCCTGCTTGTATTAAAAAGTAAGAAATATGAAATCTCTATAGCCAAATAAAATCCTATATCATGAATCAGAAAGACTCACCCAAAGAATTGTCACTTTCATCGTCAAAATGGTAAGGATGAGGGAAGATACCAGTATTCGGCTACACAAAGTTTAGAAAGAAAATATATATGTTATGGATAAGGTCAACAATAACTGATATGAGAGACAATGATGTGAAATGAAACAAGGCATTGAGGAATTTACAGGATTACAGATAGCTTTGTATGGAGAGTCATCCACAAGCAAGGTATTTGATGCTGAGTAATCTCCCTTCTCCCACGGAAGATCGCTTTCTTCTTTCAACCATAACTTTTTCAGCTCCTTCAAAACTAATGGTTTATGCATATTCTCTTGAGTTCTAAAGCCTGTAAAAGTGCAGTGGGATTGATCCTGCAAAATTTCAGAACGTTTAAACCTTATAAATGCAGACAAATGCAATAGGATTGGATGTCCAATACATAATAGCAATTTCAATTAAAAATATTAAATATCACGAGTGAGGCACTGTAAGATAATTACCCAACAAAATAGAAGTTTATGCCTACTATTTCCCATAATAAAATCGAGAACACCATCCACATTATACCTGCAGAGATTTAACAATGTAATCAACCATGCAAACACAACAAAAATTTGTATAGATGGCCAACAGTATAATGAACACATACTTTCTTCGGGAGGACCAGACTCCTATATCAAATGTCTCAAAGCAGAACTTCAGAAAATCATCACAGAAAGGCCTTTTAAAAACTGACGAGAAGGAGATGGGGTTCAACAACATCAAATTTTGAACCATGGGCATAAACTGGAGCTGAAATCTTAAAAATGACAACACCAAACTCACCTGATTTCCCACCAACTTTCTTTGTCGCTTTGTAAATGTTACGTTTATCGAGAATAATATCTGCAAGCAGTCCATTCAAATCAAGAACAAGAAGTTTTTTCCTTGTACGACTCACTAAATTTCTTGCCGGTTCCAGAACAACATCTTCTGATTTCTTATCTTGGGAGTTGATTGTATCTGAATTAGAACTGTTCTCTGCGGTGCAGCTCATTGATAAAGAATTCACTTCATTCTCCACAATATTAGTTATTCCACATACATTGTGAGAAACCGTACTAGCCAATTCATCTGCTTTTAAAATGGTAGTCAATAAGTCCTTAGATACAAAGCCACTACATTCCTTATCAGAATGATTATCAGATGACTCATCTGAGAGAAATTTCTTCGTTGTTTGAAATGAGAAACTTACATCGTCCTTTTTAGATGAAGTCAATATATTTTGCTCATTAGGTTCTGCCGAAGAGGCAAAGTCATGAACGACACCTCTAATTGGTGATGAAAGTGTTTTAAGATTTCCTTCTGCAGAAGTAACAGGAGCTTCAGGCATCATACCAGACTTATCTGCCAACTCCTCATTAAGAAGAGCTAAGGCATCTTTAGACCCATCCAGTTCGTGGATAGAATGTTCTACCTCTCTATTTGTTGACTTCTGAACTTCCTCTGCAGATCCCTTTTCAGAATTACCAGCTATATTTCCCTTCATAACCTGAAAAATATCATCAGAAGAATCCATGTGGACCAGTTCAGTGTCACAGCCTTCATCAGGTTCCTTTTTCTGGGCAACCACCAGAGGGATTGAAGGATATTCTAACTGGTGCAAGATTGAAGCTCCGAGGGAGGAAAGAGTGCTCTTACTAGTGGATAGAGCATCTGTGCAATTCGCTGTGTCATTGCCTTCTGTATCAAGACTGAGAGCCATATTCTCAGTGGAGGCATGAAAATTTTTGCTGCCAGCTAGATATGTCATGCCTCCATCATAATCAGCACATGCACTGCTAATCAAAATATCATTTTCTTTATCAAGTGAAGACAAAAGGTTGTTGGCCGCAAATGTTTCATCGGCAATTTTCTTCAACGATTCCTTTTCAGCAGAACTTGACATAGAGGAAGTATTACCAGAAGTACAACCTTGGGCAACTGGCAATGAGGGGTGTTTCACAGAATCAGTATCAGAGAATATACTCTCTACCTCTCTGCTGCAGATATTGTGCTGCATTGATTTGATGGTAGCATCACTGCAGTTCGAATAAGTATCAGGAGTCCAACTAATCTGCTCCAGAATAACAGCATCTGCAGTTTTTGATAAGCAGTCATCTTCCTCATTAACTGGTAGTTTTGGGATGTCATTTAAAATTTCTTCACTGTTACTCTTACTAATCATGTCCCTCTCTTGACTACTAGGTAAACGCAACAAATTAGAAGGCAAATGACCTCGAACATCTCGCAGTGAAGAGTTAGGATGATCCTCATCAAGGGAGATCTCGGTTGACTTTGTTTCCCCATTAGAGTCGGCATACTCTGCCTGCTGCGAACTGGTAGTTGTCATCTCCATTGAACAAGAATCTGTCATAGTAGCCAAAACATGCTTTTTCTCAGGATAAACACATGCACTTAATATATCCTCTTTCTTAACCGTAATGGCCATATCAGTTGGCTGTAAGGAAGTGCAGAGATTTTTGAACACATCATCCATATTGGTGTTTGATGCAATAACAAATATTTCAGTTTTCATATCGACATCAATGTCTGAACCCATATTTGCCTGCATCGCATCAACAACGTTCTCAGTACGCTTCTCCTTTTCAGTCATATGCTTCTTCTGTTCCAACTGACATCCTGCAGCATTAATGAATAAAATAGACAATCTTAGAATTCCATGAAAAAAATACTTTAAAATAGTATAAAGCACAATACTAAATTCCCACATTAAGAAATAACCAACTAAAGCAAACTTTCTATGGACCATCATAATAAAACACACCGCGGTCCATACATTTTATATATTTTTATTATAAAGGCATTTACAAGACGAAGCAATATTACTTATAGATAGCTAATTCTTGGATGTATTTGGAAGTGGAATTGAAATCCTATGTTATTTTGGATTAATCTGAACTTCAGAATGCACAGGGATGCTGATATTCCCTGTTGAAGATGCATTATTTATCAAATAAACAAACAAATTATAATCTTTTCCAGATAATACAAGTTTATAGGAGTTCAAGTGTATCTACTTCAAAAAAACAGTCAAACATATTATATCAGATCAAATTGGAGAAAGGAAGGTTCGAGAACGATTTGGTTGGGGAGGGTAGGGGGGTTAGAATAATTGGTAAAACATTTAAATGATGCATCATTAATCATTCAATGAATTATGTGAATTAAATGCCATACATGTTCTTGCATGTTTGTATATTAGCTGATCAGGTTACATAATTGATATATTTTTGTGGCTGTTAGATCTCTTGTTATGCTTTATTGGAGAAAGGGGGAAAAAAGGCTTTATGGTTTCTAGACCAACAATTTACCTTTACATGCCAATAAAAGGCTACAAGTTACCTAATTCAGTTCGCTCCAATATAAAATAAAAAAACGTTATTGAAGAGATTGGCTAGATCCTTGTTAAGTAATTATGTTTTTATATTTTCATACCCCGAAAAATAAATTAGAAAAAGGCTGAACAACAGGAATCACACTATTGTGGAAACAAGAAACCTTCGTTATAAGGAAATCTCTTTAAATAAGACATACAAAGTAACAAATATAAGGCGCTGAAACAAGGCGACCTGACAAGATTTCTGAAAATTGTTGATTACCAATGGATAATAGTTTTAGCTTGCATGCTAATACTAAGCCTTTTCGAACAAGGAAACCTGGACAGATTCCAAATATGGTAAATAAAACAAGCTTTTATTTTTGGATTATCAGCCATGACACTTACAAAAGAGAGAACGAAACCGTGGATATCAAGTTCCATATCAAGGTCTCCAATATCAAATCATCTGAGAAGAAAATCCTAAATAGGCTATGTTGTTGGATAATATAATGTGCATCACGCACAAAAAAAGTCCTAGCTTTGTTGGTGTGTGTATGTGTACATAAAAATATTCTCCACATCAATTTACTTATTTAACAATCCTTTTTATGAAGTATATAAAAAGCACATAGTTTCAAATAAATATAAATAACTTTTATCAAAAAACTATATACATAATGTAGAGTTTTAGAGGAATTAAAATCTATGAGCGCTAACTAATTTCACTAAAAGTGTTTTTAAAGGTTTTCCAAGCAAAAAATACCAATGTGGCAGTGTTATGTAACTTTTCATGTGTGTTGTGCAAGTATCAGATATGAATCTTGCAATAATAAATGTTTTGGCTGCGCAACAATACTTCTGCCTTGTTTTAGATAAGGTATGGTATCAGTCAAGCACTTGTTTCCCATGAGTGGGGAAACACGTATCTTTTATTACAAATATGTGCATAAGTACTCACCCCTATGAAGTATTCATTTAGGCAGGAGGTCTCAGCTACTTTTTCTTTCTTTCTTTTTTAATGTGACCCTTTATCTGGCCTCTCTCTAAACTTGGACTTGGACAATGATCTCCCTGAGTGAAATGCTCCAGCCTCTTCTTATTGTGAATAATAACTTCTCCCTTATTATCCCTGGTATAATAGTGTTACCCATTTCAGCAATACAAGTGACCAACACACCTGACGCAGAAAGGAGACGAAATTAGGGTTAGGGTTTTGAGAATTAGGGTTTTTTTAGAGGAATTGGGGAAGAAAAGATAGATTGGGAAAGAACTTATAAGATTTGGGAATCCACCCATGCAAATCCACACCCACTCTCCACGAATCCATGAGGAAAGATTTGCTCAAGCGAAATCCACGCTAGAAATTTCTCAAGAAATTTTCAAATATTATTCATCGTTTTTAATTCTCCATACAGACCCATATATATAGGAAAACCCTAACAAACCAAATCCTAATAGAATCCAAAATCCTAATAAAATCATAATTCTAATTAAAATCAAAATCCAATCAAATATTCTAAAATCCTCACAAGATCCAAATCTAATCAAATCTAATCAGATATAATCTCTATCAAATCAAATCAAATCCGATCTCCATCAATTCTCCCCGGCTTCAAAGCATTCATCCCCGATGAATGTGGAAATAAGAAATGATAAATACGTCCGGATTTAACTGATCAACATCCACAAAATATCCCAATTGGGCCATGGTGGTGGTCGAGAAATCGTATTTAGTACATCACATCTGAACCAAGGTGGTGGAGGGGGAACTGACTTTTTTAGTGAACTTGTGTCGAGCCACGGTAGATCTACAAAGATACTTGTAATGGAAGTAGTCGAATATGGATCCCGTAAAATATCCAGGCCATAGGTAGTAGAAGCAATTTTCATCGAAACTCCATATGAATTTGTATGTTGAGTCGGTAATTTCTTCATAATTCTTGTAATGAATCTCTCAAGAGAAACTGAAGTTTTTACCTCATCATCAATAATAACTTCTTTTCTATCTGAAGTCTCGCTTTGAATTGATAGTTCATGTACTCCCTGTATATCTGCAACTGATATGCAAATACTATTAGTAAACACAAATTGTCGACGAAGTTTCTTACGAAATTTTAGCAGAAAGTCTTCTAAAAAAACTGTCGGTTTTATGGGCATGTGATATAAGAGAGGAGGTATTTCTATTGACTTCTACTCGTGAATATAATCATCAGATGTATTTTTATGTGGCTAAAACTTCTCAGTTGGTTCCACTGAGAGATCGTCAGAAATCTGAACTTTTGAGTCTTCAACTTCTATGGATGGAAAGGAAGTTCTATCTGACATTAATAGTGGCTCATCGTCAACTTCTGTATGCAGTATAGACTGCAATTCGCAATCAACAATATGAATATTTGCTTCAATCTTATTGGCGATGCTACAATCGTTAACTATTTGACTTCTTTTATCCCTGTGTTTAAGTGTTTTGTTGAAACTGTCAAGTATTCGGCTACACTTTTCAAGTTCATCAATCATATATTGAAGTTTTTCATCAGTGGTCATTGTTTTATGCTCAGACGATTGAAACCGATGAAATGATAAATTTGGAATGTGGTGTTAAGTATATCGATGACGAAGTAGACGTCGCAAGATATTCCAATCCAAACATAATTTATACTCTCTACTCCAAATATAAACTTCTCCACCCAACTTTTGTCGAACGTAACGACATTGCTGTGCTGATATTAGATCAAAATATCTAAAGAAATCTTCGAGATGATTCTCTCAATTTTCATAATTTTGCCGACTGTCAAAATCGAAAAAAATGAGTATAGTAGCATACATATCACGCTCAATTCGTGATATTTTAGCATTGGTGTTAATGTAGTGACCATGGAATATGAACTCCATATATAATCAACTCAAAATTTTAGTTCAAAAAGTTTAGAAAATACCTAAGAATCACGAAGGCTCGGAAATGGTTTGAATCAGAGTTGAAACGGGCTCCGAATCAAAAGAAAACCCTGAACAGGTCTGCACTGTTGTCGGGTCGAATCCACTGCTATACTGAACCCAAATTAATTCTTCCTTCTCTTTCTTTTTTTTTCTGAATTTTTTCTCTCTTTTTTTTCTCTTTTCTTTTTCTCTTTTCTTTTTCTCTCTTTTTTTTTCTCTCTTTTCTCTTCTATTTTTTTTTTCAAACCTGAACTATTCTTTTTTTTTTTTCAAATCTAAACTCTTTTTTTTTTTCAGATCAGTTTTTTTCTCAATATCTGATATCTTTTTTTTTCAAAAATAAAAAAAACTCAAATAAAAGAGGATGGAGATGTGGAAGAAGAAGATGGTGATGGAGAAGAAAATCTAGGCTCTGATACCAAATTTGACGCAGGACGGAGACGAAATTTGGGTTAGGGTTTTGAGAATTAGGTTTTTTTAGAGGAATTGGGAAAGAAAAGATAGATTGGGAAAGAACTTACAAGATTTGTGAATCCACGCCCACTCTCCACGAATCCACGAGAAAAGATTTACTCAAGCGAAATCCACGTCAGAAATTTCTCCAGAAATTTTCAAATATTATTCATCTTTTTTAATTCTCCATACAAACCCATATATATAGGAAAACCCTAACAAACCAAATCCTAATAGAATCCAAAATCCTAATAAAATCATAATTCTAATTAAAATCAGAATCCAATCAAATATTCTAAAATCTTAACAAGATCCAAATCTAATAAAATCTAATCAGATATAATCTCTATCAAATCAAATCAAATCTGAATATCTGATCTCCATCAACACCTGTATGAATGGATTGACTATCAAAAAATATAAGCTATGACAAGCACTAAAATAGACAGAGTCTGGTTCTTCTAATCTTCATCACCGTAGAAATATTCAATTTTAACTCAAGTTCAGGGTTCTATTATTTTATGTTTTGTTGCTGACTGATAAGAAAAATAACTGTACTCGGAATTTTGACTAATTTAGTCAAGAATCAACTTTTATGGCAAGAAGTTCCCAGAGCACGTGAGGACATGGCTGGAACATAGGCTATCAATATCCTTACAGTCTCGTTGTATGAGTTACAATAGGATAGTTCATTTATTAACTCTTATATATACATGCACATTGCAAGTCTGTCATATTGAAGAATCTGTCAAACATGGGAGGAAAGAAATACCCACGAAGAAAGAAAACTAAGGGTTATAAATTTCACCACCATAGGTTTCTATAACTCCATAGATTGATACAACTTTATACTGTACAACATAGCATTTGTCAAGTCTGAAGGAAAAACTTCTTGCTCCACCTTGTTTTCTACATTCTTGGCTCCTTATATCTCATAATCTTGTAAAAGCCAGCTGGTGGTGACCACCCAAAATCTTCTAGTATGCTGAGCAGCTCATTCTGATCCCAAATTCTCGTTCCAGTTTTGTGACAAACTTTAACATGATCTGTCACAAAAAAGCTTATAAAATTTGGTACCCATTTCATGCTGCTTTATGAAATGATATGTCAAAAGTACTACACTACAAGGTTTTCATAAAATCCAAATTTGTAATTAAACAGTTGAGCGCATCACTGACTCACAGTTCTTGTGTTTCTGATGCTTGAAACATCCTCCCAGATACTACCTAAAAGGCTAAAAGAAGACGTTGAGTCTAGGCTGTCTAGCAGGTATCTTAGTCATACTACAGTGCTATTGATAAATTTCTAAAAGAAACTATCATTGAACAAAGACCCTTGAATGCATCCCATGAACACCAAACACAAAGACACACAGAGGAAGGAAGCAGGCAAATGTCCCATGCTAAAATCTACATGACATCGTTGGAATCAGAGATACATAAATATTTCTGCAGTAAATTTTCCTGCAATTAGACTTTTTCCTCCCAGTTTGCAACACATTCCTAGCCAAAGTATCATGGCACGCACGCACAAAATAGCTTACATAGCTAAACATAAAGAAGACATGTGGTCGTCATCTTTTTTATACGGTGAAATGACAAGTTCTCTCACCCCAAAGCCACATCTAGTACGAAATAGTTTGGTTTATCAGGAATCCAGAGTAGTAGATTAGTAAATTGAAGGTGACAAGGGTAGTTTAATATCTTCATATATGTTTAGTGTAGCATACACTCTGATATGCATAAGGGTCGATGAAGTTATGTGAGGAATGAGGCTGAGGTCATATCAGATGCAGAAGAGGTGCTCACTACGTAATACCACACAGATTAACAATAACAACTAAGCTTTTTATCCAAATACTCGGGGTAGGTTATATGAACCAAAAGTGAAGATGATCACGATCGTTCACATGGATGTCCTTCTCCACTGATTCCTATCGAGCAATATATATTTATTCAGGCCTTTAGCATTCATATCTTTTCGTACCACATCTACCCATATTTTCTTCTGTCGTTCATTCGCTTTTTAACTTATTCTACATTGAGAAGCACCACTCATCGAGCATGCGTTTATGTATGTTTATGTTATACATGACCAAACTATTATAGGTGGTTTTCTCACATTTTCTTTTTTATGAGAGCTACACCACCCTTAGCAAGAATGGTAAGGAATTCAACCAGCTGGTACACTCTGATACCATGTAACCTACAGCTGCATTTATTATAAATTCAACTAAGAAAGGGAAACTACAATGATTCACATATGTAAGAGAGTTCGAGGCACACCAAGAACTACCTTTTTTACCATCCATGTACTAAAGTAGAAGTTCACGACTTCACCCCAAAATTTTCCAAGTACTATGTAGTCATAAGATTACTACATTACAAGCATCATCAAGTTAAAGGCATTCTAACTAAATGGAGGAAAAAAATTCATGTAGCCAACCAAAAATTTTAGGATGAAAGCTTTACTGATATTGATCAAGTAAAAAGCATTTAAGCATTTTTCCAAAAAATAACACTAAATTCCACATGTCTTTACTTTGTACATTTCATCTCTTATTAAAATGCAGTATTACATGGCTTTAAAGCCTTCATTAAAGATATCCAATACAGTTTAGCAGGAACAACTACACCATCTGAATCTCAGACTACTCGACTAAGATAGAGACAACTAAATGCTAGCACTATGGGTTTTTCCTCTATGTTTACGGATCCTGTTTATTTTTTCCCCTATGAGCATATTACACAAAAACTAGAAAGTTCTTATAGAAAAACTTCTCTCTCTACTCCTATTTCTGCCCCTGATTAGAATTCTTCCAATTGTCTTCTGTAATTTTCTACAACAAAACCTGTTGGCAACTGACATCTTTTACTAGTGTCAAGAAAGGGATTATGTCTCCTTCCAACATTTTTGCGTACTCCCCGATGACGTTGTTGACAAGCTCTATCCCAAAAAAACCTCATACATCTTATACTATGCTTCTCCGGAATATGCTACAGGCAAATATTAGAGGGCAAAGTTGTCCACGAAATTCTGAATACGGAATGAAATATGTCGACACATCAACAATTATAGCCCGGCTGATGCCTGACATTCTACTCCAGATGCTGACATCATCAGGAACTTGACAATGTGTCCTTGACAGAGAAATGCTCTATTTTTAATAAAGAAAATTATTATAAAGTAAGTAGAGATGGAGGGGAGCCTTGGCGCAACGGTAAAGGTTATCGCCATGTGACCTGGAGGTCACGGGTTCGAGTCGTGGAAACAGCCTCTTGCAAAAAAAGCAAGCTAAGGCTGCGTACAAAAGACCTAAATGGTCCGACCCTTCTCCGGGACCCCGCGCATAGCGGGAGCTTTGTAGCACCGGGCTGCCCTTTATTATAAAGTAAGTAGAGGCCCGTCGAGTGCATCTCACGCAAATAACTCTCTATAACATATACTTCTCTTGACGAGCCAACTCCATTATCCAGAACGGGAAAGCAGTTGGGGTGCATTCTGAAGTGTACTCCCGCTCTCATATGCAACTACAATGTATCCATTAAAACTAAATATTACACACATATCCCTTTATTTATTTTGCAACTGTGCTTTTAGTCTTAAAATGAAATAGCTAAACGAATAAGGATCCTATAAATTCTATAAATGGAGGTTTTTCGTGCTCATTAGCGTTACTCAATCTGTCAATTTGCATGAATAATAAAGCAGAATCACTAAAAAGAAACTCTCCAGTAACAAGAAAATAAACAACTTCTAAAACCCTAGATCAATGAAGCTCTAAGAAAACCCATAAACTTTCAAGAAATTGAACAAAGATAAACATAAAAAAGCACACAGATAAAATCGCTCAACGCAAACAACAAACTTACATTCCACCCAAATTTGAATCAAGTAACAAAAAAGAAACTTCCATCACACATCCACACCATTTCTCAACAACTCAAACTAAATTCAAAACGAAAATTATTTTTTTAAGAAATCTCGAAAAAGGTAAGTTTCGAAATACAAACACCTCAAATTACATGCAGATCGCGTCAATCTCAGCCGCGACAAACCGAACCAATCGAATCTCAGACGAAATCTGCTGAGATCAGCGAGTAAACAAGCCAAAATCTCTCTCTAATCTCTATAAAAAAAAGACTGTCCAAAATCATTGCTCTCTACGAGATAGGAATCGGAATCTCACCTGAATCTAGGGCTTTACGCTTCTGCATCGCTTCGAATTTCTCCTCTCAAGATCGAATCTCTTTTTTTTTTTTTTTGTGTTGATCGTCTACTTTTAGTCCAACATTTTTTTATTTATAACCCCGTTTAACTTGTCTCGCTCCATAAACCTAACTATCGTGGTCCTTATAATAGCCACGAGCTCGACGACGTTACTTTCTTTCTACAGTTAGAAGCCTGCTCACTGAAGAGGTCACTAATTAATTCCTTCCGGCGGGAGTAATTAGATGCAGAGATCTGGCCGTCTGTTTGGAACACTGAACGGTATGGACGGTCAGATCTTGGCAAGAGCTCCCGAGAAGGGTCGAATAAAGCGCCCGCCTTATTTGAAGTTTATTACAATTTTGACACTGGGAGGGAAAGGAGAAAGATATGGAAAGATTTTAACCGTTAGAATTTAGAAGGGTAACCTTGAAATCTTCTATATTTAGAAAAATACCTCACAGAGCTCGATAATAGCATATTTATCCTCCAAATCTTGATAAGTTAGAGAAAGTACCCTTTTATTGTTAACCAATAGGGAAATATTCCGTAAATGTTGTGGGCCAAAGTTAAACAACCCATTTTATCCCCTAAAATTCCTTATATATATATAAGGCCTCTGTTTGGTTTGAAAGAAAATGAGGGGAAAAAATAAATAAATAAGAAAGAAGATGTTTTCTATGATTTGGTTTGTGAGAAAATATATAAGAAACATAGATATCTTAAATATATTTCATTTTGTTATATAAGTAATTTGATGTCATATAAAATATATGAGTCATGACTCATTTTACTATATTTTGATATCTTATGATGGACGTGATTTTCTTTACATACATGCTAGAGAAGTTTTTCATCTCGAACAAGAACTATGATTGAGTAAGGAGATTATGAATACACATCACAAATGACAATGCCATCTTCATCTCTCTACAACAAAGCATGTGCAATTCTAATCCTTCGGAACAAGTACTATAGTTGAAGGACTGATCATTCACCATTTTTTCTTAAAGTTTTAGACTTTCCACAAATCACCTGATAGAGATCTTCAAAATCTCTGCACTCCAATAAGTGCATATCTAATGAATTGCCCAAGCTTAAAAGGTATATCGGTTGGCAAAGTGTAAATGTGTCACATTAACAAAGAGATTGATTATCAAATTATGCACACATATTTATCTTTGTATGTGAAGAATGAAGAATTGATGGATGATAGAAACTATCCAATCATGTTTGCAAACAACTGCAATATAAAATTTTATGTGGCATGCACTTTACATATATCATAACGTAAGATTCTATTGATTTTACTAAATTTGGAAAATGAAATATAAGTTGTTGAAAAATTTTGAATAACAAATGTCAGCGCAATAGTAAGTATTTGTTCCCGAGTCCTATTAACTTATCAATTCTAATATACATAAAAAAGAAAAAGTTCTTTTTTTAGTCCCCAAGCTACGGATCATTGGTTTCTCACTAAATCTTCTTGCTTTTAAGGAAAAAAAAGACAAGTATAAAATTTGCAATAAATAAGGGCCTTTTTGGAAATTTTCGATTTAAAATGATGAATTAGTTATCGAATTTTGAATTATTTGTTAAAATTAAAATTTAAAAAATTCCCATGTATTATCCATTCTTTACAATTCTCTCTCTCTCTCTCTCTTTCTTTCTCGCCTCTCTAAACTCACTCCTCGATCGCGAAAGGTACGGAACCCTAACCCTAGATCTCTAAGTTGGATGCAAAATGTGTGATATCTTGAACGATCAGAGACCCGATCGCGGTCCGTCGCATGTGGATCCCTATATTCTTGCGTCATTCTTGCATTTGTGATTGGATCTCGAGTTTTCGTTCTTGCAAAACCCTAACCTACATCTTTTAATTAAGCTGTTTTGTTTTTTCTCGTGACCGAATTGTTTATGCTAGATCCAACCTTTAGTTAATCATTGGTTCATTTGTTAAGCTTCTAACAGATGAAAATTTGAACTTTTCTAGCGTTTCTGTTAGCAATATATAGGCAATTTATGATTTAATTTTAACTGTAGAACATTTGATAGAGACCTTGGTGATCATAGAAGTTGATTTGATGATGGATTTTTTAAAACCAATTCCTGTAAACAGTTTGCTTTTAATTTACGAAATTAGATGTATTATTGATGCTGAAGTCTTCTTTAATCTAAGTTTCGGGGATTTCTATAAATTTTTGAAACTTTCTTATATTGCCAAGGTATTCCAAGAATTAAAAGAACAATAGAGCATACAAAGTTGAACATAGTTCCATGGTATCAAGCTTATGGGTCTCCTTATGATGCAATGTAGGAGACTAACAGTGTCAAACCAAGGCTAAAAGAAATAAGAAAGGTTGCATCTAATGCTAGGAAGGTAGAGAATGGATGCTATTTATCTGCTAAGTCTATTGGTGGAAAGACATATGGGGAAGAAAAAAATCACCATATGATTATCATTGATTTAGAAAATGCTTATGCAATGATCCTTATCACAAATGTATTATGAGGTCTGGTATTAAGGTCTTATCTCTTTTTTCGTTATTATTGATGAACTTATGGGGCATATTTAGTGGAACCATGAGTCATATTGTTGGCTAAGGATATTTTATTTGTAGATGAGTGTGTATACACAATAATTTCCTAAGTAGAAAGATGGTGACAAGTTTTAGAGTCTAAGGTCTTGTTTGGCAAAGAGTTACTCTGTCTTGGAGGTTTTAAGTAAGTCAAACAGTGTTTGGATAAAAATTTTGTGCAAAGGATTAGCTAAATTCATGTTTGCTAGTGGTCCTAATGGAGAAAAGATAAAGGATGTAATTTTTGCAGTAATCATGCGATTTTTGTGCTGGTAGTGTAGGTAATTACCTGTACTGACAACATATTAGGAAACTTTTCCCTGAAATGTTCACTTCTCTATTCCTTTTCATCATCATCTACACCCTCTTAATTACTTTAGCACCTACTTTCATGGGTTTTAGTTCAATTTTCCCTTCAATCGTTTTAAATTGTTCACATGAAACCCTTCATTTTATACCCACTTAAAGGAAACTGTATGATTTATGGTCCTAAATAAATTGTTGAGGTTAACATGAGGATTATAAGATGAGATTATGATTTTTTATTGAAGAAAAGTGTTTAATTTGCGGGGAGTGGGAGAACTTGTTTGTACGTTGACGAGACAAAAACAATATTCTCTTTTGGAATATCTTGTTATAAGTTTTTTTACTCATCATTTTGTTGAAGATGGGTTAAATTTAAATCCACCTCAAGAGCAAGATAAGTAGAGTTGACCGCTATGAATTGGCTAACAACATTTTAGTTCGTTGGCAGGATAGGAAAGGGTTAAACCCCTCCTTATCCCTTTTCTTAAGCCATTGCCAAACAAACCTAAAATATATAGAGTTGAAGGTGAAAATAGAGTATAAGAAATGTGATTCATGTGATTTTAGCAAAGCTATGAGAAGCAATAGGAATAATTCATATTTGCTTCCTGCTTTAATCGTAGTTGTGATTTTTGAGTTTTGAAAAGTAGGGAAATGAAGTTTTGAAGGAACATGATGCCATCATAGAATACACCCATGAAATTGGAGGTACAGTTCTGTAAGATGCTAGTTGTGCAGCTTATGCTTTATGGACTGTATTTCGAAACTTGTTTGGAAAGTTAATGTATCTGAATTAGTGGAATTATGCTAAAACATGAATAAGAAATGAGTGCATCAATAGGAAGTTAGAGTTAGGTTTCCAAGTGAGGGTAAAATGAAAATAACTGCTTGAGATTGTTTAGGAATGTGCCGCAAAGACCTTGAGAAGGAGCATTAATTTCATAGTTGATGGAGCAATGAGGCCAGGCTAAATGAATATGAATTGAGGCAGTTAAAAAGAATATAATAACTGCTTACAAGGGAGATGGCCTCTTTGTGATTAAATAGTTTTAATGTAGTCCCTGAATCTTTAGCTTAAAGCTTTGTTATTGTTTTTGTTTTAATTATTTTCTTTTCATATAATAGTCTCACTCAATAAAGCTAGTCATGCCATGGTTTTCTTTATAAACTTTTTCTTGCTAAAGTTTTTTGTAAATTGAGCTTGAATTCTAGACAGATTTTGTTTTTTATATTGATTATTATTACCTTTCAGCATTTAGAACTAATCATATTTTTTTTTCAATGACACTGTAATATGTGCATGTGCTCACCGTCTGGCATGTCCTTGAATAGTGAAGTATGTTCATGTGGAAGTGTGAAGTGATTGTGTAGTTGGTTAAGGGCTTATTGACTTGAAGTTCTGTTGGCATGCTTTGACTACTCGTTCTTGTTATTGTCTATAGTGTGCATCTTGACATACTAAACATATCCTCACTTTATAGTCTTTCATCTATCCTCAATGGCTTATTATGATACTCTATCAGATGCTTGAGTTTCCTTAGCGTTAGAAGTGTATACACATTCTTTCTTATGTGAAATTTCCTCACCAACTTCACTGCATTTCTTAACCACACAAATAAAAAATGTCTCCTAAGGTTATTGTTAAATGCTGTGTCCTTGGTCCGTTCATGTTACAAAAGCTGTGACCGATAAGTTCAATTACATGATACATGCAGGGGTATGATTTTTTTTGCTTGCTAAGTCGATAGACAACGAAATCTTGAAGATATTCTATTGTGTATTATCAACCAATGTAAAAGAAACTGCATATATGAGAAATATTGATAGTTCCTATCTGTCAACTAGATCCATATATTGTAAGAGTAAATACTTGCTCAATTCTGGGAGAAAAAGTAAGTCTATGCAAACTCTGTATTATTTGTTGCACTTGGTTTTTGTCATTTGACAATACACAGTTTTTAAGGAGACTGATATGTGATTTAGAAAAGTGTTTGGAGGAGAATGGTTCGGACTAGTTATTTGTTCAACCCATAAAAGAAATGAATGTATAAGAGAAATCTGCATTATGGTAGATGTTTATTGATTGACTGCAAAGTTTTGGAGGATAGCGATTTTGGAAGTGTTGTAGACTAAATTCTTGTTCTATATAAATCAACTGCTGTGTGAATGCTACTTTTAGGTTGACCCTGTAATTAAGTTTATGGGTGAATTTCATAGTTTCAAGAAAATTTCCAAAATCATATGTTAGATATCACTGATATGTAGATAGGGTTGGGAGTAGTAACCCATGTTCAATAATTAGGGCGTAAATGTGTGGTTTCATCAGAGTGTTGTGTCATTGGTGTACAATCATATCTTTGTTTTTTAAAATCAGTTTTCTCCAATTTGAGATCATTTCTTGATCTACGAGCTCTTGGTATTGGATCGGAGTGATGCTAATTGTACTATTAATATTTTACTACTATTAAACAGACATGGTGGGTCCCATTTGTTAATCATCAATTCCAAAGCAAAGGTAGTGGGGCTTATCATTATTTTCATTCTTTTGAGTAAAAATGTAGTGCACTATCAACATTTCTCATTGGATAGAAGTGTAAACTTGGCCATTGATATACAAGAAGCTTCTTGAGAAGAAAATTTAGAATGCTTACTATAATATTGTCATCTCTGAAAGACTAAATTGAACAGAAGCAAATTCTAATATAAGTAGCTATGGTAGGTTCTTAATTGAATCCTTTTGCTGTTACTACTTGTGAATGTTTGGGGTGTTGTTTTTGTTTGTTTCCTTTTTGTTTATGCGCGTGTTTTCTTTTTTTTTTTTTTTTTTTTGGGGGGGTGGGGCGGGGGAGGGAGGGTGGGATGACGTGTCTTAAATTAGTAAATGTAGGCAGTTTGGTATGAGGGGTTAGCTATTCACTATACAAAAATATTTTGGATCACCAGGCATTTTAGGGAAACTGAGTTAGGGGTATAGGGAGGTTTAACTCCTTAACTTGCTAAGCATAATGTTTGTGCAGATGGAATAATGGGGTTAACCTGTCTTAATTTTCCAAACACAATCAATGACCTAGGATGAAGATAACATATGTAGACCAGTTTGGAAGAGTTGCATTTCTTGATTATTAGAGAGAGGCAATATAGCTTTCTTCATAAGAAGACTTTTGTGCAAGTTTTGGTAAGAGGGAGGAGGGATGGCTCGTCTCTTAGTAACTATAGTCAATATGGGACCATTATAATTGAAGAATTTCGTACAAGTTTTGGAAAAGGGCTATCTATTCAACGGTACTCAACTGGAAAATTTGAACTATACCTATGTTTTGGTAACAAAGTAAGTGCCATTTAAAGTGACCATGATGGGGATCCTTTTAGAAGCCGAGAAGGCTCATTTTAATTTTAGTGACACTTGGTTATTTTTTTATTTGCTTTTCATTGTTTATAAGCTTATATGGGACTCTTGAAATAATGGTTAATTTTGATGTTGAAAATGGTTCTAAGTGAAACTTTGGCATGGATTTGCCATTAAATCTTTCCTCAAGCGATTTGTGTGCGAGTTGGTGAGTGATTCACTTGGGTGTGTGCCGAATTTTATCCTCTTATTTTTCTAGACAAATTCTATTTTCGTGTTCTCTAAATCCACTGTAAGTCCTAAGTTTCCTCTTTAGTCATGCATCAAATTGATCAAATTGGTATCAAAGTCTAGGAATCCAGTCACCATCCTCATCATCTTCTCTACCATCTTCTTCCATTTTTTCTTTTTATTTTGAGTTTCAATTAAAAAAGAAAATATTTCATAAAGAAAAGAGAAACGATAATAAATAAAATGGAAAATAAAAACAAAAAAGGACAATCAAAAAAATCTCATCGATTGGAGCTGCCGCCTGCATCACCACCACCCATCATCATCATCAGAAACATCATTGACAACATCATCTTCATCTCAATAATGACATTCATCAACATCATTGACAACAACTACAACATCCTTGCCATTTCAACATCATCGGCAACATCCCGCACAATCCCTGGTTATGTTTGAATCATTCTTCCATTGTCTCTAACCCCCTATATTCGGAGAATCTTGTTCTAAATATCGGCCACGATGAATGATTTATCGCCCGCTATATCTTTTTGGAAGGTCTACCGATACGATACAAAAGCATGATATTGGCTTATGACTCTAATATATCGTCCGATATCTTGCTATCCGATATGAAAACTGTCCATCTGATATAATTTCGATATTCGATATTTCAAGATATCCCAGGGATCCCCAACAACAACACCCAAACCCCTCTGTGTTTCCGCAACAACCATCAGAATGTCTTCAATCTTCTTTCATTGGTCGAAGTCTAATAGCACGATCTTGACCCGATCTGGGTCAACTTTCAGTCTTCAACTGGACTAGACCCACCAACCCCGCATGGGCTCTTAAGGAATTATTTGGTGATTTAGAGCGAGCCCATGTCGAACCCCATTTGAGGCATTACAATTCTTAGCTATTTTCGTGAGCTACTTTCTTGGGATTTTCTGTTGACTCTATAAGGATTTTGTGTTAAAGTTTAGGCTTATCTACTTCATATAGGTAAGTCCAAATTGTACCAGCACTCCAGTATGTTATATTTCACATTCTTTTCTTGTTATTTGCATGAAGTTTGGACTTGTTTATTGTTATCACTGTTTGCTAGCTGATTTTATTTATTTTGCATTCCATTTAATTAAGAGTTACATTTCCCTGCATTTAATAGAACTAGAGACGGTAATGGATGCGTCCATGGGTCAAATTTTGGCCTTCTCTATACAAAATTTTGAATTAGAAAAATAAAATTTTCATTTTTAATTCAAAATTTGTAAAGAGCGGGCTAAAAAATTAACCCATAGACGCGTCCATTACCATCCCTAAATAGAACTCAGTGATTATGGTGTCTTTTATTCAATAGTCGCACATGTAGAGTGTTTGTAGTCAAGTATTTGTAGCATCAGGCTGTTTGATTGATTGCTTTTGTGTCTAAAGTTAGTGCATGCTCCTTCATAGCCGTATATGGTATAACCCTAGTCAAATTGGTATGGGAGCAAAGCGAAGATTGACCTTTTTGCTTCAAGAGCCTTAGGAAATCAAATTACTGTTAGACAAAGTAGAAAAACACCTCAACAAGGATTTGTGTTTGAAAACTAAATTCTGTTACGTGCTCGATCTGAGAGTGAGTACTCGAAAAACTCGGTTAGTATTCGAATTACTCATTCAGAACTCAGAATACTAATATTTAAATATGTGTATGCTCAGAAATCAAAATAGCATAAATGTAGTAAAATATATTTCCTACCAAAATTACCAGTGCATCTTGTTTCCATCTACAAATCATCTATGTAGTCCTCATACCATAATTAGCACATTTTTGTTTAGCAGTCAAATTTATTTTAAGAGTAGACAATGCAGTAATATATATATATATATATATATATATATATATATATACACACACACACACACACACACACACACATACATACATATATATAGTAAACAGGAAATTCACCAACGGTGAAGGATTTCCCTCACCGCCGCTTAGCTAGCCCAATACAATTATTACATGTGGTGCCACTCAAAAGACGGTTAAGGGAGTTTTTTTATTTGTTATTTTAAGTGATGCTACGTATAATAATTGTATTGGGCCACCTAAGCGGCGGTGAAGGTCGGTAAATTTTCCGTTTTCTCATATATATATATTTATTTATTTTCGCTAATACTTATAGACTTCTGATATACACTAAGTTCATTGAATCTGTGAATAAAACAGAAGTTTTAATTAAAAATCTAAATTTCTTCCCAATTGAATAACTGTAATACTTCCACCAGCAAGGCCAATAAATTGAAGCCAACAAAAGCATGATTATCTAAAAGAAAGATGAAGTCACTGAAAGGTGCAAAACTAATTAAATAAAGATTCTACAACAACCATTAAAATGAAACAATTTTAAGAATACCCATTTTGATAACCGCGTTTAAATGCAGAAAAACACTTCAAAAGTTAGACTTTTGAGCATCCATCCAAAAAGGAGTTGACTTCATTTTTCGAACAAAGAGTCAAAACACTTCAATTCTCCCAATTTCAAAAGATATGCTAAAACCAACCATGTCATGCAACAATACATCATACAAAAGTCCAATCTTTTTTAGAAATAAAAAATCCAATCTTTGGAGGACCCATTCGAGCTATCTAATCAACAAGAAAAACCAATCAAAATCCAAACTCTACAAGATCAAATATTTATTGAAGATCGAAGAAGATGAATAGAGTCGAGAAATCTTACCAAGATGTAGTGTCTGATTATAGGAGTTTAGTTATATTCTACGACCAAGATTAATGGAGTCTTCAACTACCTTTGTATATTGACCGGAGGGAGAGCTCAAATTCTTCTATTTATCAGTGACTTCTACTATTCACTGGGTGCAAAAGAAGTCTCAAGATCGCTTGGAGATGGTGCAAGAGGAGTTCGAGTTCTGACAATCGCTTCGAGAGATTAGCCTTCGTCGTTGTGGAATTAGTGAAGAGAGATTGAGGCTCAATTGGAGTCGATCAAACTCTGATTTCTTTTAACGAGGATATAAATATGAACAGTCGAATCCGATTTGGGTTAATTGGTTTTGAACCCTATAAATTTTTAACCCAATAACAATAGGTCAGATCAGAAAGTTGCACCAAATCTAGGAACTTGGTCGAGTACTCGCTTATTCGATTTTTGGAGCGAGTTTCAGTATTTCTATGCGTTTGATGGCCAAGTCCAAGTACTTGGCTGCATTCACTAGGTTTTTAGAACAATGATGAGGATGACAGTAAGTATTATAGGAATACTCACAATGTAAAAGGGGATGAAATAATCATAGGCATAGGGATGACATTGCACGAAATATCAAGGTATAAATTCCCACTTGATGGTGCAGATGACCTGCAAGAACTTCACCTTGTGGGCAAGAGTTAGGTTTTTTTAGATAGAGATTGAGTCCCTGTGAAATATTTACTGGTGATAGGCCCAATACACTCATAGATGTACACCCTATTCCTTAGGAGCCAAGCTTAACACACCCCTAAACTCGCATGCACAGCTCTTGCATAAGTTCCATTAGAAAATACATCGTTAAATTGTGTTTAGCATCTAGAGATGATACTTCCAAATTTGTTGCAGACTTATATAAGAACTCCATGAATTTTTAATTGAAAACAAGGTGGTGATTAGAATTTAGTCGTGAGGGAACTGTAGAGATCCTTCATGCTCGATGTACATATGCCTATCAGGTTCTGAAGGAGATTGGTGCGAATGTTTATGAGTTAAAAATTCCTAATATCTCACTTTTAGCCTAGTCTTCGATGGCAAGGACTTGACTCAATACCATATTTTAGTTGACTTTCCAGCTATTATTCTAAGCCCATTATCCTTTATAGCAATAAATGCATCAAGCTTTCCAGTTCTTCTACCACCACCAAGACCATCACCATAGAGATATCAAATAGTGGAGATAGATGATATACTTTAGGTGAGATAGTTTCAATAGCTGTAGATACCTGGTTTGCTAGAAAAGTTAACCCGATTTAAAGGATACTTGGTTGGGAACTTGTTCGATTTGGAAGTACTTGGTTTGTTGGAATGAATGACCTAATTCATAGGTGATTGGCTAACTTCATCCATACTTATTAGATTCTTACTAGCGCCTCCATTCATTAATGGTTAATGTCTCTAGACTGGAGAGAATTTGATGGCGATTCTTTTAGGAGCCGAGAAGACTCGTTTTAGTTTTAGTCTCTTGGTCATTTTGACTTACTTTCACTATAAATAAACTTGTAACTTGTAAGAGACTCTTGAAAAGATAGTGAAGGTTGATGATTAAAAATGATTTCTAAGTTAAGTTTGGCGTGAGATTTGATGTTAAATCTCTCCTCGAGTGGTTCGTGGATAGTGAGTAATTCATTTAGGTGCAAGTCCGGATTGTTATTCTTTTATTATTTCTAATACCCTAGTTTTCTTTTTTTTTCACTAAATCCACTACAAACCCTAATTTCCTTCTTCTATCCGACATCAAATTGGTGTCATAGTCAAGATTGATATTAAAAATGGTTTCTAAGTGAAATTTTGGCATGTAATATGCCATTAGAAGTTTTCTCTAGTGATTTGCGCAAGAGTGGATGAGTGATTTACCTGGATGCGAGGCCTAAATCTTATTTTGATTGTTATTTTTTTTAAAAGAAATCCTATTTTTTGTTCTTCCATAACTCCACTACAAACCTTAATTTCCCTCTTCCGTCCTACATCCCAATCACCTAAGTTCTGCAAATAGACTAATAGAGTAAAGAGGGTTAATCTGTCTTAGGTTCCCAAACACAAAAAACGATATTGGATTAACGTATCCCATCTAGACTGGTTAAGAGGAGTTAAACCCCTCAAAGCAAGTGGTTTACATTATAATCTTCATGATTTCTTGTTAAGAGGTGGTTTACTTTGGAACTAATTCTATTATTTCAACTGATTTAAACTTTGTGTCCTTGCATATCAAGGTGTTGGAGTTTATATTTGTTATCTGATGTTTTTTTGTCTTTTTATGTTTCTGGTAATAATCTGCATGAGTTCTGTTCACATGTAACTGGTGACTTATAATATGTGGGCTGGAACTTGATCTCTGTGCTTAATCAAATAGAGAATGGGACGTGGTGTCAGCAGTGGTGGGGGGCAAAGTTCTCTGGGTTACTTATTTGGGACTGATGAGGCTCCCAAACCTGCTGCAGCACTTACACCCGCTGCTTCTGCTGCAATTCCTGGACCTGCTGTTGCTAGTCCATCACCAGTCAAAAAGCCTTCTGGTATTACTCCACCAGCTGATATCACCAAAGCCATTCCTGCAGGCATTCCAGGCAATGGCACAAACAACTACCTCCGAGCAGATGGACAGAACACTGGCAATTTCATAACGGTAACCTTCAGCCATTCATAGTGAGCTATTGTTGAATGGTTTTCAATTTCATCCTACGGAACAGTTTCCACCTGCTTTTTAGTAAATAGATTTTTCTCTTCACCTTTATTCTACGTAAATGTCTGGTTTTGACCATAGCAACACAATCCAAATACTGTCCCTTACTTCCAAGATTTGTGTAAAATAATTCCGCCATTCACTTCTGGTGAGGGTTGTACAGTTATATCATTCACGTGACCTGACCGTCTCCACCTTGTGTGTAAATAGGTTTGCAACTTTGCATTTAATTTTGCAGTAAACATTTATTTGGTTGCTATGATTAGGAGGGTTAATATTTTGTGCATTAGAAGACTAAGTGGGTAGGTGGGAAGGTCAAAGCCATAGAGCCTTGGGTTTATAAACTTTGATATACGGACAGAGACAGAAATCGTAATGGAGTAGGTATGATCATAGATAAATAATTTCTTGGAGATGTAGTGGAGGTTAGGAAAAAGAGTGATAGGATTTTATTCGTTAAACTTATTTTAGAAAGGGAGATTCTTAATATTATTAGTGTTTATGTACCACAAATAGGACTTAATGAATTTAGTAAATATCAATTTTGCGAGGATCTAGATGAGATGATACATGGAGTATCTATTAAAGAAAAACTCTTTATTGGTGGTAACCGCAATGAGTATGTAGAAATTAGTTGTAATGGATTTAATAATATACGTGGAGGGTTCGATTTTGGATAAAAATGAAACAGGTAACTCTATTATAGATTTTTGCTTTGTCGTAAGATTTGATTTTAGCACATACTTGGTTTAAAAAGAGAGTTTCTTACTTGATTATTTTTAGAAGTTGGTCGAGTACGAGCCAAATAGATTTCTTTTTAAGTAGAAAGGTAAATAGAGATAGTTGCATCGATAGTAAGATAGTGTCAAGTGAGAGTGTAGTAATCTAACATAGACTTTTAGTTTTAAATATTCGGATTAGTGGGAGGCTTAGAAAGATTAAGAATAAATTAGATCTAAAAATTAAGTGATGGCGATTAGAAAGTAATCAAAATTTTTTTGTAGATGGAGTGGTACAGGAGGTAGATTGGAAGGACTATGATGATCCCAATTTAATATGGAACAAAATGACTACTTGCGTTAAGATGGTAGTTAGATATATTTGGTGAGTTGAGAGGTGGTGCTCTACTATATATTGACATATCATAGTGGAATGAAGAGATAAAAAATGCTATTAATATTAAACAAAATCGGTACAGAGATTAAAGAAGAACAATAATGGAATAAGTTTTGGAGGTATAAGTTAGTTAAGGAGGCTAAAAAAACTGTTCGGGATGTAAAAGGTGAATTATATAAACAAGTGTACGAGAAGTTGACAATAAAGGCTGGAAAGGATTTATAAAGAATTACTTGAATAAGAGAGAGTCTAGAGACTCATATACTGTAAAGTGTATTAAAGATGGGAATAAGAAAGTTCTAATTCGAGACGAAGAGATTAAAAAAAGATGGAGATATTATATTGATATATTTTATAATGGTAGTTTTACTCAAGATTTGGGAGAGCTTACTATTCAATGTGAGGATATGAATCATAATTTTATGCACATAATTGAAAAAATCTGAAGTAAAAGAGATTTTGAAGATGATGAAATTAAGAAAAACTGTTGGTCTAGATGAGATTACTATTAAGGTCTGGAGATACTTAGGAGAGATGTGTGTGAGGTGACTGACAGACCTCTTTAATAAGATTTGGCAAATTAAGATGCCAAATAAATGGAGAAAGAATACTCTATTACCTCTATATAAGAACAATGGTGATATGCAGAGTTATTCTAACTATCATGGAATAAAATTAATGTCACACTATGCAGTTTTAGGAAAGGGTACTTGAATATAGATTAAGATAGACTGTTAAAATATTAGAGAACCGGTTTGGGTTCATGCTGGGGTGGTCGACGAAGTTATTCATTTATTTCGTCAACTTATAGAGCGATTTCAAGAGAGAAATAGATATTTGCATATACCCTTTATTGATTTAGAAAACCTATGATATGATACCTCGAGAGATGTTTTGGTGGACATTGATGAAGAATGATGTCCCAATCAAGTATTTTGGCATAATTAAAGAATATATATGATGGAGTAGTGGCAAATATCAGAATTTGTAGTGGCCTAACATGTGATTTTTTATTTACAATTGGATTGCATCAAGTCTATTTTTATTTGTTATAGTGATACTAGAGTTATTCAGGATGAAATACGTTAGTGTATGCTATTCTAATGATATTGTCTTAGTCGATGAGATGATAGCAAATGTGAGTGCCAAGTTTGAGTTATGGAGCTAGACATTAGAATGTAGATGTTTTAAATTGAGTAGATCTAAAACACATCATATAGAGTGTAAATTTAGTAAATAAGGACCCGAGATTGCAATGTTGTGATGCTGGACGGGCAATAAGTTTAGGTACTTAGTTTCTATTATTCAAAATAATGAAGAGATTAATAATGATGTGTAAATCATATGATTCAAGCTGGCTAGTTGAAATGTTAGAGTACAACTGAAGTTTTATGTGACCGTAACATTCTGTTGAGGCTGAAAGAAAAATTTTATAGTACAGTTTTATTATATGATACGGAATATTGGACTATAAAAAAATATTATTCACAAAAGATAAGTGTAATATAGATGTGCATATTTCGTTGGATGTGCGACAACACTAGGAGAGATAAAGTGAAAAATGAGGATATTTGTATTAAGGTAGGCGTGGCCTCCATCGAATAGAAAATGTAAGAAAATTGCTTACAATGGTTTGATCATGTGCAACATAAATTTATCCTAGTTCGACGAGGGGAATTTATCAACATAGGACAAGTTAAAAGAGTAAAGGGACCAAAGAAAATATGGACGGAGGTTATGCAAAAAGATATGAATGATAGAGGTTTAAATGATGACATATTGTTCGATAGGAATGAGTGTAGAAGGATCATCCCTGTGATCAACCCCCAACTACCTGGGATAAAAGGATTAGCTGTCGATGTTGTTGCTGTAAACCTTTATTTGGTTCTATCCATAGATAATATAGCACCCAGCAGATACACTGACCCCAATTTTCTGAGGCTTGTTTTATAAATTCAAGCTTCAAATTGAAGTTGTCATGCTGTTTTTGATACTTCCATGCTTCATTATGCTTCCCAGGATAAGACTTGGTACAATCAAGGGACACCCATACTGAACTCAGTTCGCTACAACATCTGACTAATAATATTCTGTTTTGTTTTTTTTTTCTGAGGTAGCCATCCTTTTTAACCTGCTTAGGTCTGATTTGGTCTGTTGTAGATTGATCGCAGGTTTACATATTTCAACTGCAAGCTGGTGAACTGGTTGAATATTTGACCTTGCCATGTTTTCAAGAATGCATATTCCTTTGTGATATATATCTATGAATCTCGTCATAAACTATACCCTTTCATTGTCTACACGGTGTCTATTCTATATCATGGAAGCCAGCATGTGCGTGTAAACGCTTCGACTTGAGAGTTATTAAGTTGGCTTATGGAGTGCAGATTCTTGTGTTTTTGCTCATGGGTAGTAATGCTGAGTTCCATATATGCAGGATCGGCCTTCGACGAAGGTGCATGCGGCTCCTGGAGGAGGTTCTTCCCTTGGATACTTGTTTGGCGACGGCGGCAAGAAATAATAAACTTCCTGAAGTTCAAATTGTAAGAAAAAGAGTTAGAAGCTGCTAAAATAGTATTTTAGTTGGTCGGAAAACTGGCAATGATGTTATATACAGATCGTAACCGGAGTTTGTTTGGTTAGTAATTTTAGAAGAATAATCCATTTCTACTCTACTTTCTTTGAAATTTGTTTTTGGTTTTTAATTTTAGCAATAAATCGGCCTTCGCCCCTCTTCGATTTATTTTCCTAAACTAAGAAATCAATTAGCAGTAGATACGGAACACTGATTTTGTGCCAACAGAAAAAGAAAAAGGACATGGAAACTTGCATATTGTTACACAAGTGGGAGACTTGCGTGATGCTAAAGCTTTATGTTCAAATGTGTAGTTTTAAAAAAGGTGGTGCCGTATTTATACATTAGCATTGTGAAAATTTGCATTTTAAAATATTTTTTTTTATGCAAGTTTCAAGTAATTGTTGTTGGGAGATTGATTTATTTAATAAAAAGGTGTTTACCGTTTACCAATTGAATTGTCAATAGTTATTAGCACCTACATTAATTATTTACAGTTTACAATTGACCTTGCAAATGTCTCCCCCATCTCGCTGCCATATTGACCCACCCATTTACGGAGGAAATGGAACTCAAAACAATGGCGCCAGCATGGACCGAGGACCAGTGGCTCTGATATCAGGGTCTACTTCGACACTCTTGGATCGGACATAGATGCTCAGATCCCTGCAAAATCGGTTAGTCCAATAATATTATTGATTGTTTCAATGAAGAAACAGGGAAGGAAGAAGAACAGAGAGGAGGAGGAGAAGAAGAAGGAGTCAAAAAAGAGGAGGAGAGGAACAGAGAGATTAGGGTTTCATCCATTCGATAAACCTCATTACAAGCAGCAGTTGGGATTATATATGGATTCCTGGGATTATATATGGATTCCCTCACTGATGCCCTGATACTCGTCTCTTCTCTCCCAAAGTAACTCTTGTTTCGTTACCTTTTTTGAATCCAACGGCTCTTTCACTGTAGCTTTAGTTACAAGAGTGTGCTGAGCACGTGTGTGGGGGTAATGGGCCGGGTGCCACTTGGGCTCACAAGGTCTAAGTGATTCTTCAAAATTTTGCCGCCCCGTGACATCCAATGGGCCAACATTGGGATCAGAAAACATGGAGAATAGAAAAAGCCCTAATCTAAGACCAACGAATTCGCCAACCGCCGCCGGTGGTTGAGCGCGCCGTTGCGCCTCACTCTCCCTCCTCCGTCTGGAAGTTAAAAAAAAAAAAAAAAAAAAAAAAAAAAAAAAAAACCTAACCTCGCACTCGACCTCTTCACTAGCTGTCAACCCCCAAGCCCTACTGCCACTGCGCCAGATCCTACGAGCTCATTATCTGCAAGCTCAGGATCCAGTTTCTGACCGAATTCGCTTTTAATAATGGTGATTAGGGTTTTATCCCGTCACCATCTCCATCGAATCCTCATTCGAAACCCCCCAATACCCCTCCGAAAATTCCAATCTTTGTCAACTCCCCTCAACCTCCGGCAGCAATTCCCATCGGAACCTCGAGATAGCGCCCGCGCCCGATTCGACCATCAAATTGCCATAGCCGTCACGCTACAAAGGTACGGTTTCCCTCAATCTCAGCTCCACGAGTTCATCCGAAAGAACCGATTTTTATCCGATTCGACGTCCTCGGACGTCAAGCATTGCATTAATGTTCTCCTGTCGTTTGGGCTCACCCAGAAATCCCTCCTTTCGATCCTATTCAACTGCCATAGAGCTTTGGAATTAGGGTTTGTGGATGAATGGAAATTGGCCGTTTTGGAATCATTAGGGGTTTCTACTGTATCGTCATCTCTAATCTCGACAGTTTTAGAGCAATCCGAGAGGTTTGGGATTGAGCCTAAAGATTTCAGTCGAAATGCACTGATAATGAAGAAGAGTTTGGGGTTTCGTGATGAAACAGTGATCAGGGTGTTCGAAGAATTGCCTGCTGCATTCATGAAGGAGCCCATTGACGTGGGCAGAAGGGTTGAGCTATTGAGAAGTTTTGGGTTCAAGAAGGAAGAAGTCAATGGGATTTGCCACAACTTTCCGATGTTTTTAGCATATCACGTCGAAGGGAGGTTGAGACCTTTGTTTCAAGAATTTAGGGATTTGGGTTTCTCACAGAATGAGATTAGGAGTGTTTTGCTTGACGATCCAAAGCTTGTTCTGGGGTTGGAAGTAGGTGAGATCTCTCGGTGTTTGGAATTGATTACAAGTTTGAAATGCAGGGTTCCAATTAAGGAGAAAATTCTATCGAATGGTCGTCTTAGAGGTGGGATTGATGTGAAACTTAGAATAGATTTCTTGTGCAAGTATGGTTTGATACGAAGAGATGCTTTTAAGGTTCTGTATTTAGAGCCTAGACCCGTCATGTATGAGTTGGAGGACATTGAGAAGAAGATTGATTTCTTGATACAAAAGATGGGTTTCACCATTGAGCATTTGGTAGAATTTCCAGAGTTTCTGGGTGTGAATTTGGAGAAGCATATAATTCCACGCTTCAAAGTTATACAACATCTGAAATTGATTGGAGGGCTTTGTTTCCCTGTGGGATTGAAGCATCTGGTACGGCTTAGCAGGTTGAAATTCTACAATTTGTATGTGAAGCCATATCCAGAGTGTGAAAGAATCTTCGGTGGAGTTGTCAGAGAAAAAGAAGTTAGACCTCGGCATCCTCCTGGGTTGTGGAAGATGTTTACGCCTCCGAAGTATTCTGATAGCAAAGAAGATGTGAAGAACATGAAGCTGTTTGTGAAGTCGTTGGTTTAGAACACTTGATAATGAGATGAGGATCTGAAAAGCATTCCAGCCAAAATGCTGATAATGGAATCCTTTGGTGCAGGGGACATCTCTTGGGATTGGTATGATACTTTGCTGTGCACAGGATAAGCAGGAGTGTTGAGATATCATTAATTAGTGAATGCCGATTTATCTCAAGCTCCATTGTGTTCATAATGTATTCAAGAGCCAGGGGGAAGGTGATGAATCTGCAAGTTTGCTTTCATGTGCAGTGATAGATTGGTAGTTACAGCAGCTTCATTCCATTTAAGCAGAAAAATTTTCTATTTGCTGAAGTTTCTTCATCTGTTAGTGGTAATAACGTGTCAACTGTGTCAAATAGTTTATTTGGAATGCAATCAGATTCTCAGCCAGAAAAATTACTAGTTTTAGGATTTGCTTTGTGAGGGTGTTCATAAAATTCCAACTCCTCATGTCTGGGACTTGGGATGTTTAGAGCATCCAGCTCCGAAGAAATCATGCCGACCCTCTACAGATTTCAGGTATGATAGTGATTGGCTGGAATTGGGTCACTTGCTTATTGATATTGCCAAATACCTATCAAGGACCGCACAAATCCTTCCGGTAGACCTCTTGGAGCGTAATGTAGAGACAAGAAATGTTTGTTTATGGGGACAACTATTTGCTTTTTATAACCCTGGAAGAACCTGATATTATCAGTATCTCATATTCTTTCTACTTTTCGCATGCGACGATAAACCCTTCCCTTGTTACGTTCATTTGACAAGAGACTGAAACATACGATAAACCCTTCCCTTGTTACGTTCATGTGACAAGAGACTGAAACATTAGATACTTATGTTTATTCTAATTCGAGCATATACGAAAATGCTTTAAGTTAGAACCATATATACAACGGGAGAAGAAGTACCAGGAGATGGAACATTGTTCTAGCAGGAAGCATGTTATTGAATCGCTCACCACTATGCAATGCATCTTTTAAAGAATTGTTTGAACCGTTTATCACATATTTTACACAGTTTGGTTCTCTAGACAGTTATATTTTCCTGCCAGATCCTTAGTTACTGCCGCTGGATAAGTTCCAAGTTCTGATCAAATGCATCTTTATCTTCATTTTGCTGATAATATAATTACAGTATTGAACAAACAACAAAAATTACTGGCGACTTGTAAAGGCTCTAATACCATGTCAATTTGCCACCATGATCTAACAGTTGAAACTATTATATTCCTAAATATATTAGCATCAATAGTGCTCGAACATTTCAGAACGATGTTTCTTTCCAATTAGGGCCATCATTTCCAAAAGTCTCTCTAGGATTCGGGCTGAAGATAGGTCGGTCCCCAGAAATGCTGAGCTATGGGCCTCTATGACCATTGAAAATGCAAGCAAAGCAGCCTGCCAAACATCATTTCACTGCACCAAGGGAGTAGCTCTGGGTGGTGATACCAGGAGAAGGGACACAGGAGCCAAATATGCGCATGTCCTAAAGTGTTGGTTGAATAGGACACGAGGACTTGCACGCAACATTTCCCATCCCCCAACACAAATAAGAGAAAAAAAATTATTGAGAGGACTAACGTTTTCTTTTTAACACTTCTTGTTTTACCTATGTTTCATGACGTTTACATGGTGCTGATAACAATATCATGTCACAATATTAAATCAAATCAACTTATTTGTACATCAATGTCATTACCATCATAGCGTTTGCCATCTAATTGAGATCAGGACACAAGGTTCCATGAAATATTTTGATGAAGTTTGATGAACTGATTGTTAACTAGTACTAAACTCTAAATTGATGACAAATTTTCTGGCCAGGGGAAATTAAAGGAAGAAAGAGGCTTTCTAATTTCTATCAATCCAAGACCAAATAATGTAAGCTTGAGCTCCAAGCAGTCACCCTCCAAAATTCTTTGGGATTAAACAAGAGTCTAGAGAAAGGAGTTAGATAATGTGTTATCTTCAATTTTGAGGTAATGATGATGCCTAAACTAAACTGGACATGCTCTCAGGACTAGAGAAATATGTTTTGTTTGGTTATTCATGGACTAATACAGTTGGCTAGGAGTTACAATTTTCCTACTGTAACATCAAATGCTTCTGAAGCTTTTGTCGACTTTAAGTTTTCTCATGATTATAACCTCTCAATAGCAAGTTTATGATCACTTACAGTCTAATTCAATTAATGGTCTAACATTTGGAACCCTTCATGCCTTGCAGGGTATTAAGCTAAAAGTGGAGGCCTGGATCAAAGGTTGCTCCTGTACGTAGGACGAAGCAAAACTAGATCTAGTTCCGACCCATTGTCATGCCTACTCCCATGAGAATGACGCATACAACGAGGAGGACGGAGGGGATTATTTGTGGTTGATTGTGCAAATTGGCTAAAAAAGGGAGAGTTTTTTCAATTGACACACTGAGGAGCATTTCAACTTTAACATTCAACACTGTTTATAAGCAGGGAAATATGTGTAAGTGTCATCTCCTTTTCTCCCCTAATTTATTGTATGTGTCTTGAATATAATTGCTTTGCTATGAAATGACTTGAAGTGTCATAGACCGAAGTGACTAGGAAAAAATTATTTTTGTGGAGAAGAACCATTTCATGAATATATATCCGACGTGTCCAATATATGAAGTTAGTGCAATAAGAAATCAATGCAAGTGTGAATACGTTGACAAGGGGGTTGGGAGTCGTTACGAGGGCTCGAACTTTTTTAGATAATCACAGCAAGTGGATTGGCACAAGGGTCAAACCCGTTAATTATTTAATGAATAAATGTGCTAATGCTAAATGTCAAATTAGTGACCTCTAAAAAACTAGAGCAAATTTCTTAACCTCTTTGCCAAATATTTACTTTCGAATCCGTTCACTAGGACCAGAATGTGCTTTTGAGCTTATTTTGACGGCCCCCTACACTAGTTAGAGTTACTGCCACCACCGTTTACCACAAGAGAGTGGTATTCACAGGAAGACCAGAGAAGGGCATACAATTCGACAGCCTACATACTTTGTTTGACAGGGAGAATTGAGTATATGTACTAATGATATTTAAAAAAAAAAAAAAAATTCTTCTTCAATATTTGCTGAATAATGTAATTTAATTAATTAGATGGATTCATAACCAATCCTTTTCATGATTTTTAATTTTTTTAATAAAATTTTTCTTGTCTCCGGCTTGTATCTTTGCCTGTGCTCCCACCACATATATATGGTTTTCCCCCAAAATCTCAAAACAAGCCTGGCTTTGCCCGTGGGCTTGTTTTGTTTCCTTTTTCATATTGTTGAGCCTAGTTCTAGTTGTGATTATGATTGCAACACCCTGACATACTAAAAAGGGTCTTTAGAATTTGAATATGGCTTTCTTTCTCTTTGTAAGCTAAATAAACTAGTTTAGGCCAAGCTTAAATCCTCAATTAGTTAATGATCTAAGCTTGAACATGCACTCTCATGCCTGACAAAGCTTAAGTTATGCTCAGCCGTTCTCAACATAATCAAGCCAAACTATGAAATATGTGCACTGCTACTTCGATCCCCATATCAGTATGCATCTCCATAATTATAGATGAGAAACATTCAGTGTTCATTTAGCTTCATTACCTAGTAACAATTTTTTTTTTTTTTGAGCATAAATGGTGGGACCACACCCTCGTATTTCGTTAATCTGAACCCACTAACAATGTTGACATCCTAACGACATCAGATTTTTCATATTGTCAGTTTTCAGTGCATGCTGCTATTTCTTTGCTTATAGATTCCTCTTTTTATTTTTAGCATAAATGTCTACATCTATGCTTATAATCAACAACATGTACGGCGACAAAGTTCCACCCTAATGTCTATGAACTGGCAAGTCTAACAAGAATAGACATGCAGGACTCCACGACAAACGAATACTAAAAATAAATTTATCTTCACAAAGGACTCAAATTTGCACACTGTATTAAGATAGACTAAATTAACTGATGAAGCTTCTTTGTTCTTCCCCTCTTTTTTATTAGGATAAATGTCTTCATCAATGCCTATTATTGAAAACATGCATACCTACATTGTTCCATGAACTAGTAAGAGGAAGCATGTAGCTTGGTTGATGAAAATTAACAAGAACAGACGTATTAAGGTCTTTGTATGGTGATGATAAGTAGTACAAATAAATTTTTTTCCTCCAACATGGACCCAAATTTGTACTAGAGAAATGTCATCAGGTTATATAACTCGTAAAGTAAGGCTTATGGTCAGACTTCCTTTGAATTCATCAAAGTAAAAGACTATGAATTAGTTTGATGCCAACCTTCGATTGTAAATTACTGTTGACACTCCAAGGCTGCAAAATATCCTGAATGTCTGATATCTTCCCTTTTTTGTTGCTGATCAGAAAATGCTTGATCTTTTTCGGTTTGGACATTCAGTTCTAATATCACCCAAAATGTATGAGTGTGTGTTTCTGTACCAAACTGATTACAAATGCCAAAAGCATAAATCCACAGGAAACTTGATTAAACAAAGAAATCCAATTCTAGGATTATCATCCACCTATGTCACTGGAAAAGGAACAAATTATTATTATCCTTTCGACATGTAAAGAACGCATCTTGTTTGTTCCTCAGCCATTTCTTATAACAGAAGTGAAAGGGTCGGCTTCGCCATATTCCATACCCTCTCACTATCAGCATGCAAAGGAATCTCGTAGTTTTCATTCGTCAATACCGAAATGGACTAGAAAACCTGGCCGGAGGTTCCAACAAGCTTGCAATCCAATATAAAAAGTGTTTGGATAACTAACTCCTTTGAAGTCACTCTCCAGTCATTTTTGCGCCTGTTTAGAAAGCAACATCCATGTTTCGACTTACCTCATATGGCTAACTTTCCAACCAACCCATTGGGTAGACCGTTACCAAGATAAAAAATGAATCAAGAATCTTAAATTCCACATGGATAACGGATACTATATTTCAAAAAAGCAAAAAAAAAAAAAAAAAAAAAAAAAAAAAAAAATCCTGATGAATGTAGCTAAATGCTATATTAGTCTATTGCTGTCTTGGATACTTCTTGCTTTGTGAATATCAACACAAGACAAAGACACGCTCAATTAGAGACGTTTTTGTCCAGTACGTTCATGAGTCAGTGCATGATGAAAGCAACGGAGAAGAAATTACACGCAAAATTGAAATATACATGTTTACTTTTTAGCAGTGTGTAAGGGAAGAAAATGTCGATGAAGGACTTGAATTGTAGCATGATCTCTCTCTTTCTCTCGTGTTTTTAATCTATTAACTTCCCTATCAACTTTCTTTACCGTATGATATGTACTTCTACAAGGACAAATAGCACAAGCCAAATCACCCGACAAATATAATCGTAGGTGTGCAGTGTTAGTCTCCAACACAACTCTCTCAGGGTTCTTTGGCATTTGAATATATTCAGTACTTGGAGTTGTATATCCTGACATAATATATTGACAGGTATCAGCTCTTCATTTGATCAGGGTGCTTAAAAAGAATATCCTATATTTTTTCTTCAAAGCCGAAAGACTCGCCATATGCTGATTGATTACAGGATGATAGCTCCACCAGTTCATGCCAATTGAACAACTAAAAAGAGAGACTTGTTTAGAGACTGATTCCGTAATCATGTATTTTTTTCTTCAAAGCCGAAAGACTCGCCATATGCTGATTGAGTACAGGATGATAGCTCCACCAGTTCATGCCAATTGAACAACTAGAAAGAGAGACTTCTTTAGAGACTGATTCCCGTGATCATGCATTCATCAAATGCTTAGGTTTCATGATATAGTAATGATGAGATGAGGTACAGGTTCAGTTTAAAATTTTAGAGAGCATCCAGGTGTGCATGATGATCGATCACACATGAGTAGCAATTGGATCTCCCCAAGTGGACAGAGTGGTGGTGATGATGTGTTTATGCTTGATAGGCTATCTAAAGCATTTTGGTCTAGTTTCATAAGGTGCCTAACTTCCCTTCAGAGTTCAGTCTTCTAAGTAAAGTGAACTTGGACTAGACCCTTTACACTTGTGGGAAGGGAGTTAATCGATGGTTGCTCAAGTTCCACCAAGGACTAAAACAAACCGATACCCGTTGTAAGTACGTACATCAGGTTATTATTATTATTATTATTTTTCCATATGTACGCTGCGTAAGAATTTGATTAGCTAATAGGTCTAACTTTCAGGTTAGAAAGAGAGAGAGAATTACAACATCATGTTGAGGATGATGATTAGGCATCATGTAGAGGCCATGCATGCACAAACCTGAACAGTGAGTCAGTCATTTTCATGTCCACATATTATCTGAAATATGTATGTAGTAGAGGTGCATGTACACCATTTCTTGCCTTTGCTTTCTACCCACATGCATGCATGCATGCATGTATAAGATCAAGATCATTATATTATGCCATAAAAAAAAAAGTCGAGAATTCAGTCATAAAGGAAACATGCTTTTGAATAGCTCCAAATATTCTTTGAGGTGATTTGGATCCAAGAAAAGACTAGTAGTAAGTACTAAGGAATCACATCACAATTTTATCGGCTTTTATTCTTCGATCATACTCTCCATATTGACCCAAATACTTTTTATTGATAGCGACCCACACTCGGTAGAATCATAATATAAAACCAAACCAAAGCTATATAGTCTTTTTTTTTTTTTTTTTTTTTTTTTTTTTTTTTTTTTTTTTTTTTTTAATGCATGTGTAGGACAAAGAAATGCTTGTGGAAAAATTATTGAAGAGTCCATCTATGTTCAAATTTCAGATGAATTATCTAATTATATATATTAGGTTCTCCTTATGATTAATATGAGACATCTTGATGGCGAACGGAAGCAATTTAGAGTTTGTGGTGGATGAATTGGGGAAGAATTTAGGGTTTTGGAGGATAAATTAGAATTTGGACTTCACGTCCAGGCGAATCACACGCCCACTCTCTCTCACGAATCACTCAAGGAAAGATTTGATAAAGCAAATCACATGCTCTCAGAAAAAAAAAAAATCATATTTTACTTTATATTCAAATTAGGATTTTACAAGCCATATATATATAGAGAATTCTAAAGTAACAAAATGCCAATTCTATCCAAATCTCTAATTAAATCTAATCAAATCCTAATACAATAAAATAATACCAAATCTAACCAGATTCTAATCAAATCCTAATCAAATCTCTATCAATTCTCTCCGCTTGGAAACATTAACCACTGGTGAATGACAACTGGAAGAAGATCAAGCACATCGGATGAAGTCGAATAAGCGTTCCGAGATCCGGAAAACCTTTCCACCATACCAAATATGTATAAATCAGACATATCCGAAACCAAATATCAGCTTTCGTGCTTATCCATGGCGGTGGAACTCGTGGATGTGGATGAAATGGAGCGAGCTGAAAATCTGATGCTGTGAAGAATGTCGGGTATAAAGCAGAAGCTCGATGATCTTTTAGAGTAGAGCACCAAGGTACACGTGAATCAATCACGATCTAGCGAATATCAGGGGCTGGTGGAATATTCAACTCCAAAGGAAGCATAATAAACTCCTACAAAAACCTGAAATGGTTCATAGACTGGGTGTGAAAAGCCTCTACATTCCCAAAAGAGAAACTCGCAGGTGAAACTGTAATCAGTACGGATCCAGTTAGAAATACCTGCACTCTATCAAGTATATCTGCAATAAACTTGTAAGTATCATTGCTAAGTATAATTTGCCTACGGAGATTCACACACAAATGATGCAAAAGTTGTGCAAATGAATCTATAGGTAGATAAGACTTGTCAAGAAATATGAATCTAGACTCTATAGGCTCATGATTCTTATGCACAAAATGGAGCAAGTTATCACCTCGAGTTAGTGTTGTTAACCCATTCTTTTTATTTTTAGATGGATTCTTGGGTGGAGAAGGAGTCAATACAATTTTTTTTCCATTACACACAAATGCACAGGTGTTGGATTTTCTATAATTCTTAACATCTAGGTCAAATAACTAGGATCTACCGAGCAAAATATGTGCAGCATCCATGTGTAAAATATCACACCAAATATGATCACTATAACTCGAAAATTGAATAGGCACAAGACAATGCTGAATAATAGCATGAAAACTTTTATCAACCCAAGTGACATTGTATGGTTGAGAGTGTGATTCAGTTTTGAGGCACATCTTTTCAACAGCTGATTTAGAAATGATATTGACACAACTACCTCCATCTATCATGACTTTATAACACTTACCGTTGTGTGTGATATATGTATGAAACACATTAGTCCTACGCCAATCTTCATTTTTTGATACAGTATGTAAGCACCTAACAACGTGTAAAGGTGTATTTAATAGGTCATTTTCAACATCACTAAAATTTCCTTGAGGTTCATAAATTTCTTCTTCGGTCTCACTATCATCTGTATTATGAACCTCATTTATTAACAAATTTCTTTTAGGACATTGATTAGTAAAGTGATCAAAACTATGGCACTTGAAGCACTCAGTTTGTTTTGTGGCTGGTTTTGATGACTCACTAGGGACTAATTTACCTTTTGTATCCTTAGGGACAATATTAGTATGTGTAACATTAGTGTCAGATTGTCGTTTGGGATACTCCGTGGTTCTGAAAGTGGACTTTTTATCAAAGGATGTGCGCAAATATGCCTCATAGTTAAGAGCGCACTGAAATGCATACTCAACAGAATCTAAAGAGTGTGTAAGCACTTCTTGTTTGAGTTCGGGTTTAAGTCCAGTGCGAAATCATGAAAGAGTTAAACGACTGTCTTCTTGAATATCACATCGCACTAAGAGTTCATCGAATTTGTGCATATATTCAGTCACACTCATATTTCCCTGTTTCAGATTAGACAGCTGGTCAAGAAGACGATCCTTAAAAGTTGGAGGAAAATATTTCTTTCTAAGTTCTTCTTTCATTTCAACCATATTTCAATTGGTTCTTGTCACTCTTTTACTAACCGTCTCTCAACTGATATCCAATATATTTTAGCTAACCCTTGTAATTTTAATTTAGCGAAATGGACTTTTCGGGCTTTAGACATCCCATACCATTCAAAAAGATGGTCCATATCCGCTAACCAATCACAAAAACGTTGGGGGTCATAAGTGCCATTAAAAGAGGGAACATTTACTTTAACTTTATGTGTGATATTATCGTGTAGATGTTTATCCTCAAAATTATTATTTCTTCCAATATTATGATATCTTCCTTGTATATTTCCATTCCTCTGATTATTTTCAGCAGGTTTTTCTCATTGACTTGTGTTTCTAAATTATCTAAACGTGTATTTATTACATCTAAACCAGTTTGAAGTTTTTTTATTAGTGTCCATTATTTCATTTAATTTATTTAAAACCTCAGTCAAATCCATGACTTCTCTAAATTTTTGCCACTACGAAGTATGCAATAAATATCTATATGCAGTTGCAATAAAGCACCCAGATGAGTATGCAAAATCCTAGACACAAACTAAATGCGTGACTATATGATCAAATAAGATATTTTAATATCTGAAAGTTGCTATATACGAGGAAATGCAATTCCTATTTATGCAATATAATGTAACACACAAATAAATCTCGTGGCAAATTATAAGTAACAATAAAATGTCCAAGTCCATGCAAATAACAAGAATTAAATACAAAATATTACTGACTGAATAATAGCGCGATTAGAAATTACCTCGATGTAGAGTAAATCACACTTAGGCTCGAATTCCTTCGAAGATTGTTGGGAATTTGCACAAACTCTGGAGTAGAAATCCCACAAATCAGCTCAAGAATTACCTCAAAATTATCTGGCTCGAACTGGTTGCGAATTGGGCTCAAAACAGCTTCAAAATCCCACTTGATCCTTAACGGGTCTGTTTTGTTCGAACGGGTCTGCTCCAAATGACAACGGGTCGGATTCAGATTCTGTCTTGGTACTGGATCGATCAGTCCCTACATGCAATCTGGAAGAAGAGGTGATTGTTGTTGTCGAAGGCGGAGTGGAGATGATCGATGATGAGGGGAGGGGCTTTGGTCAGAGGTGAGGTTAGAGGAGCGATGGCAGCGACGAGGCGAACGTGGCTCGGCGGGGTCAGACGGGAAGGTCTACGGTTGGATCGGTGAATGTTGCTGGTGGTGGTTGATCGGAGATGAAAGGGAGATCGCGACGAAGTGGAACCAGAGGAGAGGCAGTTGAAGGGGTTGGGACTGCTGATCGGAGAAGAAAATATGGGTGTGAGTGGGTTTTGATGACGAGACAGTGTGGGATGGAGGAGGGGGTTGTTGCTGCGGGGAGAAAGAGAGGGAAACTTTTTTTTTTTTCTCAATTCCTTTCTTCCTTTCTTCTCCTGCTGCTCCTGCTTCTTCTTCTTCTTCTTTTTTCCTGCTGCTCCTGCTCACTTTTTTTTTTACTGCTCCTACTCGCTTCTTCTTCTTCCTTTTTTTTTTTTTTTCCTCCTGCTGCTCCTACTCGTTTCTTCTTTTTTTTTTTTTTTCTCCTATTGCTTCTGCTCGCTTTTTTTTTTTGGGTGTTGGGTGGGTTTGGATAAAGGGACGGTGTGGGAAAGGTGAAGGGGGCTGCTGTTGCGGGGAGAAAGAGAGGAAATTTTTTTTTTTTCACTCAAATTTTTTTCTGTTCTTTTTTTTTTTATCTGTTTCTCCCTTTTTTTTTCGCTGATTTTTTTTCCTCAAATCTAAAAGAAAATTAAAAAAAAAAAAGATGATGGAAAGATAAGAAGATGGAGATGGATTTGAATTTTGATACCTGAAAATGTGGATCTTGAGCTCTAATACTAATTTGATGGTGGACGGAAGCAATTTAGAGTTTGTGGTGGATGAATTGGGGAAGAACTTAGGGTTTTGGAGGATAAATTAGAGTTTGGACCTCACGTCAAGACGAATCACACGCCCACTCTCTCACGAGTCACTCGAGAAAAGATTTGATAAAGCAAATCACATGCTCTAAAAAAAAAAAAAAATCATATTTTACTTTATATTCAAATTAGGGTTTTACAATCCATATATATAGAGAATTCTAAAGTAACAAAATACCAAATCTATCCAAATATCTAATTAAATCCTAATGCAATAAAATTAAATCTAACCAAATTCTAATCAAATCCTAATCAAATCTCTATTACATCTTGCATGTAAAATTTGCATAAACATAAAATATATGAGCACATAGTATATTAAAGATTTAATTTTAAATATCTAAAAAATATTTTTGTTTTGAGGAATAAATACACTAAAAACATTAATATTTCTAAATTTATAAATGTTTTACTTTTTAACTTTTCTGTTCCTGTGCACTATTGACGTTATGCAAGTTGGGTAGGAGCTGAAAATTAAAATTAGCCTCCAACTGGATATTTAGATGATACACACACACACAATCATATATGCTGAATATCAAACTCTTATGCAATGACGAGATGATCAATTGCAAACTTTACTCATCAAACATTTTTTTGTCTCACAAGCTTTATACATTATACATTGCAGAGCAACTCCTCACAAAGTACAGAAAGAGCAAATGCACACAAACAAGTTCCTGATAACAGACCAACTTTCACATAAACATGGAGATAGCAGCACACTTATCTAAAAAAAAAAAAGAAGAAGAAAATAGAAGAAAAATAAATTTTTTAAAGCCTTTGATCATGACCTTGGAACAACCCTGCAAAGCAAAGGGTTTGTCATCTCCAGTGACATCTTCAGACACTCGTCGAGATCGATGCCATCGTCCGCAGGCAGCCATTTGAAGTTGTGGAGCAACTGAGCCAGCCAGAGATGGACGGTCGCCAAGGCCATCGTCTTCCCAGGGCAGACTCTCCTCCCAGAACCAAATGGTGCCAGCCGCAGGTCAGACCCCAGAACGCTCACATCGTCCGCCACAAACCTCTCCGGCTCAAACTCCTGGGGCCTGGACCAGACCTTCTCGTCGTGCATAATCGCCCACATATTGACCATGGCGGTCGTGCCTGCAGGAACCAAGTGGCTGCCAACGTGCACATCGTGGATGGCGAGGCGAGCCCAGGAGAGGAGAGGGCCTGGCGGGTGCATCCGCAGCGATTCCTTCACGATGGCTTGCAGGTAAGGGAGGTTGGCAATGTCAGAATCGGAGACGGCCCTTGATCCGACCATGGAATCGATCTCGAACTGGGCTCTAGATTGGATTTCAGGATGCAGAACCATTCTGGCAAGTATCCATTCCAGTAGGATGGCAACTGTATCAGTCCCCCTAAAGATCATCTCCTGTACAACAAAAAAATAAACAAACAAACGCCATACAAAGTCGGCTCCTTTTATAATCGATAATAAGATAATTTATTTTTTACTCTCCAATGTTTACTGAATCTTACTTACCCAGAGAACAGCAACCATGTCAGTATCAGAGAGCTTCTCCTCCTCCTCCAAATCTAGCAGCACATCCACAAAATCTCCAACCACGCCGCCAGCGCCAACATCGCCTGTCCTCCTCCTCCTCCGGTGCTCCTCGATAATTCTCCCGACAAACACATTCACCCTGGCGACAAGGCTCCGGCACCGCCGCCTCACCCCCTGCAAGTCAAGCCGGCGCAGCAATGGCAAGTGATCTCCCCAGTTGAACACACCAAGAAGCTGGTACCCCTCCTCCACTAAATCTTCCAACTCCAACCCCTCCTCCGCCCCAAAATCGAATCTTTTCCCAAAAACGCTCGACATAACGTTGTTCAGCGACCCGAAATGCAGCAACCTCCTCACCTCGACTCCCTCGTCTCCTCTCCTCTTCATCTCCTCCACCATTGCCAGCCCAATCTCCCTCCTCTGCTCCCCGAACGCCGCCACCCTCTTCGGGCTGAACAAGTAAGTGGCCGAAATCCTCCTCAAATTCCTCCAGTACTCCCCGAACGGAGCAAAGCCCATCGCCCGGTGGAAGAGCAGCTCGTAAGCTGACTCCTTTATCGGGCGATCGGCAAAGGCCGAATTGTTGAGAATTTCCTTGGCAGTGTCGGGATGGCTAGCGATGATGAATTTGGTGAGGCCGACGGAGAAGGCCATAAGCTTGATGGCATTGAGAGAGCGGGATAGTTGTGAGAGAGTCCGATGGGCTGATGTGCCCGAGAGAGCGAAGACAATGCCGGGGGGTCCCGGGATCGTTATGCGACGGGGGAAGAGGGCCCAAGCGAGCCCGCCGGGGTTGAGCCAGAGCAGGCAGAGGAGGAAGAGGAGGAGGAGGGCGATGAGAGGGGAGAGATGTGGGTTTGAGAGGACGAGGAGGATGAAGGTTGGATCGAGATCGAATGTAGAAGACATTGAAGAGTTTGGGAGAACTCCAAAAAAATTTATTTCTGCAAAAAAAATAAATTCGAGGAGTTGATTGAATGATGAATGAAGGTTGAGGAGATGGCGGGTTTATATAGGACTTGGGATGGGGGTTCGAATTTTTTTTTTTTTAAAAAAAAAAGACCGAACCGGCTATGTTCAGTCCGAGGAAATGATAAATTACTAATTTACCCCTCGTATAATAAGGAGCAGAGCTTCCGTAGGAGGGCGAAAGGGTCGAGCAGAAAAATGTGGGATCGGATCACCGGATGGTGAGAGGAAGCGGAGAGGGCGCGAAATACATGAAACCGACATCACCTTCCGTTGGCCGTTACAACGCGAAAGACGGCGCCTAATCATCACGCCGCCGTTTGTTGGAGACACGTGGCGCAATATAAGAGTTCGACATTGATACTGTACGTATAGGAGCGCTAGGGAATTACGGGCCGCTGCCCGCCGGGCTGGCGGTCAGGCTCCTTCTCCCGCTTAGGGCCTGGACCTTCGCGCTCACCGAAGCAGAAAAGGGTACGGACGACGGCTGGGCCTTGGGCCCATAAACGGATCGCAATGGACCCCACTCTTTCTTCCCATGCGCCGCCTCCGCCGCCAAAACCGTACGGCACGAGGGACCGGGGGTCTAAGACCCGAAGACGTCGGGTTGGCCGTCAGGTTTCGCCGTTGCCGTTACCGTCAATGGCTGTGAAGTTTTAAACTTGTGGAAGTTATTGTGGAGAATTCAATTTGAATATTAATCAACGGGCTATGGTACAAGGATGGTTGATTGGCAAAAAGGAGGAAAATGTAACTCGCGTATCCATTTTTTGACGTTCTGTCCGTGAGTTTCTCTACCCATTTTGTTCGTTTAGGATCGTAAATTGGGCCAGAAAGTAGAATTTTAGTAAGTTGACTACTGGGCCTAGCTCCTTGGAATGTTACAATCCATTTTCTCAATTGATCAGGTTTTAGGCCGGTCCATTTTGCGATCCAGAACAAGAAACAACGAACTCCTCTCCCATCTCTCTCTCTCTCTCTCTCTCCAATCTATCAAATGGATTTCTCTCGCAAGAAGCCGGACATCTACTCCACCGTCGTCATTCATGGCGACAAGATCCGCAACTCGAGTTCAACGATGACGACGACATCGACGAAGAGGACGCTTCCTCCCTCCCTAACCTCCTCCAGCGCCTCCCAAAGACTTCGGCGCAGCCATGGACGACTCCGTCGACGACTCTGACGCCGGAGACTACTCTGGCACCTTCATTGTCAAGAAGGACGAGGGCAAGGGCAAGGGCAAAGTTCCCCTTCGCCGTCCCCCTCCGCCCGTCGAACCCTCCGGTCCCCTTTCCAAGATCTGCGGCGGTCGAGCCCTAGGATCCGGTCGGACCCCGAAGAGGTGTACTCTACGGTCAGATCGCGGCTGAGGGCGGCGGAGGAGGTGGAGGACTCGTCGTCGGTCTCGGGGACTTTCTTGAGGCGTATGGAGCGTTCGGGTCGCCCTTAATGAGCCAGGCGGTGGAGAGCACGAGGGCGAGTGGGGAGAGGGAGGAGCACGTGAGGAGGAAGGCGTCCGTGCTCTCGGTGCCGGAGAGCCTCGCCAGAGAGGATCCATCCACCAAGTACGAGATGGTTCATGAACTCGGTGAGTGTTTGATTGATTAAATGACTTTTTTGTACTGAAAATCCTTAAAATTTGCACAAAAAATTGAGAAATTAGAAGATTGAGATGGATTAGATGAATTAGTGGCAATGTCGAGAATTCGCAGAGGCTTGAACTACACTGTGGGCTCAAAAACTGTTGCATTTTCTGCTTTGTTTTGATTTGGCTCAGAGATTGAGCTTTCAGGTTGTTTGCATGGAGCATGCAAATGTAAACTTCATACTTCCAGTGTATGGATTGAGTCAAGCATGTAGAGAGTCACGTGAAGGTAGGGCCGTATGGGGCTGCTATCAGTTTTGAAACTACCCATTAAAATCTGGACATGAATTGGGCAAGCTTGTTGTGTCCGGATGCAGTAGACAGTCCAACGGAGAGGAGGAACATCTGTTATTTATTAATCTATAGTAGAATCTTGCTTGTTTTGAAGTTGTCCAACCTTAATGACGTTCCTTCCTTTGAGAGCCACTTCATCTGTACATTTACAAGTCCCTTACGTTACAGTCAGAATTTGCCTCAAAAGTTCTGCTTCAGAAGAAGACTATAACCTTCCTCACATAATACTATTAGTCTATGTAATTCTTAGAAATATAAGAACTCAAGAGTTGTTCTTTTTTTTTTAACATGTCTAGAAGTTTGTCTAGATTCCAGCCGCTAGCATGGGCAGAATTACATGATCTTGGGCGGGAATACTGAGTTTTGTAAAAAGCTTTAGGCTCTGTTGGGTTTCAGGGAAAATGAAGGAAAAGAAAGGAAAATAAGAAAGAAAATATTTTCTATTGTTTGGTTTGAGAGAAAATTTAAATGAAAAGACTTTTCTTACTAACCAAATATAAAGGAAAATATTTTCTATTCTTTAGTTTTTCTTTCTTCCATTTTCTTTCAAACCAAACATAGCCTTAATAGCCTTTATGAACTTTGAGGTTATTTCTAAATAGCATATAAGCTAAGAATAATTACTAACAGAAATACCTATTAAGCTGTCACAATTCTCTAAAGATTCTTGGTTTTAAGCACCGTCACTTGAGTTCTTCACCTCTTGAGCTCAGTTTGAGCCAAGTCCTCGTCATCAATCTTCATCATCTTCTTGTATTCATTACTTTGCATGTGATTGGCCAAATGCAAATGAAAATCAGTCAGCGTGCTGAACCTTGTTGTCCAGATATTGGCATAAAAAAGTATGGTAGAAAAGGGAAATACGAGAAAGAATAAAGAAAAGCTAAAACGAAGAAGTACTGGATGAAAGGATGAGATGGGAGAGAACCGAGGGGAGGAAAGCCTAAGGAGGGGAAATTGCAATATGGAAAAAATTATTAACTATGTTTTGTTGTGACTAGTGAGGTGATATTCTGATTAAAATTTTTAAATAAGTATTTAAGAATAATAAAAAAGATGAAGCCTTTAACCTAGAGTTTAGGGTCAGTTATGTTGATCTTTTTTTTTTTTTTTTTTTTTACTTCTGTGAAAGGATTATTCTCTGTTGAATTAACAAGTATCTTATCCTTTTCTATTACCTTTTTGTTAAATTAACAAGTATCTTATCCTTTTCTCACATCCCTAAGCTCATACTATCATGCCACCCCTCTTGACAGGTGTACTCTTCAATCTATATTGCATATATTCAAACCATCTAAATGCGTTCGTTGTCATTTAATCGATTCTCTTCCATTTACATTCTCATCCTATCTTTCATTGTCTTGCCACTCATTTATCCCTACATCAATGCAATGCAGAAGCTTGTGGCCGAGCTTAAAATAGACATAACTCGTGGTAGTCAATTTCCCAGGCTATACAAAAATCTTATTTATACACTTTTATCCTGGCAATGTGTATACCACTTATTAGGCCATAGTACCAATGTGAACCAATTATGTGTCATTTCATCTGCTATCTCATTTCTATTTTTGTAATTAAAAAGGAAGAGATGAAGTTGTTTGTGAAGCTTGCTCCATAAGGAGAAAAAAAAAGATTTATAACTAAATATAACTACCTTAAAGTAAATGATTCATTTAACTTTTGGATTTCCCAGTATGGTCAATTTCTTTATATAAAATATTTTTACGAGTAAGTTCCTATTAAGAAAATTTACATTTTCTATATTTTTCTTTTCAATTGCATGTGTGCATGCCCAAGAATCTAGTATTTTCTAAAGACAAACCAAAGTTTTTGTTAGTTGAGATTCAAATTTCAACTTGATAGCTGTAAATCTGACTTTCATTGAAATTTCCATGTAATATTTATGCACGTGTAGTGAGCTGATTTATTACTGTTGGAGGCCTGTTATAAGCTATAATATGATAACATTGAAAAAGTTAGCTAAAGGTTGTGCTTTTTTCAATTTGGATTGCAGCACAAATTTCTTGAAAAAAACGATATGGGTGCCTCAAAGATGCTTCCAAAAATAAAAAAGGCAAGGCAGATTAGAGCAGCAATGGATGCACAAGCCCAAAAACAACTTGCAGAAACCGAGTCATCTCCTAAAAGTGTATGATCCGCTTGTTTAGATATTTTTTATCCTCCTTTCTCTTAACTAATGATTTGCTATATTTTTTTTTCTTTTTTTGACAAACTCAAAATAGCAAACAGCTCAGGATAGGATTGTATTTGTAAACAAAAATTATGGAGAAACTATTCCTTCAAAACCTCAAAGATATCCAACTCATGGAGTACAGGATGAAGGTGGAAATCTAGGTAAGCCTTATAATGCCCAGGTACTTCGAATTGTGTTTCTATGAAGCCATGCTTGCATCTATTTGCAGGGCATAACATATATTATGCAGTTTTTAGAAAATTAAGTCTACAAGGTTGTGTCCTAACATTTGATATTAGGTTATCTTAAATAAATCTGTTCATACATTTTTGTACTATTCTGAAATGCACTATCTCCTTGGGTAGTGTATTCTAACAGTAAACATTATATTTTGTCATGACTCTTTACGATCATACTCATCTTCTTGTCAAATTGAGACATTGAAAGAGAATATCTTTGGATATCCATATGTTTTTTTAGCAACAGATTAAAATATTTATTGTACTTGCTGGAGTGGTTCAAATTTTCCTCGACTATGCTAAACTCTACTCCGATCTCGAACTAGAGTCATGACTGCTGCAGTGCTAGTATCACATATTTAGATCCACTCTATAGTTACTTTGCATGTCAGGTTTTATAACTTAATAACTGATATCTAATTCTTGTTTGCTGCTCTGGATGTTCTCATATGGATTTCCCAAATGGCATCACTGGGGAGATCTACCATACTGTGCAAATATGTATTTTATCCAATGTATCTCCTACTGATACATTATTATGATAACTTGCTAATTGGTGCATTATTTTTTTTTTCAAATGTACAGACACTACTATTAGGATGAATATATTGTAAATAATTTATACAATACTAAATCTTAAAACTAAGTTTTCTAAGTTCAATAGTTTCTTTCTACACAGTTTTAAATTTTGTATTTACTCAGTTTATTTTTCTATTATTTAGTATTTTTGAAATATATTTCTGTTTCTCAGTTAAGGGCTGCTAAATTGTGGAAGTGCACAAAAAGTTCTATTTGTGCTGATGATTAAATTCCTAATCCAAAACTTTAGACCTTGATTTTATTGTAATAAATAAAAGGACATTTCATTTGCACCAATTATACATTTTGCCCCCAAGTTATGTGGAAAAGAAGGGAGAATTTTTTTTTTTTTTAAAAAAGGGGATTCCATTGCACGCTCATGCATGTATGCAGGACTTGCAGTTAATGCATTTTTCATTGAGGTGCTTGTATATATGAGCCTGCACGTATGTGGAAGAGTTAGTGGACTAAAAACACCTAAAAGAAGCAAACAACACATGAATAATACAAGCACCTAAAATTAAATTTTTTTCGTATTGGTTGTTGAGGGGGCCATTGCAGCTTCAGTGATCAGGATAACAATAAAAGCAGTAGCAAAGTATGTTTGACTTAAGAATACTATACTTCATGACAAAACCCAAAACTTTAGCCATTCTATTTCTGTTTTCCATGCATGACCATTGAGTAGAAATAATTTCTCAAGTGTCTATAAAGTGTATCATAAATTCCTCAAAGAAATCTAGATGCAGTGGTATTAGCACTTATAAGCCCCTCTTCGGCTACTAAGACCATAATGCTCCTAGCACTATTGATTCTCGGTCATTTATTTCAAGAGATTCACTACAAGACAAGGAATGTCTACTACTAATATTATTATGCTATGATCATTGCTTGTCTGTGTTGGTAAGTGCAATTGCTTACTGTTACCGCTTCTAGGGGACTGTGATTTTAGAAATTATCGGGGCAACAGGTCAGCAATTAAGCAGAGAAGATTTTGAGGGAGCAACCCTGGACAACAAGCTTTAAAGCTTATAATTATCAATTTTTGTCCTAAAGAAGTTCTTATCTCTTATTTATGTCATACAATGTTAAATATATATATGGATGGAAGATTATGGAACATTAATGTCATATTTTCCTCGGTTATGTGTTGGAACACTTCTTAACCATGCCCTCACTTTTTAATAATATATTTTTAAGATAAGACACTTTTAAGACACATCTTAGACACATGCACATTTTTTTTTCTCTCCTTTTATTGTTTACTTTACAAGTTTGAGTTATATGTTTTATTTTATATATCATTGTCGAGCTATTTAGTATAGTGGAGCCACCTCCATTCTAATGCATAGAAATAATAATGATCTTTTCCAGAATATGCATTTTAAGATAGTAATAGTCACTTTTTTTGGCATGTATGTAGTTGAATCCCCATACCCTATATTTTACAAATTTGTTGTGTCCATACCCGTGCCGCACCCATCCCCATTTTCATACCCATGTCTGTGCTTGCCGGATGCCAACTAAACATCTACTCAGAGCCAATTTATGAAAGAAGTTGCAGTTGTTGCCTTTGGTTTGTTTTGTTAAGGCCAAGCCGAAACTTGGACACTGTTATCAATATGGCTCATTTTTATTCTGTTATATATGCATGTGTGTGCACGTGCGCATGCACGTGTGCTTCACCATTATGAAAGATTCGGATTAGAGTCATGTTTGTGCTCATCTTTTGTTATGGCTCTGAATCAGTAGTTATTTTAGGTGACTTTGGGACTGTCATCATTCACTCTGAAGCTGGAACAGGAGAGGAGAGCAATAGTGCATTTGTTTCTAATGCAAATGAAATGGGAACTGGCCCTGGTGATATCAGAAGCACAAATAAATGGTTTGTTTCACATTTTTTATATTGCGGTTGTTCATACTGTTTACGTGGCAGCCATTTTTGCACCTCACCAAGGATATTCCGGTCATCTTTCCTTGGCACCGGCATTTCTGACTGATTAGATAGCTTCCTTTTCCCTTCCCTTCACACAAGTGCATGGACGTTTGGGCTATATTTCTTTTATTCTGAATGCCTGCCATGTACATATAGGCTTAGGCTATAGTTTTTCTCATAAGCCAGATGGATACCTTTTTCCTGGTATTGTTTCATGTGTATTATTAAAAAAAATAAATGGATGAGTGTGATACGTGACTTGTAACTGCAGGATAATTATTTTCAATTCGGTTTGTATGAACGTTTTGATTGATACGATGTTTCATTTTTTTTCACTGGTTTAAAGTTCAGTCTCTTATTATCTTATTAACAATACTATTTGTTAGGGTCTTCTGTCAGGGTTGAGAGTGCAACTGGTACCATAGTCACAAAACAACTTGATAATCTACCTACTTCAAACAAATTGTGTGAGCAAAAGCCCAGTGTAAATAGCAATTCCCAGCTAGAAGGTCAAACCAAGAATTCTACTGCTGAAGGTGGATGGTGTAGGACGTTGAAGAGCCTTACCGTTGGCCGCAAAGCCTTCTCAGTTCAAGATAAGGTATTTGTCAGAAAATGTCTTTTCAATATAGTGGCTAAGATTTTTGCACGAGAACGGCATTTTCCAGAGGCAATTCATATATAATAGAAATTTAAAGGAGGAATTTTGTTTTAATTGCTGTCTTTGTAGCTCTGGCTGCTGTCAATACTGTTCCTATACCATTCCTTTAAGCGATTGACATTTACCCACTCGCTCTGGTGTCAGACAATGTGGTTGGGGATAGTGTGTCAGAACTTGTGGTAATGCTGCCCTGGAAGCAGTTAAGGAGCTTTTTAGCAGTGATGGCCAGACAAAGAAGGGACGAAGGGGACAGAATGAGGTTTGTTACTCCGTTCATCCTTATATATATATATATTTTTTTGATTGATGTTTGTCACTTTGTTTTCAATGTTTTAATAGTTCATCTGTTGTTGATCGTGGCTGCAGATGCCGCTTCCTCCAGGGGTATATGAAAGATTGACTTCAAGTCCAACACTAATGAATTTAGCACAGGCCTTAGCTTACCACAAAGCGTAAGAATAGTTTGTCAAGCTTCCTCGGCTGATAGTGAAGTTTGTTTTGGCTTTTGTTATTCTTAACGTTTTGATTCCTCCCCATTTGTTTCCCTACATTTTACAGGTGCTATGAGGACATGCCTCTTCAAGAGCCTCAATCCTCGCAGGAACAGCAGAGCATTGAGAAACTTTGTGACACCCTTAGAACTATTTTGTGGTTGCAGATAGCAACATCGACAAGGTTCAGTCAACAAATCAGCTCATATTTCCAGTAATTCTCAATCGGTACTGGTTCCGTAATTGGGGATCGTACCTTTCTGAAAAGGGTACTTTCTGTTGGCCATTTGTTGCTTAAAAGAGACACCTTATACCAACCTGGCTGTATATACTGAAACCAAACGGGTACCTGTTGCTTCTGCAAGCCCAGCCGACGGTTCATATGTATGCATGCTCGCCATTCATACGCTTGCTGAGCTTTCCTGCTGCTTCTTGTTTACCCCCTGTACATGAGTACTTCTATTTGTTTGTTTGCAATTTTGATATTTGTATATGTTTGGTTTATGTAGGTTTGTGTTTAATTTGCACTAGCTAGAAGTTTCAAACCTAATAAACTTTCATCTCTATCTGATATGTTGTTAGTTTCCACAGATTTAGATGAAACTATCTGGTGAACAATGCCAACTTTCGGTTTCAATGTTGCTTTACTGAGCGAGCGAAAGACCTCTATTTCATCAAATTACCTCTATATCTATTTTCTATTTGGTAGCTTGTTAAACAAGATAAGAGATCTGAATTCCCAGTGAGCATCTAAATTGGATGTCTCTCTTTACTGAGCAGGCTTGATTGGGCCCAACCCATCAATCCTTAATATTGAGCATTATTAAAAATGTTCATTTTTTAATGACTGTTAAAATGCATTAAGCATATGCTTCTCTTTTATTTTTAAAATTTTCTCGAAAGATTATTATTGTTATTTGGTTAAAATCGCTGGACTCAGGTCCAAAGGGGGAGTTTCCAAAGGAGCACACCACTACTACTTTTCCTAGTAAGCCCCCTGGATGACTCTTAAAAGTGGGCTCATTAAGGAAAAAAAAACAAAAAAGGTGTGCTCCTTTGGAAACTCCCGGCCCAAAGACGTAAAAAGCCATTGCAGAGCCCAAAAGGCTCGACTCAAGCTGAAGAGGCCGAACACAACTCAAAGATGCGTCTGTATGTCCATGATTTCTCCTACTTGTAGTCAAATCACTATTTAAACTCTATAATAATCCAATTACAAAGAATCAAATACTATATATATATATCAAAATTCTATAAGAATAAGAAAACCTGGACAATCGAATTCATCCGCAATAAGAAAACCAAGAAACTCAAATTAAACTACGACTCTAATTATTAACCGTTGCCAACAATTATAAATACTCCCGAGGGTGGAAATTCCATCCATGGCACGAGTTTAATTTATTGTTTGGTCTTTAAATTAAATTGATTCGACAGATTAATATATCCATTGCTTAATTAATAAAGCTTTGAATTGAGTCGACAAATCAACAGCCATTGATTAGTGATAAAGATTTGGACGGGAACGCAACGCAACGATGTCGTCGACAAAGAGAGGGCCGCCCAAGCACCAGAATAAGTTCGCGTGGGACCCTAACGCCCGCCACATAACTAACGAAACGGTCAGCACAGCAGCAGCACCAAAACTATTTCTTTATTTTATTCTAATATTATATTTTTTTAATTTTGAGATTTGATATTGATTTTGATTGAATTCAAGTGCAGGAAGTGGGAGGGAAATTCCGGCCGTATTCAGAGATCACCGGAGTCTGCCCCCGCTGCAAAGATCAGATCGAGTGGAAGCGAAAGTAGTACTCTTTTATCCATTAGGGTTTTTTATATATATATTCATCAATTTCAATTACTATTTCTATCCTTTTTTTTTTTTTTTTTTTGAAGGTATGGAAAATACAAGCATCTAATTGAGCCGGCCAAATGGTAATCAAAATCTCAAATTTCTTTTTTATTTATGGACACATTATATTTCAATTATATTTGAAATGGAGCTATGTGTGTTTGTGCGTTTTAATCAATTTGCAGTCAGAAATGTGGGAAAAGGGCAGTTCGTCAGGCCTACCACAATCTTTGTTCGGGTTAGTCGATTTTTCACTTTCAGGGGGAAAAAAAAAGTTATAATTGTTAGGGTCTTTCAACAATAATAAACAGGAGAAAAACAAAAAAAAACAGAACTTTTGTTGTTGTTGTTGTTGTTGTTGTTGTTGTTGAATTAAAAGTTATTTTGTAATGTTAAGGATGTGCAAAGGATCTCAACGTTTGCGCCAAGTGCTGCTGCGTTGTCCAGAAGATTGTGGGCAGGTCTGAGTCTTTGCTTGTCACTGTGTTTTTTTTTTTTTTTCCTCCCTCTCCGGGGTCTTTGGTTGATGTGGTTGGAGATTTTTGAATTCTGTAGAGATATCTGGGAAGTGGAGGCGGAACTCAAGGATCTTGAGAAGACTATTGCCAATGCTCGGGAAAGGGAGAGAAGGACGATTCTCCGAGCTGTAAGAATATGTCTTGACACTTTTGCATTTCCTTCTTAATGCTGCTAGTCTTTTGTATGGGATTGGGGTGTCCTAGGAAAGTTTCTTCATCCATCCATCAATATTCTTGGTATGCCTGCACCATTGATTTCCTACAAGATTGTATATATTTGCATTGAGCATATGGTTAACATAGTAATAATGCTCAAGAAAGAATGAATGGACAAATTTTAAGATTGAATCTTACCCTTCTTCAATCTTCCTGAAAGATATAGACATCATACTGTTATAAAGTTATGAACGCCAAGGTTATCACAATAACTTTACTGGTTTTTAATATATTGGGTGTTAGAAAGACTCTCAACAAGAATCCTGTCTTATCAAACTTAAGATCTTTGCCATTGAAACTATAATATAGAATCCCCCACCATTTTATTTTATTTTTTAATTCTAAGAACAGACGGTGGATTATATACACCCATATTTCATTAACAAGGCATAATGAAAACTTTTAGTTATGTTTACTACATATATAGGTCCTACTCGCCGAGTGGGCTAACATTACAAATACACAAATGCAATGCGCTATGGCACAAAAATTGAAGTTTAGTTACTCCCACAAAAATTCATTAGATGTAGGAACAACAAAATAGGGTAGTCTACCAAACTGGGAGCTAGGATATAGTGATGGAATTGAACAACAAGATCAGTGACAAGAATAACAACAACAAAACAAAGCCTTTATACTAGAATTTTTGGGGTTGGCTAGTGAGGGAACCAAGAGAATTTCTTTCCAATTTTATATGCACAAGTCTTGATCATAATATGTTGATAAAGCAGAAAAATATCACCGACATTTAACATTTACTGGCAGGATAGAATATTCACCTTTAACTGAGTAATGGACGAAATTGTTTCATAAGAAATAATCATGATGCTGCAATTTGGGTGTAGAAAAGATTAATGTACTTGAATGTGAAGATAGGAAGTTTGTTTACTTGAAAGATGTTAGACTATTGATTTTTCTGTTCTTTTATCATCTTATTACATGTCTTCATTATGCTAGCCATAGGATTTCTGTTTTCAAGTTTCTTTGTAGATCTTCATATTGTCAATTTTTTGCTTTCGGAAAAATACATTTTGTCGGTTCTCTGTTCTAGTAAGTTCATATCTTTGTTGCTTGCAGATAAATGGCAAAAAGACTGGAACAAAAGCAACTACCCCAAAAATGGGGAATAGAAGCAAAGAGGCAGATGTTTTCTCTGCTACCTCCCTCAATGAATATGCCGAAAGTGCTTGGCAAAGTGATGAAGAAGAGGGTGATGAGGATTTTATATGTGAATAGGATGCAAAAATCTTGATTGAGTTGATGGTTTGATGCAAGTGCACGGTACAATTCAGTTAGGGGGGTTGTGCTTCGGTTAAGCTTGAGTTTCTTATAGATCTTTCATTTAAAATGTTTGAAGATCACTATGATCTCTTTTTTTTTTAATACAGTTAGCAGTTTGCAATTGAGGATGTAATCATCCAAGCAGAAGATAAACCTAAAACCGAATAAGTTGTGTGTGTATCTGCTGAGTTGCTGTCATCTTTTAAGAATATGATGAGATTGAATTAGAGGTCAAAAATTATCTTCAGCATAAAATCCTTAGATTGAAAGTTCCAGTCTTTTGGCCTTGTAATAATAAATCATGAAAATTTAGTTGTACCAAAGATAACAGAATATGCGGCCATTGGATGCATAGGCTCAAGTTGTGCAATGCCACAGAACATACATTGGTCAAATAAATAATTTTTATTAAGAATAAACGTTTACAATTTTTCTATTGAAAACAAACTAACATATTACAACATTATGCAACTGGGGTGCACTAGAACTGCTCTTCCTAGGTTTAATACCATTTCTTGTGATAATATTATCGCACACACGTACATCACATCTTTCTATAGGATCTCCTTCCAGAACCGAACAGATCTATCATTCCCACAAGTAACAAAGGCTGGTTCGGTTGGAGAGTGTTCGATCCATCGCGGTGCCCCTGTATGATTGGAAGGCCACCTTGCAACCTTTTCAGCAGTGAGGGCATCCCAAATAACCACCTGATGATGATCTTATATTAGACAGAGATGAAAAGGAAATGGGCCAAATAATCAGTGAGACAAGTAGTAGGAATGAAAAACTGACCTCATTGTTTGGTACATCGATAGAAAGAATGAATTCTTCTGTTTCATTGAAAACAGCCTGGGATCACAAACACAATTCAAATCAATTTATTAATACACAACATATCAGAATCAGGCATTGGCCGATGGTTTATGGCATGGGAATCAGCAATATTTGGTGTATAATATCGGCAATATCCAAAATATCAGCAATATGTCAGGTCTCAGGTACCTTAAAATCTGAAAAGATATTTACGATAACGTATCAGTATCAGATGAGATTTAAAACCATTGAAAACATGGCACCATGCTAGGCTATTTACAGGACCCACTTAACATAAAGAAAATTTCATCATCTGCAGGTGTCATCTTTGATTAAAGAAAATTTCGCTTAATGCAGTGAAGTTTATGCTGCTTATGATCCATGAAATCCATGAAAAGAACGAATTGCTGTTGAAAATTGTTACTGGTCATTTTTTTACTACATCAAAATACGCCATTCATCAAGAAATACAGCTAATACATAAATGAAATTTCATGAATAGAGTATTGTTTTCCTTTATAGGAATCACTGAGATTTCTTCTGTTTCCATAATTATTAACATTTCCCAGAATATCAAAAAATCTAAGCACAGAAGTGTCCTGAAGTAAAATATATAGAAGGTAATGGCATAACAACTTGCTTTGAAAAATCATGCAGAGAAATACAAGGGATTAACAGCTTATTAAAAAAAAAATTAACTCAGAAAAATGTAAGAATGAATGCTTGCGGAATCAACCTGACAACGTAATTGCGTGTGAACTGCTCCCAAGTATTGCTTGACAAGTCTCCCAGTGCCAACCTCCCACAACTTTATGGCTGAATCTTTCCCACACGAAAGAATGAACCTGGGGTTTTGTTGTTATGGATCAGTAAAGTGAATATAACAACACATCAACTAATCATTACATGAGAAAGATAAAATAGCCACTCAAAATAAATGAGGATGGATACTGAAATTATACATAGGAGATAGGACAAGCGAAGAGGCTTCACAAGTATTATTGTGGTGGCACCCATCTCAATAGATGATATAGAAACTTAATCATTAATATAACATAATGCAGAATATACGATGATATAAATGGTGCCACCTTCTCATCAAGATTCGGGGTCACCAAGTAAACCACAGAACTTAACACATGACACCCTTATGTGGAATAAACATATCCCTTATATCCTTTGTCTTATAGAATTAAGATTTTAAAGCATGCAAGAAGACTAGGATGGAATTCTTCTCCAGTCAGCATGTATACTGCCAAGGTTTGCTAGAACTTTCCTCAGTTAGTAATTCTCTGAAGCTCTATCTACGTAAGTACATGAAATATTAAGTCGTAAAGTCGTTAGCGAAACGAGCCCAAAGTCCCAGAGGACCAGTGGCTGAGTTAGCCTAGCCACCTACTATAGCAAGAAGCGAGTTAGCATTAGTGAAGGAAGCTGCAAGTGAAACCATTTAGTTTTCTTTGCTTCCCACCGTTCACAGAGATTGTTATGAATTAAATGACTATATTCTCCCAGAAAGCGAGCTAAGTGATTAGTATTAGCTCTCTTCAATCAAATCTATAAGAACGAACACCACTCTCCTTCTATGGATGCGACAAACGGGGATATTTGAACTAGTTAAGTTACGATTAATCAGTCTATTCATTGAATCTCAACTGGCAATGCGCATTGACTGTCTGCAAGTTTCAAACTAACCTTCAAGGAAATTGGCGCAAGATATATCACATATTGACAACATACACTTCTTTTATAAGAGTTGTTCATGCACTATTTAGATGCACTTTCCTAATTAGTTCCAAATGCATGGAAAAGAGTATTTCTAGATGCTAGCTATCATACATTGTCTCTGTTAAAATTTTTGTTGCTTACCTGGTATAACTTCATTTTTTGGCAGTAAATTTTTTGTTGCTTACCTGGTATAGCTTTATTTTTTGGCAGTGTTGTATATTGTATGCATTATGATCTGATACTAATTATATTTAGTTATTTAGTTATTAACTATGAACATAAGGTGATAACCTTCACAAGATAAGTACTTTGTGAATGCGAGAAGTACTTTATGAATTTTTATCCATGGTTACAAATGTTTCAACAGAGAGGGAGAATGAATTCATATTGGTCTTATTGATACCTCTGAAAATGTTATGCTCTCTGCAACAGTCTTGAACTCAAATATGTATGGACGTGAAAATGCAAAATTTTCTAGGCACAATATATTGCCAACATATAACTCCGCAAGCATCCAGCTTCGTATATGAAACAGAAAACTAACAGGCAAGGAATATAAATCTTTTTTTTTTATTATTTGGGGGGTTTGGGGTGTTTATTTATTTATTTATTTATTTTTTTGGGGGGGGTTGGGGGGGGAGGAGAGAGATGGGGGAGTGAGCAGGGCAAGATTAGAGCAAGGAAAATGCTTCAAACAAATAGAGAAATTTCAGCACCTAAAATGATATCTTTACCTCTGGTCCTTTGTAAAATTTGCGCTAGTGGCCTCTGTAGGTCCATGTGCCCCAATAAATGACCTCACACATTTTGCAGTAACTCCATCCCAAACATGAACGGAGCCATCCTTTGAGGCTGTAACATACATGTTTCCAGTAGAAGAATATCTCACCTGCACAAAGTAGACATAAAATCGTTAGTATTAGAATTATAATGGCTGTAACTAATGAATCGGCAGCCAGAGTAATGGCATAATAGGCACAACAATGTTGAAAATAGAATTGATGGTTATGGTCAAAGGACAAAGAAATAGAGAAACATACCTGGTTAATGGCAGAATTAATGTTTAGTTCTTGGAAATTTGCGGACAAGTAACACTGGAATGTGTTGACATCATATAAATGAGGAACCGGATGATCCGTACCTGTCGATCACTTGCATCTTTATAAGTGTTCAATGACAAGAAAGATCCACAACAATCAAGATCAACCCTTTTAAGTAAGAAATTCCTATTTCAATGCTATGCCAAAGTTCTGAACTCTTGCATGGATGTAGAGATGCAAGGAGCTTGCTTTGCTAAAAGGCATTCACTAGCGTATGCTGAAAGTAGTTGTAAATTCTAACTGGCTCTCTCTTCCACATACTCAGCAAATGCAGATGGCCAGCGTACATGAATCATGATAATGGGAAAAGTTTGCCTACAGTGTCACTTTGGTAACTACCAAAGAAGGCAGGTTAAAAGTGCATTATAGGTCATCAGCTGGTTAAAAGTACACTATATGTTATCATTATGAATGATCAAAACCATGCACTTTAAATACTTTTTGACCATGCATTGGATAATAACAAAATGAACATTTTTTCAATAATAGAACAAATGACACTTCTTGATCAATGATGTAAAAATATCTTGATCACATAATTTTTTATACATCACCTATTTTGGACATAGAGATAACGATGAATATTTTGGATCGTCCATTTTGATGTTCTATCATAAGATTTTAGGCCGCCTCCCTTGATTACAAAATAAGGTGCCACCCTAGGCATACTTTTCCCTACTTCAATTCTCATACTTCGCAAGAGTATAATGCATTTTTCCATTAATTGAAAAGCAAAGAATAGTCAAAATGCTACACCCACCAATCAACTCAATAAGTAGGTGGCTAGGCTAACTCAGCCACTGATCCTCCGGGACATTGGGCTTGTTTTGCTAATGACTTTACGACTTAATGTTTATGGGGCTTCGTCAGTTTTTTGAAAGTAGTATTATGTCTCCAACTAATTACTTCTAAAATAGTAAGCTACATGTCTTCCTCCCACCATAAAAGCTTCTAATAACTATTTGAAATATTATTATGGTAGCACTAGTTTTCATTTTAAAGAAAACGCAAAATAACATGTATTACAAGAACTCTAGGCCTATAAGGAAATTTTCCCTCGAAAGTTTATATTCATCCACTAAACATAAGCTTCCAAGAGAAAATATGGAAAATATAAATTATTCTATGGGAATTTGGTTACAATACCGCTTACAATGTATCCAAAACGAATGTGATTCCTATATCATATCTCCTCTACCAGACCAATTCATAGTCTCACAGAATTTTGGAGGAAATTCTTTGGTTCGAGGACTTTAAAATTTGCATTGGCTTCAAATTCACGAACAAAATGGTAAGTTCCCCTTCCTTACATGTAGGCGTCAAGACAAGTGCCTTTCCTTAAACTTGCAGCCAACTGGCACTATTGTTTTCTTGCCAACTAGTTGGTTGCACGAGTTTCAAACACATGAATGAAAAGGTACATCTGTCTGCCCTATGTATGGCCTTGTAGGGTTTGCAGAAAAAGCCTTCCCTTCCAACAGCCTTGAATTTGCTTAGCAACAAATTTCTCACCATCTTATAAAGTGATGGCACTATGATGGCATGCAATTGCAAAATTCAGCTTATCTTCTCAAGCATCGTTGGAGCAGTACTTGTGAATTTGACTTTATTGTGAAGTGTTGGACAACGATCAAGAGTATTACGAACGAAGAAAGGCAGGATATAGACATAGAAGGATTAACAATGCTGCTGTAAGTTTCATACACCAACTTAAGAGCCATATAGATTGATCAGTTGGTTGGAGGAAGAACTATCTTCATTTCAGTGTTCCTTCTCTTGCAAGTACATTGACATCCAAATGCCCAGAAGTTTCACAGGGCTTAAAATTTAGATACCATCCAGAGTGAAGTAATTTTTAGTAGATAGGTGCAGAGAAGATAGTTATAATATAGAGACAATAATCTCATCTTGATACAGATATAAGTCTGTTCAAATTTGAGGATTATATGTGAGTGCAAACCAGATGAAGCATACCTGCCAGAATAAATTCTCCAGAAGGATGAAAAGATACTGACCTCACATTATGAGTGTCCTGTATGGAACAATGAAAGAATGTAATGAATGTCAATTAGCTTTATAAAGCAATGATAAACAAAATATTTACTATAATTTTGGAACCTTAAGAGCATAAAAGTAAGAAAGGCAGAACCTGAATGACCCGAAAAGCTCTCCTAGCAACTGTTTTTGAAAAATCAAAAAATCTGAAAGCATTTACCGAATTTATTACAATGCGATCAAATTTGCATCACAAACAATCAAAATCAAGATAAACAGTTTTCTAAAGAATGATTTAAGAGCAAATGCAGTAATCAACATTATTTAGTTATTATTTTCTGGTATGGAGAACAAAGTAACTTTTTTTGGCTTCTGTTCTTAGCTTGCCTCGTAATTTTGTTCTTGATCCACACAGAAAGTAGCATATTAGCACCTAGTGCCACATAATCACAGAGCTTAACCTAAGAAAACCCAAAATGTCAATAGAAAATATCTGAACTTTTTTCATAAGAAATACAAAATAATGAACTGACCGTCATACAATAACAGTCATTCACCAATAAGAACAACATCAACATGTAGATTTGAAAGGATACTTAAACCTTGCTTGTCACGCCCCGCTCTCGATATACGGTATACGAGCACGTGCAGCAGGTACCGGCAACATATTCAGTTTGAATATGCTAAAGCCTCAATAAATTTGCCACAATAATACTCAGTAATTACGATAGAAAAATTCAATAAAATCTTGACTTTTCATTTATTGGAATGAAGTTTAGATACAATTGAAACAAAATATGATAAAATTAAACAAAATGAAGCAGGGAATCTCTAATCCGTTATGGAGCTTCAATATGATGTTTAATGTACACCAGATCCTGCGTCAGTTTTGGCGTGTCCATCGATAAATCTGGGCATGCACACCCAGGTCGTCAGATTGCGACCAAAATAAAATACGCAGAAAGAATATGAAATATAGCAGTTATGTCCAAACATAATAATAATACAAATTTTAGAAAATATGTAATAAAATGTCTGTAATAATGATATCAATTGACTTAGGTTATCTTAATTTCATTTTAGTAAAGTCAACTCTATAACAGGAATATTTTTGTCTAAGATGTCATGTAATTGGAAAAGCTAACTGATGGGATACAACTGTTTCGATTGTTTCCTGTACAGACCCAGGAAATGGTCACAGGATTGTCCGGTGCTGAGTCGGACCTGCCGTCAGGCAAACAGGAATTATAGTCAGGTATGATCCAGCAAATCATCACGCACCCATGGTGTGCGAAATATTCAGTTGTACAACTTAACAAGTTTACAGCCGAAACAGAGTATATTTCCATCATTCAGTTTCTCCCCCAACCCAGTGTCATTTAAATATAGTACATGCATGTCTAAATTCTGGTTTTCATAACTTGTATATTGAATTTCGGGTACAATATTTCAATTAGATTTTGTTAATTTGTTAACAACATAATTTATAGAATCTGTTTTATATTTATTCAATAAATCACAATTGGTTATATCAAGAATTTACTGATTTGAGATATCATACAGATATCGGCCAGGCCAGTGTATGAATGCTGGGAGGTTTTCCGTGCATTGCACGTTCCTTAATTAGAGAACCAGCATACAAAACTTTTCTAGACACCGATATAGAATGATATCACAAACAGTATGTTTCCACGATTATAACATTTTTCATGATTTATTAAAAACCTAACTACATGCTATAATTTAACAAGTAATCATTTAATTTCTAACATCATAAAGAAATAACAGATATGTCAATGATTGCACTTGTAATAACACATTTAGCTTCTACAAATTAAATTATAACAATACAAAGAAATAGTATTTGTAATCACAAATTTAGATGATATAATTGAAGTAATATTTCTATAAGAAAAATTAGCATGTTTAGTGAGTCCAAAAAGAACTCACTGGATTTTGTTTCCCGATGTCGCTCAGTGGAGTAATCCTTCTCCGGTGAAGTGGCGGCTCTGGCGGCGGCTCCTGCGGTGGTTTTGAAGATGGCTCGGGCGAGATGAGGGAGAGAGAGATTAGAATGTTAGAGAATGATTTTTAGAATGAGTGAAATGTATTTTGATTTAGGGGTTTATATAGGATTGGATTTAGGAGTTACAGAATATGAAGGGTTTTGGGAGTTATAGAATTTAAAAGGTTTAAAGTGTTATGGAATTTCAAGAGTTTGAGGGGTTATAGAATTTGAAAGGTTTTACATTAATTTGGTGGAGGGTTTAGAATATGAAAGATTTTAGTTTAATTACATTAATTTGGAGGGTTTAGAATATGAACGGTTTTAGTTTAATTAGAGAGTTTAATTTTGAGAATTAAAGATGGGAGTTTCATTATTGAAATAATGGAGAAGTGAAGAGTTTGGAGGTTAGAAAATGAAAAGTTTTGGAGGTTATAAAAGATGAAATGTCATTTATTTGTGTTTATTTATTTATTTATGTCTAATAAAAATTAAGGGTTATTACATTCTACCCCTCTTAAAAAAAATAATTTCGTCCTCGAAATTAAATAAACAAAGTAAGGAATTTTTTTTTTCTCTTATTATTAGGACAACTTCTTATTATTCTTATTGAGTTCAAACTTGATTTACAGATTAGGCGAATTTTTCTAAAATAGGAAGGGAATTGGAATTAATGGAATGTTATAGAAATTAATTTTAAAATAAGAATAGATATCGAAGAATGAATATTTAAATTTTATCTAGGATGTAAATCATTAGCGAGTAACGAATTTGGATATGAATCAAAATAAATTGGTCACTGATTAGGAACAATATACGAGATGTGAAAGAGTTAAATGAATGGAATCCAAAAATTTCGAAGAGTATTATTATATAAGTGTGGCAAAATTTTAATATAAGGACCCAAATCAATTCAAGTCACATGAACTGATTTGAGAAACCTGGGCTCTGATACCACTAAAATACCTGTCACGCCCCGCTCTCGATATACGGTATACGAGCACGTGCAGCAGGTACCGGCAACATATTCAGTTTGAATATGCTAAAGCCTCAATAAATTTGCCACAATAATACTCAGTAATTACGATAGAAAAATTCAATAAAATCTTGACTTTTCATTTATTGGAATGAAGTTTAGATACAATTGAAACAAAATATGATAAAATTAAACAAAATGAAGCAGGGAATCTCTAATCCGTTATGGAGCTTCAATATGATGTTTAATGTACACCAGATCCTGCGTCAGTTTTGGCGTGTCCATCGATAAATCTGGGCATGCACACCCAGGTCGTCAGATTGCGACCAAAATAAAATACGCAGAAAGAATATGAAATATAGCAGTTATGTCCAAACATAATAATAATACAAATTTTAGAAAATATGTAATAAAATGTCTGTAATAATGATATCAATTGACTTAGGTTATCTTAATTTCATTTTAGTAAAGTCAACTCTATAACAGGAATATTTTTGTCTAAGATGTCATGTAATTGGAAAAGCTAACTGATGGGATACAACTGTTTCGATTGTTTCCTGTACAGACCCAGGAAATGGTCACAGGATTGTCCGGTGCTGAGTCGGACCTGCCGTCAGGCAAACAGGAATTATAGTCAGGTATGATCCAGCAAATCATCACGCACCCATGGTGTGCGAAATATTCAGTTGTACAACTTAACAAGTTTACAGCCGAAACAGAGTATATTTCCATCATTCAGTTTCTCCCCCAACCCAGTGTCATTTAAATATAGTACATGCATGTCTAAATTCTGGTTTTCATAACTTGTATATTGAATTTCGGGTACAATATTTCAATTAGATTTTGTTAATTTGTTAACAACATAATTTATAGAATCTGTTTTATATTTATTCAATAAATCACAATTGGTTATATCAAGAATTTACTGATTTGAGATATCATACAGATATCGGCCAGGCCAGTGTATGAATGCTGGGAGGTTTTCCGTGCATTGCACGTTCCTTAATTAGAGAACCAGCATACAAAACTTTTCTAGACACCGATATAGAATGATATCACAAACAGTATGTTTCCACGATTATAACATTTTTCATGATTTATTAAAAACCTAACTACATGCTATAATTTAACAAGTAATCATTTAATTTCTAACATCATAAAGAAATAACAGATATGTCAATGATTGCACTTGTAATAACACATTTAGCTTCTACAAATTAAATTATAACAATACAAAGAAATAGTATTTGTAATCACAAATTTAGATGATATAATTGAAGTAATATTTCTATAAGAAAAATTAGCATGTTTAGTGAGTCCAAAAAGAACTCACTGGATTTTGTTTCCCGATGTCGCTCAGTGGAGTAATCCTTCTCCGGTGAAGTGGCGGCTCTGGCGGCGGCTCCTGCGGTGGTTTTGAAGATGGCTCGGGCGAGATGAGGGAGAGAGAGATTAGAATGTTAGAGAATGATTTTTAGAATGAGTGAAATGTATTTTGATTTAGGGGTTTATATAGGATTGGATTTAGGAGTTACAGAATATGAAGGGTTTTGGGAGTTATAGAATTTAAAAGGTTTAAAGTGTTATGGAATTTCAAGAGTTTGAGGGGTTATAGAATTTGAAAGGTTTTACATTAATTTGGTGGAGGGTTTAGAATATGAAAGATTTTAGTTTAATTACATTAATTTGGAGGGTTTAGAATATGAACGGTTTTAGTTTAATTAGAGAGTTTAATTTTGAGAATTAAAGATGGGAGTTTCATTATTGAAATAATGGAGAAGTGAAGAGTTTGGAGGTTAGAAAATGAAAAGTTTTGGAGGTTATAAAAGATGAAATGTCATTTATTTGTGTTTATTTATTTATTTATGTCTAATAAAAATTAAGGGTTATTACATTGCTTCTTTTCGGTTCAACCTTGTTTCTTTTCTGTTTCTCTCTTCTAAGAGGTGGGGCTACAGGGGGTATATTATTGTGGTTAAACGAATAGCAATAGGTGCTCCAAAACAATCTTCATACGATAATAAGATGGTCTTCATGCATGCTTATTGAGCACTGATTCTAGATAATCCCCACAAGAGGTAACAATCCACTGGATACAATTATACCGGAGGCCTGCAATAACATATAAGGCTACGAATGTTTTTTTTTTTTTTTTCCTTCTTTGGGTGGGGTGGGGGTGGGGTGTTGGTTGGGGGCAGGAACATCAGTAGGTGCCAAGAAGGAAGCAGAAATAAAGAAAAATTTATAAATATTTAAATTTATGCAGAAGCTGCAATTAACTCATATACTGTTTGCCGGAAGCTTAAGCTAATTGGATGTGTACTATGTGTATCAAAAATTTACCACTCAAAATGATTAGACACTTAAACGTTCTCCAATGATATTATAATTTTTATTTTTCTATTATCATCCATTCCCATTTCCCAACCATGTTGTTCTAGTATAGTAACCTTGGAAACATGCACAAGATGAATATAAATTCAAACATTTAAACTGGAAACAGAAAATTTATTATTTAAATAAATCCATCTAGGTATTTACTAGTTAATTACTCAATTACTAGTATAAATAATTACAATTATGACCAAGTTACATAATTTTGAAAGGAGATAGACTTGGGTCTTTCTAAAAGGATTTAGAGTCTAATCAAAATCCACGTTAGGACACTCATTTTTGAATACCCATTCCGTTGAAGTTGTTTTATGTAATTTAAAGTGCCAAAAAAACTTTTATTTACTGTTTGCTTATGCATCAAGTTTGTGCAAAAATGAATTGTTGAAAATAGTGAGTGGGTTTAACAGTGAAGAATATTCAAAACCTAATAAAAGTTTGTACAATAGGATTTTTTAAGTATTTAGTTCATGGTCAAATAGTCGAATAAAAAAAAAATTAGGCCCTCAAGTGTAGACCGATGCAAAATGTTATTTTCGACTGTTCAGTTAGTATCTACTTGATGCATGAGCAAAAAATTTTAAAAACTTAATTTTTGGTATTTAGACACTTTAAATGGTTAATGGGACTTGATTGGGCGCCACATCATCAAAATCCAACATAATATTTGAATCCAAATCTTTCCCACATGATGCAATTTTAAAGTTTGTTGCTAAAAACATAATGGCAAACTGAAGATTATCCTTCATGTGAAGGCAAAGATGACATCCTATACGATCATTGGAGCAGCTCAAGTGGATAGGTTGTGGGCGGGTAGGGAGGGGAGAGGTGCTAGACTAGACTCATGTTATAACTGAAAACTGGTGAATCAACCCTAGTTTAGAGCCCTAAAAATGGATGCTACATGACCAATTGCAAATGCCAACAGCTAGGTAAGTACTGCTAGACGACCAGTCAATTTCGATTTCTATTGGTTTCAGAAATTTTTGCAGTGTTCCTTTTCCTTTAAAATGGCTTAAAAGCTTACATTATTTTGTAATTATTGATGGGACGCTGAGTTACAGTCTTTCCATTAGAAGACTCCTTGGAAATTTTTGAATTGATTATATAACATGAGTAATGCACAGAGGACATGATCTCGATCTCAAGGGCACACCAAAATGCTACATAAATGCTGTATACACACCTTCGCATGAATTGACCACTGTTTGGATAGCTAGGGTATGTTGGAAACAAGACTTACATCGTAAACTGTGGGACCCTAGTTATATGGATAAACCCTATGTAACCACACCTTGATGGAACAAATTTTACATACAGTCACTTCATGCCTTCAGCTATGCATACACTTTAGTGAACTCCAGGAAACTAGGATAAGGAAAGGGATTCCTACTTGCAAAATGATCACCAGGTTCTGCCCTTAACGGAAGCAAAACATACTGGCTTGCAAGGTTCTTGGCCATTTACTAGAGTTTGAGCTTCTGCTTATCAAACTACGGAAGCATGGCTATAGTGCTAGAAGGCTTTCTTTGGTTATCCTTAAGAATCTCGCTTTTATGTAACTTTTTGTCAATTTGTTTGTGGTCATCTGGACAATCCAATAACAGAATAATTTGTCTCTAACAGTAATTCTTTCAATACTTCCGAAAGCTTTTCAATTTTACATCTACTGGTTGCCAATCCACATAATTGTGAATAAAATAACGTGTAATTTAGGCTCCAATGTGCTCACCAGGCATGTGATTGTTAATTTCACCATCAAAATTCTCACTTAGAAATGAATAACTTGCTATGCTTTTCACCTAATATGTTATATGCAAGGTTTAAAGTCTCATATTTAGTATAGGTATCAGTTGATGGTTAGTGGTGCCAGGAATGAGCAATTATGACATGTTATATCGGCAATACTAATATCCATACTACAGGGCCTATGATATATCAAGTACCTCAAAAACCAATATAATATTCGTGATACATATCGGCATCGTTCAAAAGTCTGATATTCAAAACCATGGTAACAAACTATGCTTCTTCTAAAGAATCCAAAGGAACAACTTATAACAGTCGAAATAATTTGAGATATTGATACTAAGGTACAACATCAGTCAATTATGAAACAACTACATATTATGGCTCAGAGATGTAATGAACATATGTATACATACTTTATAGTGTGGTCTTTAGCTCCAGATATCAATACAGTATTCTGAGGATGAAAATCCAAATCATTGATAGGCTGCAAAAAGGGCACAGTTTAGATTATAAAATGAGAAAATTTGGAAGTAGCGAACCATGTAAAACTTTTGACTGGCTCCATGATTTTCACAAGTGATGGGTACCAATCAATCAGAAAACTCCACGAAAATCAGATCATAAACTCAGCTGAACTCAAAATTTCAAATAAACCACTAAGAAATCTGAACAAATGACGCTAGATCAGTGGAAACGGCCACTTCCTCAATGAGTGACTTCATTGATAACAAAAAGAGCCACTGAAGGTTCATAGAAAAGAAGGCAACTTTTCTCTATAGAATTAGAGAAGTCACATAATAAAATATTGGCTGATAATACCTTCCTAAGCATGACTCCACATTTGGTAACAAAGGCAAAAATATGATACAGATTCTCCGTATACATACAGAAAGTTGTTTCACTGTTTATGTGTAGACGCTATAAGAGGTCCCACCAATACCATCATCAACCAAATAAACCCTAAGTTTATATATCCTAGAAATAGTGTTCCCTCAAAACTCTTCAACATCTATGCCATTTCAGTGATATAAACATTCTAACATTGACTTTTTGTCTTGGCTTTCTTTATATTGCCCAAAAAGCAAGTACGTCCACTTCTGACAGCAAGGGAACATAATAATTTTCAATTCCTTCACTTCTCTTGTCGAGATATTGGAACCAGTTGCCTTATACTAATAAATATTCCTCAGCCTCACCCAGACCGTGCATACAAAAAAAGAGAGAAACAATGGTGGATGACAACAATGATGGTATTTAAAAGAGAAGATAAATAAAATGAAGACACCAACCACATGTTATCAACCGACAACATCAAAAATGTATATCTAACATGAGAGCTAAAGGGAAGAAGTTAATTGTAGTAGTGTAGTAACCGAACACATAAATCCTAATTAGTTAAGTTAAATAAGTAATTATTATGACTATGAAATGATTTGCTGATTAATTAAGTCACGTAGAAAACTGTAAAACTATTACTACATAAGGGAGACTTTGGTGTACGGTTGCAAATAGATTCTTCCCAGAGAAGAACTAAACCCAAAGAACATCACACCATGAGATCATTACTGCAGCCAAATCCATTTTCATAAGATTCATACAAAATCCTCTTTTTTGTTTAGTATCCAATTATCCATAGCGTGCTTATTTGGGGTATACTTGTCGCAGTTGGGAGCTAATGTACGATATAACTAGAATAAAATGAAGACATTTTGGGGATGTGTAAAGTCTTCCAATCGAACCCTTTTTATACTGAGTCATGCTTCGCACACAACCCGTTTTTACAGGATAAAGCATTGTTAAGGATGAAGATGAACCTAATTTCACTATCCTCCCATGTAGGGAAAACAGTCAATCTTTTTATTAGTTAAAGTGATTTGAAAGGGATGAACTTCACAAGAAATATTTTTTAAATAACAGAAAACAAAAACACCTTGTTAGATATGCAAGCCAATTCAGTTGTACAAATGCTATGTAACTAGCCCCATCTGGATGGGGAAAATGCATAGAACAAAGACGAGGACCATGACTTTGTGTTCATCTTTTTTTCTAGTGTCAAGTAAGAATACAGTATTTCCTTACATGTTAATCTGAGCTCCAGAAAGGATTACATCATATATAGCAAGGATTTAACGACAATAATTAACCAGCAACCTCTTTTGTTGAAAAACATACATCAGCTAAATACATCACTTCCAAGTTTGAAAGGAAAGGAACTAATCAATCATAAACTACAGATCACTTGATAGTATCTAAGATCAACATTCTCTTAAATTTCTTAAAGGTAGAAGTTAAATATTCTTATTCTAGACCAAAAGTTTCTGAAGTTAATAAAATTTATGCATAATCTTTCAAATACAAGTAATGCCGACAACCTTAAGACTTGAATGCAAATAAACTCATCAGTTCTTTGAGTAACCACTTTTCAAACCTTGAGAAATTATTGTTACCCTTGAATATTTCAACTAAAAATTGTTATATTATATCTACTCTTTTTGTTTTAAGTTCTACCACTTACAATAATTCAAGATATTAACAAAAGTTCAGCGCAAGCAACAAATAGTATGATGACTTCATAATGTCCAAGCAGTTACCTGTAAATGATCATAAAATGTACGAATAACAGGACGCACAGGGCCATCTCTTGTGTCTGCAAGCATCAGTTGCTTAATTTTTGAAACCTGCAAGATGTATTAAACGTCAAAAAACTCCGTCACCAAGTAGAATAAGGTAATTATCCAGTAAGCAATGACCAACCTCAAATAGCTTAATTGACGTGTCAGAACTTCCAGTTGCAACAAACCGCCCATCAGCACTAAATCTTGCACATCTTGCCATATTCTAAATAGCATGAAGTTATTACAAAGAGAAATTCATTCTGAAAAATTAAGGTTGACAAGAAACATAAAACTGTGACAAATTAAACTAGTTAAAGACTAGTTACTAGATAGTAAAACAGGATTACTGCATAGATGAAGAAAATTTTAATGGATAAATACACAATAATCATAATCAGAGTTTTAAATATCAGTCAAAACCAGAAATGGACTGAAGCCATGTCTAAATGATCGGACCAATCACGCAATATTACAATCTTTAGTAAGCTAGGTAATCAAGTTAAAAGAATATGAGAATGAGCTTATATTATCTTATGCTATAACCAAAATTAACTTATATAATGCTGACCCATGACTCATAATTTATAAGAAATTACTGAACTGATTAGAGTTACTGATGGTGAGACACTGTTGGTATCGTATACTTATTGTTATTATAATAACTTCTTGTTAACTTTAACAGTCCAACCCATTAACTCATTAGGCTATTTCACAGCATTACAATCCATTGAAAAAAGTAAATACAACTGTTGGCATTGGAGCGTCATGATAATAGGCATATTTATCAGTAATAATGAGTCAATAAGTTTCTTATTTGGTTTAGCAAATAAACCTATTATCATTATACTCCAATCTATTAACTCGTTAATCTATCAGTAATAATTGATATAAATTGGTTATTGTACAATCTTCAATTCTTCATTAACAGAACTAGGTCAAAGGGTTTTCATGGGGCAAAAAGAAATAGGGAATTCAGTGAGAATGCAAAAAGTTACTAGAGTTTAGTATCTTTTCATTAATAAGACCCTTTCAACAATAAATGTATATGAATAAGTTATAAGTGCCTCTCATAAATAACATACAACCAACATCTCGTATACAGGATATTACGTAGAGTTATTGGTATTCGAAATTAGGCACTGCATGTTTAGCCTTAAAGACCCAGTAGAGATTAGTCAGAGAAGTTACTATACAAGTTTATCTATATAGACAAAGGAAGACACAGTTCCAACCAATGTTGAAAATAACACGTTATGAAACCCGTTATGTTGCGTTATGAAACATAATAGAAAGCCAACGTTACTTAACAGTCGAAAATAACTCAATGCACCGTAACGTTGCATTTTTTATATTATTTTTCATTACGTTACGTTAAATTATGTTATGTTACGTTATTTACAATAATTTTTTAATAATTTTTATATTGATTTCGATTATTTTTTATTATTAGCGAATTGCCGTAGTTTTTTTCATGTGACGGCTTGTTGTTTGCTTATTTGTTATAATTTATTTTAATTACTAAAATTTATTACTTGCTGATAAATTGAATTCTCAGCTAATATAAAATAAACAATTAAAAATAACATAAATTGAGCACTACAAAATATAAATTACAATATTAATAATAGTTGAAAATAAACTTGAAATCTTGTTTTCTTATTTAGATGATGACTAAAATTATGGGTGTGAATGTAATTTAATTTATGAAGATAAATATGATAATTATGTGAAACTTGTTAGAAATTGAGAATTAATACTGGGATATAATTTTTTAATATTTTATTTTAGATTTTGTAATTCAATTTTCAATTTATAAAATTTATATTATATAGTTTTATATTTTTTTAATTAAATAATTAGAAAATCGCGTAACATACGTTATGCATTACGCTATATGCTATATAACCTAACAGAGACAATATGTTATATTACCGTTATCGTTATTTTAAACATTGGTTCCAACGTAGAAAGGGGAAGAAAAATTTTGGAATCTAAAGGATTTATACTAAGTAGAACGAAAACAAAATATACAGGCTGCAACTTCAGCAAAATTATGAGAAAGGAAAGAGTCCATAATTCAGATTCATGCCCATGAAATCCAGTTAGGGGAACCAATCACTCCCTAGATGGTGAGAATGAGGAGTATTTGATTCGTAAAATCAAAGCAAGATGGACAAAGTGGAGAAGTACTTGGAGAAATTTATGTGGTCTGAGTATACCCACGACAGTGATGGAAAAATATATATGACGCCTATAAAACTGGCAACTCTTTATGGATTAGATTATTAGAGGATTAAAATATATGTTTGGAAAATGAACATTATAAATGAGAATGCTTAACTGAATAAGTGGAATACATTAAGACGTAGGATAAGAATTGCTTAAAGCTGGAGAAGCTCCTATTGAGGATAAAATGAAGAAGAATTGATTGATATGGTCTAAGTGTGCATAACAGTGTCTAATAAGTACATCAATTAGAAACGATGGGGTTATAGATGATGGTAATGTGAGCTAGAGGTAGGTTTAAGAAAACTTGATCAGAGCCAACAAAGGAGGAAATGATAGTGGTTAATGTAATGGAAGATATGACCTTACATAGAACTGAATGGAAGAAAAGGATTCACATAGCCAAAATTTGAGAATATAGCATTCTTGTTGTTCTTTTTCTATTATAGATACAATACTTTGTACGTAAGAACACATGCACATCATTTAGGGATATATGTCTAGGCTTCATAGGTTTGTATCACTGAGTTTATTCCTATGCTAATAGAAAATAGACCATATTATTGATTCTCATATGGAACGTTTATAGAATTGTTGATTTACTTATATTGGAAAATGTAGTAATGGCTACAGTAATTCATAAATTGCAAATTTTAATTAGATTAAAAAAATGAATGCCTGACATGCCTAATAAGTATGTTTCTGGGATTTCTTTCAAATATGAATATCAAATGGAAGCTTTAGGTGAATAAAACATAAAAGTCTAGCCTAAAATAAATGGAGTAATATCTGTTGAATATTGCTGTTTGTAGAAACAGTAAAGTAATGGATGGTTACGCTATATGCATATGTGTTAGCCGAAATTTTGATATAAGGGGATCAAAGGAAAAGTTAAGAACCATATCCATTTAGCTATCCATTTTGTGTAAGTGTAAAACAGTTGGTAAAGTTTCATCAATCTGTTGTATAGTTTAGGTTCATTCTTCTTGAGCATTTTGGTATCTCTAAAACATCACCAGGCCACCACCAGTTCTACTCAGAGTAGCCGATCTTAAATGACCTTGTTATATTTAACAGAAAGATAATTGCATACCTTATGCTCGGAGACGTGTCTGGTCTCATGCTTAGGGAAAGTCTTGGATGAACCTTTTGGGTCTTGTATGGCACTGATTTACAAAGAATAAATCAAAGAATGATATCATCATAACAAACTACCAAAAAAATCCTCTACATAATACTGAATTTTAAGCAAAAGCTATACTTAATGGTTTAGGCCTTTTCCTAATCAAAATGGGGATGTCAATAAAGAACATGGGGAGACTAAAAAAACCTCGCAGATGATAACGGGTCATACTCCGTATAAATATTGAAATTGTGGTCCTATGGAATCAGGCCATGGCCTCATAGAGTAAAAACCCACAATTGTCAATTTCTAGCAACCTCCAATTGAGCAAATGTACACCAATGAATCATATACAATGCACATAATAGCAAAAATGGCCAATCAAACACCAGTCATCTAGCGGCAGGATAGTACCTCGCCACAATGTGGACCCAGGTTTGATTCCTTTCTGGTGCATTCTTACTTTTAACTTGCATTTCTTAATCTAAGTTTTACTTTTCGATAGAAAAAATAGTGAAAACAACCAGAAATTTGTAGCAAGAAAATGTACAAAGAGAGTGTGTAACGGATAATCACCTGAAATCTATTGTACTGGTTGGAGCCATAACCGACCCATATCCGACATTTAAACCTGTATCAGTATCCAAGGAAGCAACAGAAGCGATTCCTTTCACCGCCTCATCTTTCTCCACTGCAAGACCCTGTATATCACTCAGCAATCAGATAGTGAATTCGATTAAAAAAACTAACCTTTTCCTTTAAAAAACTTAAACTTTTCACCTTTGCAACAACCTCAAGAAGCCTATTTGGAGGCGCTTCAGTGTTCAACGGCGTCATCGTCGCGGTAGCAACTGCGGTGGCAGCCTGAAATACAAAATTCAACTGATAAATAAAGCAAGTATACATCAAAAACTAATGGAATTTTTTTTGGGGAAAAGAGAAGTGGAGGGGAAAATATTGCCTGATTTAGGTTGTTATCGCGAAGATGAGCGACTATCAGCGCATTGACTTGTCGAATGAGCTTCGCTTCCTGAAGGATCTGCTCCAAATGCGCTTCCATTATGGAATAAAAATAGCGTCTATTTCGAGACCCAATTCGCTTACAAGCTAGATACTTTGAATTCTTGCATCAAAATTTAATCTTTCTTCATGACGAAGGAGCGGCGTTAGGGTTTTGGTAAGAAAAACCCCCCATTGCTCCCAATTTGAAGCCCGCCATGAGAATCTCAAAACCTAGTTTGTTTTACCGTCTCAAAACCCTCTGCCGTTCGAGTGGGGCAAATGGAACCCAGCCACCCACCCGATAACCCGAAACGAACCCGAGCCCGAGCCCAAACCAGCCCCCTCTCTTTTTTATTTTTATTTTTATTTTTTTGGGAGATTCCCAAATAAAGTCTAGAAGTATTTAAATTTCTCATTTCCCTTTTTTTTTTTAATAAATTTGTCCCCTTCTTTGTGACGTACCTTTAAAATTTTCCTCCTTCCTCCGTTTCTTGTTTCCCTCTCCCTAGTAAATCTTGGCTAATCTAAATAGGTTGTTTGTTCTTCAACATAAAATTTAGTCATGTTTTCATTGAAAGCAGAGAATTTAACTTCCATACTCTGATCGGTTATCAAAACATAAACCCATTAAATACTGTTCAGATATTAAAATCCTAATGGCTTTCAAACCATTCATTAATTAGGATCCTAACGATTTTCTAATCATTTGGCTCCTAAAGAGCCGATCAGATTTCTTGAATTTTATAATAGTTTTATAAGTGTTTATTTTGTATTTACTTATTCCATGCATATCACATGAGATTTTATTTTTAGATAGTTTGTAAATGATAAAATCAAATTTATCAGAATAAAATTTCATTCTGGATCCGTTTTGAATTATCCATTTTTAGATCTTGATCTTTTGAATTATCCATTTTTAGATCTTGATCAATAATATCCGCATCTAAATATTGTCAATAGTAGCCCAACCTACGAAAATACAAAAAAGACAGATTAATATCAAGAATGTATATTGCTTTCTTTTTGCTAAATAAGGATGTATATTACTTTTACTCTTGGGGTTTGATAATCAAAGTTATTTTCAAACTAAATCATTCTTCAGTACATTTTTACTGATAATTATCTCAAAAAAGAAACAATACCTCAATATTGTATTTATTAATAGATTTTTATTAGTAAGAATAGAAATTGGAAACATATTTAAAAATATTGTTCGTTTTCATAGTTTCCACGATTATTTTCTCCACAATAACCAGGAATGAACTCATTAATCACTGACATATATTAATAATCTGATTTTATCACAAACACTTTGAATAAAGGGAATAAGTTGAGGAATGATAATGGATACATTCACAGCACAATTTTTGACTTGTTCTATACAAAATTTTAAATTAAAAATAAAAATTTTATTTTTCTAATTCAAAACTTTGTATAAGATAAATTAAAAATTAACCCATAGATACGTTCATTACCATTCCTTCATGATAACTAGATTGAAACCAACAGAAACTTTTATAAGAACATTTTGTAGATAAAATTTTGTATCGTGAAAAATTTGTAATATCAATTTCTTCTTTGATACAAAATACAGTATAAGTGAATACTTAACCAATACAAATAAACTCTAAAGTAAATATCATCGAAGAAATGAATCAGCTTCCAAATATGGGAGCAAAAGAAATATTTCTCTGCAAAATCTCTAGCAGACTTGAGAATGGAAATGGAAACTTTGAGTTGCTAACACCATCTATTATTGTTGGCTGGTGATCTCCACCCACAATTCATCAGCTCTTAGGGTCAACTGATAATTCTCATAATAGCACAGAATTAGAAGAGAATTGCAAATAATCAGAGATCAGAGCTATTTTTCTCTAGATCAACTTGCTGGTGTCCTGATGTATATAAATTGTAATGGAATTGAATTCGAATTCAGATCTCGACTTTTGCGCATGATCGCTCTGCAATGAAGGAACAAGTAAATGATCAGTAAATATTATAAAAGTTAATATGGTTCTTTACAAAATAATTCCAACGCATGACACATGAACAGTTTCTAATTATACCAAAGCTATATGTAAGCCCCAGGAGGGAAAAAAATTTGTACAGTTAAAGCAAGCTTTGCAGTGCATAATACACATGGTTATGAAAAAGAACAGTGTCCACGAACTTATAATTAAAAAACAAGACTTTCTATGTTTCAGAATCGCGACAAGGATTACCCTGATATGCCCAATGCAAGAAAAACAAAACTTTCTGTGTTGTATGCATTCTCAAACAATATATATTTCACTGTAACATACAAAGAAATTAATGTATCAATGCTTCTCTTGAGAAAAATGCAAAGTTGAAATTGAAAAGCATCAAGAGAAATTGTGTTGTTAATGCTTTTATATCGAATTGATGTAGAAGACTGGAAAGATCTAGTTTAAACTTTGACTAATAACAACAACAACGACTGGGAATAATCATTACCATCAAATCTTCCAACTATCTCGATCAGCTTTATGAACACACCTTTACCAATTATTTCTCTTGAGGGTTATGATTGTTGTGACAAATCACCTAGTATCAACTATAGATAAATGCAGTCATAAATACATCAAGAAAAATTAAAGGAAAAAAACACAGATTTTGCACAATAGCACAAGTTGATGGGTGGAGGAGTCCACATTTATCTCCTCCAAAATTTAGAAGCTCTCACAAAACTAAAACCCAAATTATACCAAATCTCAATGAGAAAATAGATAATAAATTTTGGCAAAATACAACTCTCCTCTCCAATTCTCCTTGATCACATTCTCAGAACCTCAGCAAGGCACCTCATGTATAGAACTTATAAAGAGCCAAAATCCTATACTAAATTGAGTTAGAATCTCTAAATATTTTCCATTTCCGTTTTTCTCACTCTAAATAGATATAGATTTATGAGTCCTCATAATTGGATTTGAATTTAGCATCTCAAATTTGACCTCAGGTCAAATCGAGAACTGACTTGAAGGGTCAGGCTCAAAATTGTATACGAGTCAACTCATGAATACCTGGGAGTTCAGTTTTACATGCTAGGCTCACTTTCCAAACTCCATCTTTCGTTTAACTTGAACTTTCCTCGTCCATTTATACAAGAACGTTGTTGATTCTTGTCTAGAGCTTTCCATCCTTTACTCCTTGATTTTTACCACCTCTAAAAGTCCATTTCTGTTCATCAGTCACTATGCATGTCAGTCCCAAAGTACAGATCTACAAGTAACATACAGATGTATTGACACTACTCGGTTGTACCTCATCATAATTTCATTAACGGGCTGTCAAATATTAAGCCTCAGTGAAAAAGAAAATAATCTAAATTAATACCATAGAATTATAGAAGGATAATATAAAGTTTAAAAAAGTACTACACCAAAAATATATGATAGCAATTGCCACAAAATACATGAATCTGAAGCACGAAACAATATAGAAATAACAAAATGCAACTGTGACTATAGTTCAGAAAGAATGTCTTACTTAGATATTCATATGCTACGATCATTGAGGTACCCCAAGCAGACATGCTGAAAAACCTTGGACCTAACCCTCTGTAGAAACCTTTCCATCCATCCTCAACAATCAATTTTTTCACCACTTGCCTTGCAGTTTGTCTTTTGTTATTGTCCATAACCTACATAAAGTAATATAAAATCATGAAACAGGAACAAACTGAAATTTAGGCAAAATTTTGTGATCCCACTAGATAAGTAGAGACCATGCAAAGCTCAAAACTACAATTTCTTAACTAAAACAAAGAAAAATTACTGGAACAAAATCAGGCTTCAGCTTTGATGGTAAAATGTAGCATGCTCTTCACTGAAGGCTAAAACAAGAAAAATGTCATTTGTGGGTTTTTCTGCACAAAAGAAAGAAGATCACAAGGATAGCAAGATACTGATTTTTTATACCATGGGCCAATACGATGCCGGTTCTGACATTCGAAACCTTGAAACTCTTAAGTATAAAAAGTAAAACTGATAATAAAGCATAGAAGGTAGAAGCCATTAAGAACTATTATGCACATTGAATCTCACAACATTCTCATCAATGTAAAGTCATAGCTTATCAAGTTAAGTTTAGAATAAGATCACCTACAACAAAAAATAAAAAATAAAAATAGAATATAATATTTTTCCCGAGTTAAAAACTATTTTGTTTCTGTGGTCAGCAAAAATTCTGCCAGATCTTTTATGGAGCCTTGTGTTCCGTAGCTACCCTACACTGATGCTAAAAGGACTTGATGGCGAATTTCACTCATCATGCTCCATAGTTTTCATTTGCATGGAACTTTCAGCGTGCAATTTTTAAGTTTACCCTTCACTTGGTTCAGCTGTAAAATGATCTGTGCCAATTGCTTCTGTTTCAAATTCACGATTCAATCTGATAACAAAAGTTGTATACAACAACAACAATAAGCCTTTTATCCCAAGTACTTGAGGTTCGATACATGAACCAAAGAGAATCACGCCAAACCAATCACATGGATGATCCTTCCCCACTCATTCCTATAGAGCAATATAAATTCATTTAGCCTCTAGTATCCATATCTTTTTGTATCACTTTCTCTGATCTTTCCTTCACTCTTTTAACTTATCCGACATTGATAAACTCCTCTCGTCGAACCGGTACATTTGTAGGTCTACGTCGCATATGACCAAACCACCGTAGGCGATTTTCTCGCATCTTCTAGATGAGGCTACGCCTATTTTAGCACGAATATACTCATTTCTCAATTTATCTCTCATAGTGTTACCGCACATCCAACGAAGCATGTGTATCTTTAGTATAGTTATCTACTATGAATGACGTCTCTTTATAGCTCAACATTTCGTGCCATAAAAAAAAACGAGATAACATGCTTCTAAAATTTTTCCTTCAGCCTTATTATGGTCGAATAAAATTCTCATTGCGTTCCATTTCAACCAGTCAAATTGGATCCAATGATTGACATCACTATAGATCTTTCCATCATTTTAAATAATGAAGCCCAACTATCTAAACTGATTGCTAATTTATATCTCTTACTCGTCCAGCGTCACAATACTATATTGTTTCAGATCCTTCATTTACTAAATTTGTACAATATATTACTCTGTTTTGGACTTACTCAATCTAAAACCTTTATATCCTAATATTTGCCTCCATAACTCCAACTTGATATTTATCCTTGCTCTCATCTTATCGACTAAAACAATATTTTCAGCAAATAGCATACACCAAGATATCTCATTTTGAATAGCTCTATTAAGCTCGTCCATCGATAAGGCAAATAAGAATGGACTTAATGCAGATTCTTGATGCAAACCAATTATGAATAGAAAATCACTTGTTAGGCCGCCACAAGTTCCGACATTTGCTACTATTCTATCATACATATCCTTAATTATGTCAATAGATTTGATGGGGATTCCATTCTTCATCAAAGCCAACCAAAGCACCTTTCTTGGTATTTTATCATAGACTTTTCTGAAATTAATAAAGACCATAATACAAGTTGTATCCTAACTAATTAAACATACTTGGATTATATTATGATTATTATTGGAATAGATTTTTTTCCACAAATTATAAAAGAATTACCCTGGACCACCACGACTCACATAATTGAAAGTGCCAACCCAATAACCTTGAATAAACATAAGGATAAAGCATCTGTGCAAATTGAAGACCCTTGTCTACTTAAAAATGGATAACTAATATAATAATTAAGTCTTGCACCGGAGACATTGCTGTTACATTAAAAATAAAATTAAAAGAAGAGATAAAAAAAGTTCCCCCCTGAGACATTGGCCACATTGGCTTAACTAAATATATAGAAGGCTCTCTGAATATATATGATGCTATCCTGCCACAACCCTATTTGCCTCTCGATCATGTAAGGGCATCAAGGCCAACGTAGAAAATGGGTGAGTGTAATGTTCTCTTACCATATCCTTATATCCAACTTTTTGAAGATTTTTCATGTCATTATGTGTACTGTTTTGTGCATCCATCTCAACATCCATGCTTCAAATGAGGCGAGAACAGTAATAAAGCTGAACCAAGAAGAGGAGTAAATGTAAAAGATCATAGTTCCCAAGGTAGGAGTTTTGCAGCAAAAGCAATTCATAGAAGGTTGACATCAGGATGACGGTCGGTCTTAAAAACTATAGTCAATTGACCAGTGGAACTTTCTTGCATCGTGCTCCTTAGTAGACTCCTTTTTAATGGATAAAGGCAGATTTAAAGGTAATGAAAGCATAAGCATATGCTATGACAATGGAATCGCAGAAATGACATAATGACATGATCGAACCAGAAAGAAGCAAGATTTGTTGATTATAAAATTAAGTCAAATGTAAAATTGACCAAGAAAGCTAGAGCAGACATTCAAATTAAAGGATAAAAAGGAGAAGAATATCACCTGCAATCGAGTTTTAATAGTGTCTAAAGGAGTCGTGATACATGATGCAATAGCACCAGCAATAACTCCACCTGCAGCTTGAACGCACACTATTTTCCATGTGCTCGGAGCAGTTTCTTTCTGATCATTACTACGGCCAAGAAGGCTGTTCAAGACATGATAAAGATCAACAATGTGAAACTTCTAGACAACTGAGCAAAGACATAGCGAATAAACTAGTAAAACTATGTCATTCCAGGCAAGCAAATTGCATCCCTAGAGAAGCCAAATATATGAAATCATCGACTGCTTGGCAGTGGAATGAGTTTTATGTCTATAAGATCCAAGAAAGGGTGCAGCACCTATTCTATATGCCTATTATTAAGTAGGACCTAATCCAAGCAGAGTTATCGAACATTTGGAGGAATTAGTAGTTCAAATTCTGTTGAGATACACCAAGGGTCCAAAGCGTCCCCCAGTTCCCATTCCCAGAATTCAACTCCTGAACCAATGCCAGAGCAGCAGCCTTTATTCAAGCAGTTGGCAGAAAATATACAAAACAACAGTAGGCTATACAATGAAAAGATCAATTTTAATACGTCTTGAGTAACTAACTAACAGGCATGCAGTGATAAAAGGTACTATGGGAATTGCAGGTAACTCATGCCAGTAATGAAGCAGAAAATAAAAACCAATAAACCAAAAAAATATATATATTTAAAATGGCGATCAGGTAGGAATCAGTTCAAAACAATTGAGCAAGGAAGCGAATCTAAATTAAGTTATTTCGACTAATAACTGTCTAAGTTCTTATTATAACTTATATTATTAGAAATGGGGGCTTAAGAGAGGATGGGAAATTGCACCAGTTACGAGAATAGAATCGAAGAGTTTAATATGTTATTGGCTTGTTTAAAGATGAAAGAAGGCCTAGGAAGGCATATAAACTTAGTCAAATGTCCAAAAAGAGGAGGGGTACTCAAGGGAGTGGACAGAGATTATGCAAAAAGGCATAAAGATAACTAGTACACAGTAGTAACACCAGAAAATACCCTCATCAGGAGTGAACAGCAAGAACTTTTCATCCAGTCAATCCAAATGCCTTGGAAAGGCTAGACAGCCATGACCTTATAACTCTTTGCAGAGTTTGGAAAGCTGAGACCTACCTTGTAACAGTTATCAAGTTGATGTTTGACTCCCCATCACCTCACAAGGAAAGGCAAAAATCAAATGGAATCAAATTAAAAGCTAGTGTAATGTAGAGTATTGTCATAACTCCTATGAAGACTTTGCAAAATTATTCGAGTGCAACGTCACAGTAAACATCAAGTCCATAATTCTCTTTTTATACATGACCTTTTTTTTGTTGTTACCAATCAACTATCACTGAAACCTGGAATGTACATGGTACTGAAACAGACAACTGAAAAAGCTTGATAACCGGTCAAGAATAATAGTAAAATAAAAATATAAATAAAGTAGGAATGAACACTTCAAAGAGTTAAGATGGTGCCTAACCTCCAGATAACTCGTTGGCTGGATCCATAACTCGCCCACCACACTGCACTGGATGGGGAATAGGTCATAACAGACAACCCAAATCCTCTGTAAAATCCACGAATACCATCTGATTTAAGAATTTTTCGAGCAACATCTATTCCACCATTATACTTCTCATAGCCAGAATATCCTTGCACCATCAGCTTTTGGCTAACCTAATATATGCCCATTGCAATCATAAACAAAAAGTCAAATACACATGATTTGTGATTACATATTTAAACATAGAAAGCCCACCACAAACCTCGTAGTAGAAATAAATGCAACTGACAACTTCATGACTTGTCAGCAAATAATTATGGTAACAATTCCACAAATATAAAACTTAAAAGTATCATGGAAACATATTATTTACTAGTGACTTACTGTAACACCTAGTTCAAATAACTAAAACATGTAACTGAAGACAACAGGGGCATAGAATAATATAAGAAACTCCTTGTTTGAATTGCAATCACCACCAGAAACTAATTACCAGATTAAATGATAAGTAATAAGGTATTTCTTAGAAATAAAAAATATGGTATACCTAGTTTAGAGCACTAATAACTAAAACACGCAAATATCAGAAGATGACAGGGGAAACAGAATATGACAAGAAAATCCTTCAATTAATTGTGATTGTTAGGTGTATTGAATATATCATAGTAAGGCAACCAAAGATGACCCTATTGTATTCAAAAAGTTTATTTTATAACACACTTCTTGCTGCACCCAAAAGATGACCTTATCATAGTAGGGCCTTCTATCAAGGTGAAAGAAACCAAGTAGATTTGAGGAAGTATCTACATTCTATTCTCATATGTGTATTCACACACTTGTATCCATGCAGGCTAATGACCATTTAAATCAATATACAGTGTAAGAAGATGTCTTAGCAGAAACAGGCACCACCTTGATGATATTAGTCTACCATCGATATGACTTCACAGTCTAGGAATATCTGGATTAACTACAGATAGTGAATTGAATATTGAATAGGTATGTCTAATTGAACAAGCTCAGCCTTAAGAAACTAGGTTGCATATAACATAAGAAATGGACATAGGAATCAAGAATGCTGCTGTGAAAGAGCATGCACATGAGATCAGACGAGAAAAAGAGCATTCAAAAATTACTATATCACGTACGCTACACGTATATTAAGTATATCAAGAATGCAATAACAAACCATATTTGTTACTAAGGATGCAACTGACGCACTTATAACAATATCATCTGTATGTCTAACATCCAATGATAAAACTGGTTTTAATGATATAAGAAATGCAGTTGCCCGCTCATGTGGCCATCAAGCATTACTGAAGTGTTAAAGCTCTCATACGATGAGTGGCAACATGAGAAGTTAAAAGTTTAAGTCTGATTTTACAAAATTAGGTTAAAAAAAATAAATAAAAACAGTGGAATAGATCATACCACATCAATAGGAACAAATACAGCTTGAGCAGAAACAGAAGCAGCCATGCCTGCTATACCATTAGCTATGGCAGCCTGCACTGGCTCAGAGAGCTTGAGTGGCTCGACCATCTTAAAAGCAGCTACCTTTGTGGTCTCCAAAGAAGTGAGAAAAATGATCCTAGCAGGAACAGCGCCGGTAATAACCGTGCCAAACCCCCTATAGAGACCTGGGATGCCATCTACTTTTAAAATATTTCTGAAAGCCGAAAAGGCATTCTTTTGTGCAACATCTCTTGAAGCTACCTGCATCCTTGTCTTTATGACAGACACTGGGTATAAGGCCACAGTGACACCAGTAAAGAGGCCAGCTCCTACGACATACAACTTAGTTTTGTCAAGCCTGCAGGGTTAAGGTAAAATGAAACAACATACCATGGTTGGTTAAATCACATAGAGAAAAAGTAAACAGTCAGTAGGCAAAGAAAATATTATACTCCTAAATGATAGAAGATAATATTCAATTTTGTCAAATGTGTAACATTCATGAAGACAAGCAAGATAACTACTGTTGAGTATTCCATGACAATCAGTATATTTGCAGGTGCCATCACAATGGCACATAGTACAGCAGTTGAGGTGTTCCAACAGTTGAGGTGTTCCCCGATAGATTTGTAAACTTCACCCCTATACAAACTCCAATAAATCATAGAGAGCATTCAGAAAAAAAACATTTGAGGCGTGTTAGGTTGGATGTTTTTGGATCTACATTGCAGTTCCAATAGCACGCAACTCCAACACATGATGTTGGAGCAACACCACCTATGTTCAGATGAGATGATTTTGCAACAAACACGTCTTAATCATTAAAGAGATGTTAATTAGTTATTAACAATTTTTAAAAAAAATTATAATAAGAAATGATGTAAGTAATATAAATTAGCTGACTTGTCCTATGTTTGCACAACACGAGATGTTGTTGCCCCACTAAGAATTGTGGCCAGCCATACTACAACTCTCCCTATTTCAAAGTGTCTCAAGGGATGCTCATTTTGAGCGTAGATGCAACATCTTTTTTAAGCCTGAAGTGTTGTTAAAACACACTGATGTTGTAATGAACAACATAGTGATCCAACATCATTCAACCTAACACACCCTTATTAATCAGCACTCAGCAGTACAAACATCTTTAAGAGACAACTTCCAGAGTATGTGGAAAGATGCTTTGGAATCCAAAAGATTTAGAATTTCTAAGAACAATAATGGAATACACGAAATGTAACTTACGCAAACTCTGAAAAGAAATGAGCAACATGTAGTGCATAGCCAAGAAATACCAAGATGTAACCATTTATCTACTTATGACCAATCATTCTCCTTGATGGTGAGATTACGGAGGATATGGTTCATAGAATCAATGAGGGATATTAAAGTGAAGAAGTGCATGGGGCACTGTATTGATCATAGCACAAATAAAATAGAAGGGTAAATTCTCAATGGCCATAAGACCAGAAATTGTTTGCTGGTCGAAGTGTTGGACAACCTATGAGAGAACATATACAAAAAACAAGTATAGCTGAAGTACATATGTTGACATGGGCGAGCGGCAATATGCTAAGAAAGAGAACTAGGAATGAGTTCACTGATGAGAGGTCAGAGACTCGGAAGTAGACTCCATTGAGATAGAATAAGGAAGCAGCAACTGAAATGTTTTGTGCATGTCCAATGGAGAACCATGATGATTCAGTTAGTAGGGGTGGAAATGATAGGAAAATGGGTAACAGAGCAACAAGAATTGAGGACACCTAACAAAAAAACATAAAAGGCAGCAATTAAAAAGGATGCAGTAGTTATTAACTTAATAAGGATGGCCCTAAAAAATTTTGAAAGGAAGAAAAAGATTCACGTAGTTGATCCAAAAACCTTGGTATACAGGCTTTGTTGTTGCTATTGAAACCAATCAATAGATGATGATATGCCCGCTAATATTTTGAGAAACCTCATAACACGATATTGGTTATTATTCATGAACTTGTAATTGATACCAATAGACTAAAAAGCAAGTAATGCTGAGAAAGGTTGAAGCCTACAACCTCTACCAAGAAAAGCAATGAAACTTTTGTCGAACACACACAAGGCACTAACCGCGATATCCTACTAAAGGAAGGCTGCAAGAACTATCGAATCGAGTACACAAAATGAAGCAGCTTCTTCATGAAATAGAAGTTGTCAGGATCATCTTCAAAGAGTCAAGGAAAAATACCCGCCAATATGGATTGGATGGGACATGAAACATACTTAAAGGTATTTCCGTTTTATGGTAAGAAGTATCCAGCCCAGCCAAACTGACAACAGATTGTGTCAGAGGACTCGTTCTTCACACATTTACGAATTCAAAGTGTTACCCCAATTAATAAAATGCAATTAAATTTTGTCCAAAAGATCCAATATCGTTTGCAGATGGTCTAACCCTAATGGTCAGGCCAAATAAGTAGATAATGAAAATAAGACTCACATGCTAGAAAAGTATTGCAAAGCACCAGGAAAAGGATCAAAGGTAACTTTTCCCTATTATGCAACTTTCGTATCCACGAATATGAAGAAAATAGTAAAGATTGGTTAAAAGAAGGACCACAAATGTTGAGGTTAACATTAACCATCAGAAACTGAGGATGAAGATCTAGTAGACTTCTAAATGACATTGAAAAGTCATTTAGTTAGCAGATGGAAACAGAATCTACTTCCGCACAATGGATTAATACTAATTGAAACATTGGCTCCTGTCTTCAGGACATCACATTTTCCAGAAAGACCACATTGCAAAGTCAAGAAGGAGAACAAGGCAATTGCCAAGGTAAAATCAGAGGCACACTGCTGAATCCAATCTGATAAGGTAATGTCACAGTAAAGGAGGCATGCAAACCAGAAATTTACATCAATTTGCATAATTACTGATGCAAAATAAACAACCAAAAACTCCACGCAACCATAAGTCTCATGTACCAATTTAAAATCATAAAATAAGATGATAACTGCCAAATTCTTTGAGGCCAGTTAGTGTAGCACTACACGAGGATTAAAAACATTACCGCATATCTGGCAAAAAGATTATAGGTAATTAACAAGGGTACAAAATATGGCATATACAGTGCTGCCCGAGAAACCGTTGATTATATACCTGATACATATGATCAACAGTAGGCCATTGAGGAATGTGGCTTCATGTGTGGATAGTAAATTGAGATGGATGTGCACTAATTTACTATCCAATTAACTACATTCTAAGCCTAACTCCACAAAGATCTTGGAATAGAAAAGAACAATATGGAGAAATTTAACAAGTAGCAAAACATAAATTAAAGTAGTATGGAGATAGTGAAACGAAGAATTCCAGGTAAAATGCCACAAGTTCAGGTCCTCGATTTTACCAACAGCATTCCTATGCAAAAGTGAATCCTAAAATCTTGTTTATGATAGATATGAATATCAAGAACATGACCAACAAGACTTTTTTGGATGGTCCAGGTGAAGGAGAATGTGGAAGCAAGCCAAGAATCTCTTCACACTAATGCCAAATGGGCTTGCTAGCAAATTCTGCACATAGCTCCAGAAACTGGACATATAAGTAAGGTCCAGAAGTTGGTTGAGTTATGTAGTCAATCTGGACCAACTGCAAATCAAGAAACGAAAATATATTTGACAATGAGGAAATTAAAAGTAAAGTTGTATTGACAAAAGACAGAGCACTCATGTGAAAGTTGCTAAATCTCAGGCCAACGGTGGCGGAGTTAGATAATGACAAACTCAAGGAATAAGCAAGAAAATGCAGGATCATAAGTGCAGTCCAACAAGGGTCATGGGTAAACAAAGTAATAAGTTTCCTCCACACAGAAAGTGCTGATTTACATTGGGGCAGCAACTCAGGGTAAGCCTGGATCATACATGGGTTACATTATGAAGATAAGCCTGTGCTCTTAGTCAAATAGGTTACATCTTGTTATTCCAGTGTAAGTAGGCAAGTTCAGATGCATGCATATTAACGTAAAGCTCAATACATGACTAAGCATGTACAAAGGTCAACAATGTACAGAAGGCGAATGCTAGTTAAACCTTAGAGAGGCCAGTAATATGAAGGTTGGTCACTGTTGGAGACTTATATATATCCACTTGAACCAAATATCCCCACTGGAAAGTGTGGCATACTTCCATGTTGACCACAGACAAAATCAGCAGTGAAACCAAATCTGAAGAGAGGAGATTTAGCATAAAAAACCAAAGCATTTACGTATATATGGAGGAGCATCATCTATGTGGATACATGTAAGAAAAGAGAGATTCAAATGCTTGGTGGATGCTTGGACACATTCTTCTGTGTCCAGAAGTTGACTATGTTTCCATGATGGCATGACACCGAGGTTATTAAATTGACATTTAAGCAACAAGGTTTCCTGATTCCTGATTCAGTTTGCCCATGAATGCCCTTAAGTTGCTTGTTTTCTTTGTTAATAAAGAAATGATGACTGTTTAGTGTTAGTACACCATCAATTGATGCTAAAGATCTTGGAATTTCTATAATATAAATAGTGAACTTGTGCGCTGTTAATTCTAGGGCAAGCTTATTAGTCCTTATTTTCAACCTTCATTTGTTGAGGTTGTGACTTGATTATAGTTCATAAACACTCATGTTAAAAAAGAACAATACAAGGGATAAAGAAAAAGATTGAACTTTAATCCCATATCAATATAACAAGAGATGGTTATATAGTTTACTACAATTGGATCCAAGACTCCAATGGAGCTTCCCTTTTTGTGTCATATTTGGTTTCAAAAGTATTTACCAAATATCTACAAAGTTAATAGGTCTTTGTTGATGTATGTGGTATAAAAAGCTCATATTGAAGATTCTTGGACAAAGTTACAATTATGTAGTGGGCATTATTGTGCAAGCGAGGATGCAACTCATGTTATGGGGTACCTTGCCATACCCGTACTATGGTATCTCTATGTCTTAGGCTGTGTTTGATTTAAGAGAAAATGGAAGAAAGAAAAAGAAAGGGAAAGAAACAAGGAAAGAAAAAAAAGATAGAAATTGGATTTTCCTTGATGTTTGGTTACTAAGAAAACATTTTATTTTCTCTTAAATTTTCTCTCAAACCAAACAATAGAAAATATTTTCTTTCATACTTTCTTTTCTTTTCCTTTATTTTCCCTCAAACCAAACAGAGCCTTAGTGAATGTCAAAATTAATAAAGACATCGTCCACACAATCTATGATGGTTGAGGAAAGTTTAAATCACAAAGAGACAAGTTCAAGAGTATACTCGCAAATGCCTGACGGAACACAATTTAAGGAGAAGACTATGACTGTTAGTCTCAAAAAATGGAATGGAGTAAGAAATCACGTTGATTCTTGTATTTCTGTTTCTTTTTTGTGTTTCCAGTTGCCAAGCATGCCATCATCAGAACAAAGTTGTAAGCATACCTATTAACTTTTGATCCTTACAAAAGATGGGATGAAAGCAAGACATCAAAGGAAGCAAATAACCATCTACAACCTGATACTACACGCATTGGAGTGCATAAACTAAACTCCATTCTGAGAAAAACCATCAGCCATCACGTGACCATTCCTAGAGTTCTAATACTATCCTCTGTAATGTAATGGTAACATTCTTGGTGACAGCGGAGGCCTAAAATTATATTTATATAATTCATTCTTAATCCTTTTTAAAATTTTAAATTTTAGTCTTACTTGTTTGAGAAAGGAGACAACAATCGTAACGTAAAACCAAATTTTAGAGAGGGAGAGAAAGATCAATCTTCTAAATCTAACCCAAATTTTCATGAACCGATTCTAAATCATCTTAAACTCTAATTTTTCTTTTTTTTTTTTTTTTTAAAAGTTCAATTAGTTTCTCTTCACTTCGAGATTTCTTTACCTTTGAATAAACCCTCGAGTGAGATGTATTCGTAAAGAAAGCATGCAAAAGCCCTAAAATTCTCAGATCCAAAAATAATATAATCTGTCCAACCAAACTAGAGAAAAAGGTTAGGTCAAAATGAACAACATTAGTTGGCAAAATTGACCTACTTGTCCCAATTGATCTCAGTTTGATCGAAAGACGCCATTGAAACAGCAGCAAGCCAAGAACAGCAACAAGTATCAGCGAACCCAAAAAAAGAAAGAAAAATAAAACCCTAGCCCTCTCTTTTTCCCTCAAATATTGGCAGCAAAGCGTAGAGGAAAACAGGAGCAAGAAGCAAATTTGGGAACCAATTCGATTCCGTGTATCTCTACTTGCTTCTTGTTTAATTGTCGAAGGGGGGAAATTTTCGCCGCGATTCGGTCTGTGGGCTTAAGGCCCGACTGGTCTGCTTACCTTGGAATATTGGAGGCCCACGCTGGCCCATTAAATACGAGCAGAAACGCTACATCAGGTATAATTCAGTTAAAAAGCGTGCATGTGCGGAGTTTCCAAAGGAGCACAACATTTTTCCTGGGCTCAGTTGGAAAAATGGTGTGCTCTTTTAGAAACTCCCGTGCATGTGTCCTCATAAGACATGCATTTTAGTACAAGATTTCAATAAAAATTCCATTTTGGGGTTGTTCTTGGGAGACAAAATCAAACAAAAACAAAAGCATAGCTTTTTTCTTCTAGCTCTATTGATCAACAATCAACTTTTGTCTTGACATTTATCTTAGGAGAGTTTTATAGTTAAAAGTATATTTAAATTATTAACTGTTGGAAGATTAACCATAACCCACTTGAGAGCGTTTTCTCGGTCCATTGTCAATCTAATCTGATGATAAAACTTCCATTCTGTTCCCTCACTAACTATTTATTATTCTATAGCTGTTCATCTGTTCCCTCACTGGAATATAATGAACTAACAATATTTCGGTTAATCCTCATATAAATAGAACGAACCTCGCCACCCAACAATTCCACGCAATAATGCATGTCTCACATGATTCTAACCATGCAAATAGCTAGTTTGCACATAACAATTAGTCACATTTAGAAAAAAAATGGCAAGATTCTACACTGATGAACTTGTTATATAGTTACATTGCATAACATCATTCTGCATCTCCGAGTTGTATTACAGTACAAGTGTCTGCGCTAAAACATTGATGCTTCAAAGCTTTACAACGCGCTCTCTCTCTCTCTCTCTCTCTCTCTCTCTCGGCTTCAGCAGTTGCATCTGTTTAAAAATCAGACATCAGCAGCTCCGAGTAACGGTGGCTTTCTTTTCAAAATTGGTAGGCAGGAGAGCCTGCAAGATTTTCTTCATCAGAGGTTTTTTTCCCTCGCAATAAACCCTCAGCTGACTAGCTCCTCCGTCGTATTCATATTCAGCTCGTCCATATTCATATGCTCCTCCACCGTACGATACTCTCTCTCTGTAATGGACCTTCGAGCACCCAGTTCAGGAGAGGAGGATTCCTCCATCCCTTCTTTAGGGGGGAAGCCACCAACACCAGCGAGCAACCACTGGTCAATGACCCCACAATCGATTGCGTACTTGATCATGTGTTCCAAGTAACCCTTATCGGTAGCTAGATGTGGCTGAACCGTCAGCATTCTCATCAGAGCTGAAACACGAGAAGAGCATGAGTTAGTATATAACCAAAGTATCATGAAACAAAGGAACTTCAATTAATAAAGTGCCAACCTATAAAAAAAAAAAAAATTGACAGTTATATCGGATTTCCATGGACTTCTTCATTGAAATTTAATTGAAAACTTGAAATATATTTACATATCTAACTAGATGTATGGGATGGTATGGTCAACCAAACATACATAGGAGCTGCACTTTGTTAATAGGAACTGTAATTTGTTCCGGAAGTTTTCAACTGAGTAAAAATTCATGACATTTAAAAATCGATACCCTTCAAACCTTGTGCATCAGCACCCAAAGTACTTTGCTATCTTTTACTAGCGCACTTGAAATGCCATAGCGGCAAAAACTACCCTTGACTACACCCAACGGCACTCTATCACGGACCTGGTCTTATGACTGTTACTATGTAAAACAACCCTGTGTTAAATATGGCTAGTTATCAAAAGAACCAAACAAAGGAATGCACACTTTGATATTAACTTAGTTATGGAAATGAAGTCATAGAAAGTCCATCTTCTCTAGTCACTGGTAACTGAGCCATCAGTCAGTTGTGTATAGAATTCATCGGTGTATTATGTTCCTTGGTGCCTCAGTATCATCAGTCAGCTAACTATGTTATTTTTACATCTTCTCTGAGAAAAGTTCAAGCCATAACCTTACCATGAGCAGGAAATGCACCACAAAACTCTGGCATGATTACAAAATGAATTACCGAAATGTACCCCCCATCTCTTGCATGTTAACAAAATGAATTACCACTGAGACACAATGGAATTCACAGCAATCTATGTAGCATGACACTTGCACAAAGAAGCCGACCCGTGTTGGACATGTTTCGCCACCAATACTTCTCATGGACAATTCTCAACTGTATCCCCAATTTTATAATTGGCTTCTAAAGTTTGCACACTTCTTAAGCAAGTTCTACGTTTCTAATTTACTTATTTGTTCACTTTACACATTTGAGAGTTTTTGTTTACTGCATTTATATATCAAAGGGCAACAAAAATATTGACTTTGAAAAAAATATGGCAAGTTTGGATATGTTTCTATACAACAGGTGAGATGTATTAAGCAATTCCACAGAAAGTTCAAGGCTTATTCCTTCCGGAAATTCATAAAAATGTGTGATAGGTCATATTTGTAGGATATATGTAATATTGTCTGTTAGTTTATTTATCAGAAATGCATGTCGACTCAAGATATTTAGATGCATGAACATGTCAACATATGTATTTACATGTGGTATCTCTTTACATTTATGCATATTTCTAATGCTACATTGCCCTTTCCTATTTCTTAAGATAATGTCATGTCCACGGCGAGTATGTCATGCCACCCTTTTGACAAAAAAAAACTAATATTTTATGGTTCATTTTGCTACTCTAACTTCTTCCATATACAAATAACAACCTAATATGTATATGTGTACACACACACACACACACACACACTCATATATATATATATATATATATATATATATATATATATATATATATATATAAGAGCTACATAGACATATGCTATAAAAAAATGCACATGCATAGTTGTTTCTTCATGTCAAGATATTGGACAGTTGCATGTCAAACCCCTGTCCGTGTCGGAGCAGGACACTCATATCTATGTCTATGGATCACAGCATTTTAAGATGTTGTAATACGTATACCATGGTAAATTGGGTCAAACTCTATTATATAGATTATAGACACCCACGCAGAAAGAAAGACAACACAGTTTCTATGTTTATTGTTCAAGAGCATATTACCTGCAACAATTGCATCTCCTGATATGGCCATATCACAGGTGAACGGAGTGATAGGAGCATCTTCCATCCCATGTACCCAGCCACTGTCCTTCTCTGTGTAATAGTGTATCTTAGATGTCCCATTCGTCACAAATAAAACCTTAAGGTTTGCATGCCAAAGCGGCTTGACAACTTCAGGTTTGTGGTGGACAAATTTGGATTTATCATTATCTTTGGTATCAAACTGCTCGATTGGTTTAATACCACAAAGAAATTCAAGTTCCTGCTTGGTAACTTCTATAATGTCGGCACTATCCCATGCTTGCTTAATGAATTTCTTGGTTTCCTCACTTGATTCCCAAAGTGGCAATGGAAGATTCAGATCGAAGAATATGACCCCTCCAAGTTTCTTGGAAGCCTTGATGGCTTGCATTGTTGTCCATCTCATGTTTTGGTCAAGTAGGGATGAGGAACTGAAATAGAACATTTTTGCCTGCATCAAGAATAGAATATATGAGGATCTATCAACTATTTCCTGGTAAGAACAAAAGCACAGGACTTTAAATTGAAAATTAGATAATCTAGTGAATAGCTCTAACTAAGTCAGTTCACAAGAGAAATCTAATTAACTGTGTCAATCCATTATGATCATGAAAAACAAATCATGAACAGGGAAACATCATTATAAGCAGTCAATCATATGGAGGTCAATATATCGGGTGTCTCTCTAAATGGTAAAACATTTAGAATCTTGAAGAAATATCTTTTTGGATATTTTGAAAGGCACAAGGATTCAACTTTAGATGGATAATTCTTATATGGTGAATTCTTCTTGATAGCATTCACTTTGAATAGAGGACGTTAGAAACCATTAGGTCATTAAAGATGAAACTGGTGAGGTAGTCAGTACGCCATAAAACACAATCATTGGATTCAAGCGTGTGATATCTTTAAATTTCATTTCGTTTTTTAGTTACCATACTGAAATTTTGTCTAGCCCGCAGAACAATGGCTCTGAAAATGCGAGAGTTTGATGGTAATTCAAACCTGCACATGGGAGGCTATTCATCTACCAGTTTGACTAATTGTTATGGCTATTTCCAAAAGCTCATTGGAAGGCTATTGCCAATCAGTTCATTTAATTTTCTAATTTTGAGACTATGTCCCAAAGCTCAGGCACATGATATTGTAGCTGCTATTCCAACATTAATTTCATCATAAGGAGGCAAAAATTTCCTTCCAAGCAAATCTTTTCCATATGTCAGTGGGAAACCAGCATACAAACATATTACAAAAAAAACTGTTTAATCCCAAAAAAAAAAAAAAAAAAAAAAACTTCGAAGTTCCTATTAAACCATCCCACCTCTTGGCATACATTAGGAGCTGAAAGGAAAATTGATGCAAAAGGAGTAGGGTCCCATAGGCCTATTTGAACTAGCAAAACATATCCTACTCAACCTAATTCTTAAAAGTGGGATGATTATGGTTATGAACTGGACAACCATGATTTACAGGAGATGAAGCTTAATAGTTGCAGAGAAGCAAGCATTCAGACACAATTCAACTAAAAGAGAAAAAGGCTACAAACTGGACAACCATGCAGAAGAAAGGACGTGGAGCCTATAGCCTGCATAACAATACGAGCCATCGCACCTACTTAAACATCCAATCAAATAAAGTTCGAGATTTATAGCCTAATAGCCCATTAGAAACTACTCACGTAATCAAACAATGAAGACATTTTACACTATGGATTTACCTAACAGTTGATTAAGTAAGGCATAAGTAAAATAACTATGGACAACTGAATATGAAGTCTATATTCATACAGAGAAGCTGCTGTGAATTTTGGCAATAAACAATGGGATTTCATTGATCAAAATTCTCTAAGCTTGCAAAAAATTCATATTAACCCCGTAAGTTTGATTCTCAAATGCTTTTCAATCCTTGACCCTTTCAACATCTCTTAAGCCACTTCTTATGATCCATTGATGACTTTTTTGCTTGAATATGTGAGACTAATCTTAGTAGGCAATAACTTTACCCAAAAGACAGAAATTGACCACAGTCAAAAATCAAAGTTAACCTTCCCAAGTTTTATTCTCATTCTTATTTTCCATTGTCCACTCAGTAAGGCTACATGGAATAGAAAAATGAAGGCCAAAAAGAAACCCCGTACATGTGTAACTAAAGCTGCAGTGAGAAACACACTCACAAGCACGCATTTGCGATATCAATTTTTATACATTTCCTACTACCATTCAATGAAAAATAATAAAAAGAATCAATCAATTTAAACAGTGATTTCTGTGATAACTCATGGATTGCAAACCAAAAGTAAAAACTAATAAAAGATTGGATGCTTAAAGTTGAACTCCAAGTCAAAGGACAATTATAGCTTTTTTGCTGAGTTTCTGGTCGAGGAATTAAAAGATAGTAAGCAGTGCAGAGTACTATGAAACTAAATGTTTCCAGAAATGCATGGTACACTACTTTCAACTAAACCAATTTTATCCTCAACTAACAAACTATCGTAACTCAAACACTTAACTGAAAGAAACAAATGACACAGATAAACATCAATGCACAAGCTAATTCATCTATAATATGGTAATTACCTCTTTCAGAATGTTTATATTGATCTCAGAGACAGGAAAACTATCTTCAGCACAAGGTTTGACACAGCTCATTCTTAAGCCACCCCTTCTCATAATCTTCATTTGAGATACCGCTGTAGGCCTTGAAGTGTCCATTACAATAGATCGAGTCTGTACTTTGTTAACATTTAGATGATAGAGCAATTCTTGACCATATTCATCATCACCAAGCTTTCCCATGAATGCAACTCGACCGCCTATAGCTGCAAGCGCTATTGCAACATTGGATGGTGAACTCCCTGGTGCTCTCACAAACTTAGTTGGTGTCCAGAACATATCCTTCATCGATTCATGGATCTCATGGTCTATCAATCTATTAGCTGGTCTTCCCGAAGGGATAAATAAATGTTGAGCTGCTCCGAAGCAGCAAACTAGGGGAGGCCAAGCATAAGTAAAGCTGATATCCTCTCCTTCGTCCTCTCTCAACTGTAACTCCTCCATTTCATTCTCATAGGGAGTTGCTGATGTCGACTCTTCAAGTTCACTGGAATCTCCACACATATCCTGCTCCTTCTTTGTGGTAACCTTTTTCCTAGTCCTCCTCTTTGTGGGTTTCTTCTCTGCAACCTCTTCCTCGGAACTTGCCAAAGTGGTGGCTGCATTTTTTTTTCTCGCTATTTAGTAGCTGCATACTTTGAAAAGGATCCATAGAATTTACGACAAGCAAGGTTCTAAATATCAGATATCGGATTCGTATCGGATGACGGGTTTTTATATCGGATAGTGAGATATTGGACAATCTATCGGGGATATGAGCAAATATCGAGCTTTAATATCATATCGACAAACTCTCCAAAACGATCTATCGGCAATGTATCGTTCATAACGGTCGATATTTAGAACAATGAAGAAAAGAAAAACTAAACAACAACAAAAAGATTATCCCAACTATTTTTGTGCTCAGCTACGCTAACGCAAAGCTGAAATCGTAAATTCGACAGAGATAAAAAAAAAAAAAAAGTTACCTTTTTTCCGGCCTCTTCTAGTAACCTTCTTAGAATCTTCAGCAGATGTCACTGTGATGCTCTTTTCGTCTTTCTCAAGTCCACTAGAAATCTCTGCACTGTTCTCTTCTGCAACTTCGACATTAGTTTTCTTTCTGCTCCGCCTGGGAGCTCTTTTACTTTTCTTGGAAGCACTGCCATCACTTTCTTCATCTAAAGCATCTCCTACATTGTCTTGTGAAGCATTTTGCTCAGAGATTGCTTGAATACACAACTTCTGCAGCCTCAAATTCTTAAATTGAAGTATCTTTGCTGTAGGGAAAATGGTACAATAGCCGAAATGCCCCCTAAACAATCCAAGCAAAGGTAAAACATTACTTTGGCTCAGCAGAATTTAACTGAATGTAGACGACCTTCTATTTAACACAACGTACCCAATAAAAAAACAAAATTTTTATTAAGAAACCTATAAAACTGAGAGAAAGTTTCAGTCTCTGAAACTGACACCAAAACCATGTAAAATTTTCTTTGATGGCATCATAATTACACTTATCAGTAATGACCAACAAAATTGCATAGAAGTACAAAATCAAAGACTTAAACTTTCCTGCACATTTGCAAGAACAAAACTGAGGGTTTAGGGTTTTAGCGAATTGATTAGGACCCATCACTCCAATCACTTGAAATAACAAGAAAAACATATAAAAATCGTTTCTTTATTCCAATTTCTCATGAAAACCAATAAATTTAATACCCAACTCAAATTACAGCTAAAACTGTGAAATTTCGAGAGAGAGAGAGAGACCTGAGAGAAGGGAAGGGGCATGAGATTGGGAGGCACGCCATTGGCAAAGAGATTTTCTTGCTTGCTTTGAAGCTCTAAAGTCTCCGAACCGCCATTAATGGATTGCTGCTGAGCTCTGGATTAGATCCATTTTCAATAAAAAAGAGAAAAAGAAAAAAAAAAATGCGAAGGAAATCCAATTGGAGGATGAAAAGACAATTATGCCCAAATATTTCGTACGGTGGATTGATTGTTAGCGGGTCATTTAGTTAAACTAGTTGGGTCGGAGTTCGGGCCACTAACCCGTCCTAGTGGCGGCCCAGGCATGTCTTTTTTACAAAAATCAACAAGACAATATTAAAATTACAAAACGCTATAAAATATTTCCATGAGTGTTATTATTATTACTACTTATACTTTACATCTTTTAACTTGAGCTCTCTTGTTGGCCTGACGAAAATCATTAGGAAAGTTAATTTTCAATGGAATCACCACCAATCATTGATTTGGGGTTAACAATACTTGCAAATATATGTGAGAATGGGTGGTAGCTCCAACTCTTCTCTCATTGTGTGCAGACAAGCTCAACCTTGGCTGTACAAATTTGTAAACTTGTGCATGATGTGCATGGCTCTCTCAACAATGGTGATGATGAAGACACTATATCTAATGGCACTCCTGCAATTTTGATGAAAGCAAAGGTCCATTGGGAACAGCAAAGAGAGAAGACAGCCAAAGCAGAGCCAGGTTCATGCACTTTCTGGCCACAATCCAAGGAGGCCATGCTGCAGAATTACACCTTGCCCCTCAATCCAATTCCAAAACTCTTCTCTCCTTGGTACTTTTAAAATGCCAATGGACAGAAGAAAGAGCCAGTCTTTACATTCTCCAAAGACTCCATTTTTCCACTGAGAAGGGAGTTTACACGGAGTCATTCATCAGCTTCAGATGGTCAATTCTCATTTTGTTGTTTATTTTCTGCTCCAGCTTCACATTATCAGGTCAGCTTCTGTGTACGTGCCATTGTATATGTGATTGCAATCTTTCCAAGATTTGATCTTTTTAATATGGGTGTTGAAATTGATTGTTTTGCTTACTGGGTTTTGTTGGAAACCCATTGATTATTCTCTTTTTTGCTAGAATTTGGCTATTGTGGGTTGCATGACTTGGGGCTGTGGGAGGTGTTTATAAGCTATTTTGTTGCTCCCGGTGTTAGAATTGTTTTGAACTGAGTCAACCCTGCACTTGCAATTCCTTTCCTTTTAAAAAAGTTAAGTTACTTTCTTCACTTTTCTAAATTTTATGTTATTTCTTTTTATCTGTTTGTGTAATTTTATTGAAGAACTTACTGATGGGAATAGGATTATTCCTTTTACGATAAGGGCTGATGATATTTCCTGGCTTTAGATATGGAAATTATTTGAATGCCTATGCGACATTGAGCTCTTTGAGCTAAACAAATAACTTCAAACATCTCCGTGACCATGGATGCTGAAAAAAAAAAAAAAACTTGGTTAAAAACTAGATTAACAGATTCTTTTTTGAAAAATAAGCGGGTAATGTGTCTGATCATTCTATAGGAGAACATGATTTAATGGAATGATTGAATATGGGTACCTGATGACTTGAAGTAATCGTAGCTAGGGACGTTACGGCAACATTCTTCTCCTCTACTTTAAAATTTCACTGCTCTTGGGGTGAGGTTGGACCTTGGCTTGTATATATGTTACGGAGCACATCTGCCCCTTGCAAATACCACTTTCGAAATATTGACGTGGCTGATGATATTGATCAAAACTTTCGTGGAGACTTCTTGAGATCCAAACCCAGTTGTAGTTGTGAAGTAGTGTTACCAAGATCTTTTAGCATCTGATTTAAGAACGAGAGCTCGATCGAGTGCTAACATTATCAATCTTTGTTTATCTTATGCAGAAGCATACGATTCACTTGACCCTAATGGAAATATATATGACAATCAAGTGGGATATCATGTCATGGACTCGGGATGGCTATGTCATGAGTATTAAGCATCAAGCCTATGTATGTTTCTGAAACTATATAAAGAGCATTAGAACTATTTTTCAAGCGACCAAGATGTCCAGATTGCTATATATTTATGTACATTCTGTAGAAGAAAGAGGAAAAGAAACAAAGCTAAGCTTTCAACTATGGAATCAAAATTGCATTTAAATAGCATATGTAGGAGAAGATGTACGTACTTATATCGTATGCTTATATCAAAGCGGGAGCATGAAATTATCTGATGATTTGCCTTTTCAGGTGGTTGTTATGATCATCAATTACCAACAATATCGTCGCATCCAAGCACCTGGATGGACCCTTGGCTGGACATGGGCGAAGAAGGAAGTGATCTGGACCATGATGGGAGGCCAAACTACGGAGCAGGAGGGTGACTAGTCTGCTCGAGATTTAAAGGAAACATTCCACATTGCTGTAAGAAGGATCCTGCAGTAGTCGTTGATTTGCTGCCTGGAACTCCATATAACCAGCAAATTGCAAATTGCTGCAAGGGAGGGGTAATTAACTAACTCGCGGGTTCAAGATCCTGCAACGGCCGCTAGTTCTTTCCAAGTCAGTGTGGGTCAAGCAGGGACCACCAACAAGACGGTTCGCGTGCCCAAGAACTTCACACTCAAAGCGCCAGGACCTGGCTCTACATGTGGCGTTCCGAAGATTGTGAAACCTGGCAAGTTCATCACACAGGATGGTAGGAGAACAACCCAATTAATCTATGAGTTAAGTCGTTTGCTAACGTTTTATGGTGATATATATATCTTCAGAGGAGCGAAGCTCTGATATATGTTGATTTATATTAGACGTGCGGTCCTAATTTAGAGCTAAAGATTGTTTCTATCTATCATGTCACAGTGACATGGAACGTCACCTGCACATACTCCCAATTTCTTGCTCAGAAGACTCCCATCTGCTGCATGCGTTTTGCTTAATTTCGTCTTAATTTCTACAATAATGCAATCGTCAACTGCCCTTCATGCGCCTGTGGTTGCCAAAATAACATAACACAACCTGGAAGCTGTGTGGTAATTAAGTGCAAACTGTTATATCTTGGTTCTGTTATCTGAACAGTTGAATGAAGTAGACATTTAGTGTCACAGTCCTTCGATAAAAGCAGCTTCACTGATCCGTTGGTGCAATGCACCGCACATATGTGCCCAATTCGAGTGCACTGGCACGTTAAGCTCAACTACGAAGCATACTGGCGAGTGAAGGTCACGATAGCACGCGAATTTCAATTATCGGATGAACTATACTCAGTGGAACCTGGTTATCCAGCACCCTTACTCTAGCCATCAGTAAGCTATCTCAATCTTAGCTAGCTCATCTACTTTCATAGAGATCTTGTGATGTCGAACATCTTTTTCTGAAGAATCAAGAAATTTCCTTACAACTAAAAAAACCATCGTAGATGAAGGGATATTATTCTACTTCAATCTGAATCAAAAAGTGCAACTGATATATACACAAGATATAGAAATAGATCATTTGTCAATAATGATGCTCTCCCAATTATAAACAACAACTAATTAAATCATAAAATGGAGTAATACATATATATAATCCGATAGAGCTTGTTCAGAATGTTTGCTGTTTCTATAGTTATGTACATGTCGCCACCACCGATTCGAATCTGGTAAATGAATCTTGTTATACTCTAAGTTCCGTATTAATTCTTAGTCTACTGCTTATCATGAGATCGATAATTCTAATTTGTTTTTTTTTTTTTCTATTAATGTAGATGGAGCTAGATAAATCATAATATATCGTATTTGTTGTTGATCATGCTTGAAAATTTTTAAGGTTTGGATTGTGTCAGATGATACGGCTATATATGCAATGGGGCATCAAATTCTAGAATGACTTCCTCATGGCGGCAGGTCCTGAAGAAAATGTGCAGTCGGAGTTTCTCTCACAAAGTATAGACCAAATATAAAGTCCCAATTGTTTAAAGTTTTCAACATTCATTTCCAAAATATTAATCAAGATTTCGCAACATATAGCAAGGATAACACCGCCTTAAATTCCTTTATGAAGATAGCCATAAGCTCCTTGAATGTTATTTTGAACACCAATAGGAGTACCTCCAATATAGTGAATATCTCTCCGACTAGTTACATTAGTAACAACAACTAAGTTATGAGCTTGCGAACTAACACCCTGTATGGACATTTTACAAGCAACTTCTATAGTACCAAAATTGTTAATAAAACTGCTCTAAATTTTATTAGAAAAATTTCTAATTTAAAAACTACTAAAAGAATATATTGAAACTAATAAAACAATAGAATTTATATGCTTATAAAAATTGGACTCTTTTGTAGCAAATAATTTAGCACATAACAATTACAAGTTTTACTTGCTTTTTTCATAATATATAACAAATTTACTTGTTTGTCTATAATATCCAAGTAACAGTTAGGGCCTAATGTCTAAATATAGAATTGCTTGGGACTTATATCATAAAACCCATATATTTAATATATATTAATATTAATAATAGTATTATCTATTTATTTATGGGGTATTTACTGGTTTGTCCCTCAAATCTTTATATATTATGATTTAGTCCCCAAATCTTCATATTTAGGATTTAGCTCCCCAAATCTCTTAAGTTACTACAATTTAGTCCCCTTTCCAAATCCCCCAAAATTTTGACCTGATATTTACCATTTTACTCCTCCTTATTTATTATTTCTCTTCCTACTCTCTTCTCCTCCTCTGTTCTCCTCCTCTCTTCCTCACATTTTCTCCATTATTCCTCCTCTCTTCTCCTTCTCTCTTCCTTCTCTTTTCCTCCTCTTTTCTTCTTTGGGAGAAGAGAGGAGGAAGAGAGAAGCAGAAGATAGGAGGAATAATGAAGAAAAGGAGAAGAGAGGAGGAAAAGAGAGGAGGAAGAGTAAGAATGAATAAGGATGGGTAAAATGGTAAATATCAGGTCAAAATTTTGGGGATTTGAAAAGGGGACTAAATTGTAGTAACTTAGAAAATTTGAGGGGCGAAATCCTAAATATGAAGATTTGGGGACTAATTCATAATGTATAAAGATTTGAGGGACAAACCAGTAAATACCCCTTTATTTATTTATCAACTCTCTTCGGGGAAATTCTATTTGCACCCTGCTATATACTTTTCACGTCCTGATTACTCTTTACACCAGCCTTCTATTTTAAAATATGAGCAATTTACTCTCTGTGCACAATTTATTTTCCAATTTTGCTCTTCACTCCCTTTAACCATTCTTATTCAGAATTTTCCCCCTAAAATCAACCGACACGTTCTTCCTTCCCTACCCACAACTGGAGTCGTCCACACCGTCGCCGCCTCTTGATCGACCGCCGCTCTTGACTGCAATGTCGTCGTTCCTCCCCTCTATCTACACCGTAGGGCCCCTGACCTTACTATGTCGCTGACTTCTAGATAGCTCAGTGAGAGCAGTGGGATCGAACAACTTATGGAAGGAGGACACCAGTTGCCTGCAATGGTTGGATACAAAAGCGCCCGAGACGGTGATATACGTGAACTTCGGGAGTATAGCAGTTATGACGAACGAGCAACTCCTCGAGTTTGCGTGGGGGTTAGCGAACAGTGGCCATAGCTTCCTGTGGGTGATCAGGGCCGACGTTGTGGAAGGCGATTCGGCTGTTCTACCAAGAGAGTTCCTAGATGGGATCTACGGAAGGAGCTTGCTGACGAGCTGGTGCCCGCAGGAGGAAGTGCTGATGTATCCGTCGGTTGGAGGGTTCTTGACACATTGCGGGTGGAATTCGACCATGAAAAATATAAGTGCCGGTGTGCCGATGCTTTGCTGACCGTGTTTTGGCGACCAGCCAACAAACTGTTGGTATCTATGCAGTAAGCTCGGGATCGGCCGGGAGTTGGGGTATAATGTGAGAAGAGATAAGGTGGAGGGGATGATAAGAGAGTTGACGAGGGGTGAAAATAGAATAATGGCAAAATAATTTAAATTTCTTCAAATCTTTTTAGAAACTTAAATTAAATTTTAGATTGGGATTTATAAGGGTAAATTAGACTAAAACAATAATGGCAAGCTTGTAATTATTTATTATTTTTAAATCCGGGCGTCAGGAGTAATATTCAGTGTGCTAATAGAATTTCCCCTCTCTTCGCCTTTTCTCTCTCTCTATCTCTGCGACTGCGTCCAGTCTTCATCGAATCTCCACGAGAAAATCAGAATCCAGACCTAAAGGAACTAAAAATGAATTAAAAAAAGTATCAAAGGAAGCAGAGATCGATCTCCATACAGTTTCTCTCGGTGAAAAAGCGACAAGTAAGCACGCTGCTTTCTTTTTTTCTTCTAGTTACCTGATTCGATTCATTCAGTGTAGATCTCGAATTGCTTATTAATATCTTAAGATCTGATGGCTTATCAAATGAATCCAATCTGTCGATCAATCTGGCTAGGTCTAGGGTTACCATCGTTTCTCCATTTCATTTCATTTTAGGGTTTTCTTACTGAATGTCCCCCTTTTCCGGCTTTACGGGGAGGCGGTGGAGGGGGAAGCGTGAGCCACCCACCATGTTGCTTATTGGCAACAACTATTCTTTCTTATTAAAATTTAAGATAAATAAATAAAAATCGTTCCTTTTCTTCTTGATTAGCTTCTTTCTTTGTAAGCTGGAACCTTTATTCAGTTGAATTTGGTAAGGGTACCCAGTGTCCTATGATGCAAGCAATCAATTTGCTTTCGGGGAAGTAAATTTAAAGAAAAGAAAATTTAAAAAAAAAAAAATCTCTTCTCTATTCTCTTCTTTTCCAGAAATTAGGAAACTTTTCATAGTTTAATACGCTTGTACAAGAGAAATTAAAGGAACATTTCTTCCGGCCCCTCCTGTGAGTTCACATGATTATATTTTGAAGGGTTGAATCCACCTTTTTGTTTACTTTATTAGAGCTTTGATTACATGTCTTTGTCAATGAATGTGCAAGTTGGGTTGTGGTAGAGATAAAATTAATTATTTAGTTGGATTTGATTAGATTGGATTAGAGATTTGGTTAGATTTTAAAAGATTTGTTGTTATTTTATTGCATTAGGATTTTCTATATATATAGTTTGTAAAACCCTAATTTTATATAGTGAGTGATAATGAATAAAGTTGAAAGCAAGTGATTTGTTTCTATCAAATCTTTCTTCCAAGTGATTCGTGAGAAACTGGGTGTGTGATTTGTCTGGGTGTGAGGTCCAAAAAAATCCTAATTTATCTCCCAATTATCCCAAAGTTTAAGTTCTTTCCCAATTTCTCAACCACAAGTCCTAAACCTGCTTCCATCCTGCATTAGGTAGTGTTTAAGCAGGTGCAAGTTACTTGTGAACATCAATAATATGTCCCAGTTCTGAACTGGGAGCTTTGTATGAATTCATGTGAACTGGGAGCTTTGTATGAATTCATGTATACAAGTATAATAATAAAACGGAAAACAAAAACTAGAAGCAAGCTTGTTTCTTGCTTATTTACTCACATATAAGGGAGACGTGGTTACTTTGCCGCCCATTTCTGAATTCAAGTTGCATTTGGGAGATATAAACAGATCTCTTGTGGCTTCTAATAAAGGCTAGGAAGGTGGATCATATAGGTGCAAGTACTAATTGTTGATTTCTGCTGCCAATGCATGGAAGACTCTTTGAGATATACTGGTTTCATTGGGCGTGCTTAGGATTGATGACATTTTTGCAAAGCCATAACGTGAAATACAAAATGAATCTTCAGTCACGCATATAGTGCAGGTGATCTTTACCACATGTTGAAAGTTTGTTGATAGTTTATTGAGTTATTGTAGGAACAAAGGAATCTGAAAAAAATACGTGCAACACTGCATGTTTATTACTCTTTATGGTACTTGGTTAGTTAACATTTTAAATATTTCCTTTATTATTGCAGCATCTGAGAGTTACTTTACTGGTTTTTTTCGTTTCAGCTGAGAGCAAGTCATGCTTTTCTGCTTTGTTTCTATGTTTCTTTTCTCAAAGTGTGATCTCATTATTATCATATTGTTTTATATCGCAAACTGAGTTATGATTCTTCTGTACCATTATTTCCTCATACTAGCCTACCGAAGATATCTGCAAATTTTTTAATTTTATTTTAAACTCCAAAAAATGTGGACACAATGCGAATGTCGATCTATTTTGAAATATAGACCTTCCTACGTATACAATGTGCGTTCGCACACTACAAATTACTCCATGCCCCTGATTTAGGTGCTTGGCTTGACTCCCGAGCTCACCTCTCTCATTGTGAATATAGGTTATGAGGTATTTTGAATTATGTTCATAAATATATGTATTTCCCTTCCATTGGCTCTATTTGGTTGTTGTGATAGCTGTCTTGTGCCAATTGCAAGGCAGTTACATATATTATAATTTTATCCTCTTCTAAACTTTGTACCTTTTTAATCCAACAATTATTGCATGATTTTCTTTTGTGTTGGTAATGTTTTTTTGGTTGACAACACATGTATCCTCGCTTTATTCGTCAGTGAACTTGTATATTAGGGAGGTGTGTCCCTCAGTTCATAGAGATACAAAAACAAAGCTCATCACCTTTTGAAGAACCCAAAAAGTTTTCTGAAATTGCAGAAAATCTGGCTATATGCTGCTAATGATTTAATACATTTTAAACTGGGATAATTTAATTGGTTTCTTGTCTCGTTATCATATTAAAACTGCAAAATATATCAGAACAATCCATTTCAATTTCTAGAGCACAGTTGTCCGTGGAAAAGATGATAGTGTTAAAAAGTTCTAATTTTACGTTCTGAATGAGTCCGTACAATTCTACTTTGGATCATTCTTCTGTCCCCCGAAATATCTCCCCATGCCGTCTTTTCATTCCTTTTGCAGCAAGCCTTATAACTCGGGTAGCATAATACATATATCCACTACTTCCTTCACACCAGTTAATAATAGAGCATGTATCAACTCTTTAGGAACAAAACCAATATGCTTTCAATCTTTGATATAGAGTCTTCTAACCAATGGATGAATTCCATTAATGATGCTCATAATTTGGTGCTCTCAATTTGCTAAAAAACATGGTAGTTTTAATTTACTGATTAGTATATTGAGACAAAAACTCTTGTTTTGTCTCATAATCTTCACCTATTTCCCTAAACAAGATCTCTGAACTCTGTAAAGTGGCATCAGTATATTAAAACTGCCAAATGTAGCTGCAGAACAATCCACTCCAATCTCTAAGGAAACATACCTGTGCATGGAAAAGATAATTGTATGCTAAACGCTTTGGTAGTATCCATTAAACAAAAGCATGTTTAGTCAAAGTGATGCTAAACGCTTTGGTAGTATCCATTAAACAAATGCACTCAACTTCATGTCATTCTTCTGCCCCTTGAAGTACACCATGACTTCTTATAGGGGGTGGCAGTGGATCGGATATGACTTATGAGACTTATCATATATCTGTTATTAGACAAGGATATAGATATGGTTTGATACGGAAAACTCATATTTATATCTATTAAAATCTGAAATAAATCAAAATGGATATTAAAAAAACATATACGAATAAATCTGGATATAATACAGAAGGAATACCAAAAAAAGCACTTATGTTATCAATATGGTTAGTCAAAGTGATATTTTTATTATTATGATTTTAATTTTTAGGGAGCTGAAGATGGTTATCCATTACTGTTATAATTACAAGTATATCGGACATGATACGAAAAAAATTCATATAGAAGCCATCAGTGGGTCTTCCTAGGGCGCGGGTTTTGTTCTTGGGTTGAGCATGGGCCGATCCTTACATGATAATGATGCGACTACGTCATCACATAATCAAGCTTTAGCATAGCCAGTACAAAATTATAGTTTCCTTTACCCTCTTCACAAATAATCCAAAATAAAAAATGGAAACTCAAGATTATCCCAATAAATTTGAACTGGAACTCTTCAATACTTCCGATTCTTCTAGCCATTTTGCTTTCAAAAGATTCTGCACCTGCAATTGCACTTAACACACCTGATAAAAAAGTTGGAGCAGAATATTAGACATCATTACTTATCACCTAGTTGCAAGACAGTAGATTCATGCATTATCTTTGTTTAAAAATAATCAATATACAAATAAAATGGATATCTAGATATGTTCATTGGATGCCATATACTACCACTAACATTATCTGACTTGTTTCAATGCTCGAAGTAGGGTTGAGAGTTAGCCAATCCCCCCCAGAACCCAGGCTGCTCACAGCCCTTCACAGGGTGGCAGCACTCAGGGTGGCAGCACTCATGTTGGGAGACCGAATCGGTTGTAAAGTTGCTATAGCTTCTTTAAATCCGCCACAGTAACATATATAATAAAATTCCCTTAATCCAGTAAGAGGACAGCAAAAGGAGGGAGGGAGGGAGGGACCAATGCCTTAGCTCTTCCTCTTCAATCTCTTATAATCCTCCAATTTTCTTGTGTTTCTATAAAATTTATTTTAATTAATTTAATAAGTTTAATATTCTTGTTTTAAGGGAGTTAGGGTTTAGTTTTTATTCGCATATTTCAACACTTATTTGGTATAGGGGATTTTCCCTTTTCATTCAGCATCTTTATTATTTTTATTATTGTCATCTAATATTGATTCTTGATCAACGTTAATCGATCAAAACCTACCTTTATCTATTTGGCACCCGCCAAAAATAGGTCAACGAATTCCTAAACTTTGATGATGCTTTTTTGATGTGAGTACTCAGAATCTTGGGAGCCAAATTATTGAATATTAGAAGTAGATGGCAGGAGTGGGTGATGTACAGAGCAGGCAGCCCAGGCCCATGACCCCTGCTCAGGCTAGGGGGGCTCCTCCGGCTGCCCATCCCCGATTTCAGCCCGTTGATCGCGAGAAGGTACAACTTTTACTGTTTATTTATATAATTAATAATAGCATCTGCATCAGCGTCCATGTGGTTTAGCCTTTACTTTTCTTATCCCTTGCACTTTTTGTTGCTACTGCTTCTTTGATTGCTTAGAGAAAGATAAAACTATTATACACTGAGTACTTTACATCGAACATATGGGGGCAATTCTCTTCTGCTCTTGTAATACTCGACATTTGTGGATTTTCTTAATTTTTAGGGTGAATTATGCATGTAGGTCATTTTGTAAGTTTTTGAGGTGATTATTTAGGAACTCTTTAGATGTTGATTTGTGTTAGTACCTGTAATATGAGGAAAATCATAAAATGGTATAGGCAGTAGCACGAGGATAGAGTATTTGAAATGCAAGTTGAGTGCATTTGTTAATAAAATGAAGCCCAATCTTTAAAAGATTTGCCATTTTGTCCTGGATTTATTATGCAATTGGGAGCTTGATAAAGGCACTATTTCCTACAATGTTATGCTTAGATGGAGAAATTGTCTCCATTATGTACTGTAATATATGAGTCCTCTGAATCTAAATTTTAGATGTTAATATAGGAAAACAGATGAAGCATCAGCTATGCATGCCTCAGATTTAAAGCATGAGCTATGCATGCTTTAGGGTTCAAGGAGATGGAGAGAATCTAAGCAAATACATGAGTGCTGCAGAAGAGTCTGATGAATGAGGTAAACCTAGGAAGGATAAGGAGAGTCCATTCTTTGGTGTATAAGGAGGAGTTTGATGAATCATGCCAGGATGCTTGAAGCCAATATAATTTTTAGATGAAATTTTGGTTGAAATACTTTTCTTATGCTGACATAAACTTGAGTTTCATCTTAGCTTAAAATAACATTCTGATGACCTTTCACTTAGAGAAGCAAGCAGACTCCAATATTGAAGGAAATAAAACCATACTAAACAGGAAGGTAGATGCAATCAATTAGATACACTATGGCCTACCTGTATGATGGCCTTGACACTGTATCAGTTTGTAGCATTATCATCATTAATGCTTACCAGAAACATATGAATCAATGAACTTGCATATTTTTTTTCTTCATGGTTCCATCATAATGATGTTACTCTAAACTTGGTTATTCATCCAAATTGTATTTGGTGTTGCACATGCTGACAATCATACCAAGAAGGCCAATATTAATGCCCCTGCCTTCTTATTCATGATGGGGTAGAAAAGAAAGAAGAAAAAAGGGAAAAAGTTTGACAGAATCACAAAGTAAATCCAATTTGTTTTTAGCTCCGATGTTGTTGAAGCATCTAGCTAATAATGCAATCTTTCTGGTGAGGTCATCCTAACTTTAGTATATGCTGGAATGATGGAGCATGTTTTAGTAGGCATAGGGGATTCAGTCGTGGTTAACTCAGGTTGACATCTGGTCATAAAACTTTCTTAAACCTTTCATATAACTGTTTTCTATAGTTGGCTCCATTTTGATGGGAAAGGCTTAGATGGTGATGATAATGATGATGATGGAAAATGACTTGACTGCAACATTCAATTAATGCTAGAGTTATTTTTATGACATGCCCCCCCTGTATCAACTCGTTCAACAGTGACTATCGAATTTGTGTTCTATATTGATGAATTTTCCCCTCTAAACTTGCAGACTTGTCCCTTGTTGCTTCGTGTTTTCACTAAGGTATGCATGCTCTTCATCATGACTTCTCTTTGCATTTATTTATTTTTCCATATAACACTTTGTTTGATGGTCTGTTCTGCAAGGCTTGATGAATTGTATACCAGGAAATGCTTTTGAGTAATACTGGTCCTTCAAATGTCAGAAATGGTTTCTGCTTCAATGCTACCTTAAAAATGAGATTCCATTTGACACTGTTCTTAGTCAAATTCTCTCTATTTTGTGTGGATGCACATCTTTACCCTTCATTCTTGTGTGGCGAATCTGAGGACTGAACCACATACAAAAAGAATTGATTTTGTGGCTTTTGTAGATTGGTGACCATCATCCTAAAGAAGATTTTGCTGTGAGGGGGAAGGAGCCTAAAGATGAGGTCCAGATTTATACATGGAAGGATGCCACACTTAGAGAGCTCACTGACCTAGTAATGGAATCTCGCTAATTTTTCTAACTATGTTGCCTGTTTAGCAATAATTATCGTACAATCATCATTATCGTCTTCTTTGTAGGTCAAAGAAGTTGCACCTGCAGCAAGGAAAAGAGATGCTAAGCTCTCATTTGCATTTGTATACCCTGACAAGAATGGTCGTTTTGTCGTCAGGCCGGTAAGATAATCACCCTATATATTTGTGGTGCAGCAGTCACCTGTAGGTTTTATTCCAGACATGTTGATATCGTGTAGGGAAATAGCTAGAAATTTCACCCCTTAGAACACTTAAATTTCTTTTTGTTTAGCTTCTGGTGTCAAAGCCTTTGCCTGTCGTTTGCGTACATCAATCCATTGCTCTATGCCATTCTGTATTCGGTGTATCCATTATCGGAACTTTGTAAAATATGTATTTTCTCAGAACTCATCTTTTTGCGTATATCAGTTAATGAGATGTTGTCAGCTGGATCGGATAACAGAGCTATATATATATATATATATATATATAGAGAGAGAGAGAGAGAGAGAGAGAGAGAGAGAGAGAGAGAGAGAGAGAGAGAGAGGTTAGTGAGATGTTGTCAGCTGGATCTGACAACGGATCAATATTTAGACTCCATGCCAGCCCAAGATTGTACTAGGTCAAAGGTTTTGGTTCAAAGTTCCAATTTGTATCAGGTTCAGATCAGGTTATCCCATGCCTTTGCTTCCATTTCAATCCCTACGATACTCGTAAGGGAGAAACAAAAAAAAGAAGAATAGGGCTTGTTTCATTGATGGGACATTTGCTTGAATATGGGGTTGCTGGACTGCACTGAGTCAGTTAAGTTGTTTTAATGATTTAAGGGCTAGAGTGGTTGAGCCAAAATATTCGAGTAGTTTCCTGTATATTTCATGTTCTTTCTTGCATGAGATGGGTGTCTTAGTTGCAATTTTTTCCTTTTTTAAATCTTGCATCTTTATCTCCTTTATATTTTTGTATGCATGTATGTATTATAATGCTAAATCTAGAAAATGCGCATGCACACACGGATAGTGCGTTTGGGTTTTTATTGTTCGGGGCAAATTCAGTTTTTTTTTTCCCCCTTGCCCCATGCTATGTTTGTCCTTACTCTGTTTTTTTTTTTAGGTCTTTTATCCATTTTAGTATATTTTGCTGTATTTTATTCTCTTATGTTCATTCCGCTCAAGTTTGGTAGTAGGTGATCCTGCATGAAACACCAGCATAACTTTTCCTCTACTAAGAATTGCATGGTCATGCAACATCTGGTTGGTTTCTTTATTGTGCATACCTGGTAGGTATCTGAACCACTGCTACACATGCACGCGTATGCACCGCCGTGCAGGCACAGACATGTGTTAACTATGGTTTTTAAATTCTCAAGTAAATTTGAAAATATTGAACGAGTACTATTTGCCAGATGGCCGGTTTGCTGTTTCCTATGTATGAATCTGCTATAAATTTGAGTTGATTACAGAAGTATATTTTCTTTTATACGATATGTAGGTTGGCATGACTTTCTCATATGGAAACGGCAGACGAATTGATGATGGAAAAACATTAGAGGAACTCAGCTTTCAGGTACTTGTCAGATCTAAAGTTTATTGCGACACTAATCCGAATCCATTTAGGCTGTAACTGATTCGATTTATATTTTTCTTCTCTGAAGATTGGAGACTACTTGAGTGTCGCCATTCTCTAGAGCGAGCGGAAAAATATTCCTTTTTGGCATGAGTAGAAGACCTACATTGTCTCTGGCGGTTCATCGTCCGCCTTGCTTTCTGTTAAATACACCACGTTTTATTAGTTCTGATGTCTCTTGTTACGTATACGCGGAGCCAGCTTGTGTTGGAGGCATTATGTATGCTGCTTTTAACTGCAATATTGTCAGCTTGTGTTGTAATATGTGAGCTGCCTTCAAATTTGTGCCTGAATCGGGTATGTATGCAAGTAGCAACTCAATGTTTGGCGTAAAGATGGATCGGTTACGTTTGTTTCATAATCGATATGTAGATGAGTTACGGTCTTCAACTGTTTAGAGTTGAAATTGGAGTCGGCTGCAACTTACAATTATGATTCAAATGGTGAGCGTTCAATTGTTATAGGTGGAGGTGCACTGTCGCAATTTTCTTTAACTCCATTAAAACAATAACCAATTTCGAATAAATTGGAAAAGGTGGAGTATTTCTTCATCCAATTTTTAACTTAAAAAAATATTAGAAAAAGCAAAAAAAAAGAAAGTTATTAAGTAAAATTTCAGAAATAATGAGCTAATTCTGCTGGTCTCTTAGTTTAATTGTTGAATGCACTCAAAACTTTTTAAGCTTTAATGATATTACTTTGAGATCGATAATCAATCTAATTAATGTTAGCCCTCGGGTGGTTAGTGGTATGGGGGTCAAATTTTGAGAACGAAGCATGTTTGACCAAGATATTGGACAGGAGTCAGGGGCAGCTGTGGGGCCTACATGTGGAGGCCCCACTCCAGCGATGGGGCCCTTAGCGGGAGATGCCCCGTTCCTCAGGGGCAGAGTCGGGAAATTCTAAATGCGCACGACGTTTGACAATGTGAGCACCATTTTCCCCTATGTTGTAAATCTCTTTACTATAGGATGCGGTGCTCACTAAGTAACATGCTGTGAGAGTCTAGAAATTCCCGTCAGAGACGGAGAGCAGGTGCACGTGCGGGTGGGGAGCCGCATGTGGAAGTTGTTTGTCCTTTTATGTTGGATTGATAAGGGTCAAAGCAAAAAGGATCCGATCCGATCCGACCCGCTTCCCCAGGCGGCGCCCCTCCTTCCGTGGGCCCCGACCAGCCTCCCTCCCACTCTGGGCCTTTTGTAGACGACTGGTGACTTGAAGCCAGAGCATCCCGAGCTTATCAGTTAGCGGGTCGGGTTTTAATCTGCTAGCCCACATTATAGGATCCTAAGCTCTTCCCGAGCTCCAGACTGATTTTAATCTGCTACTAGCCCACATAATAGGATCCTAAGCTCTTCTCGAGCTCCCAACTAATAAATTCAGCCTTTTCTTCTTCCCCTCATTTTTAATTTTTTTTTTTTTTTTTCAAATCATTCATTAAACAAAAATTGAGAATCCGAGATCAAGTAATTAGCACAGTAGTTTTGTGAGCTTGTTGCTTTTCCTGTTTCGCTATAGATGTATCTTGGCCCTATGTTCGTCAATCATGGAGGCTTCATACTTCTGCAACATGTTTTGATTGTCCTCCCCGTGCTCCTCCGATCTGTCCCTTCTGAAGGCAAACCTGCCCACTGATGTAACTAAAGATTCTGATAAGCATATCGGATTGCATAGCATCAAGTAAAGTACATGAAGAAATTTTGTCTCTAATTTCTTAAAGTTATAGATACAAACATTATTCTCCCTAATTATGTTCCGTTTGTTGTTAGAGATATCTGAATTTGGAGCGTCCAGAGAAAAATTACTAAAAGTTTGACTTGTTAGCTAACAAAAACACAACAGGTCAAGGAAGAGCCCTCATGCAATTTTGTTTTTTTGGGGGTGGGGGGAGTAGTGGTCAAAAGATTGAGGCACCTGTTTGCATGCATATATCAATGTGTCATGTCATTTGCTCAATCTTGCACCAGCTAACCTGATCTCGTGCATGATAATCCTCCATTTGGGCAGTTAGCAATATCACCAAACTCGAAGAAAATGAAGTGGAATGGGGGCATCTTGGCAGTCAAATCACCATCCAAGGTTCTTTTTGGAACCATGGCCTCCTCCTCCTCCTCCTCCTCTTCCAAGTCCCCATCTCAACCACCACTTTTTTATTTTTCCCTCCCACTTCAAGACAACTTATTGGTCTCTCTCTCTCTTCTCTCTCATCAAGCAAAGTCAAAAAAATGGAGGTGAAGAATCAAAGGCATTGGTGTGATGTAGTAGTAGGGGAAATGAAATCTGATGAAGACACCCCAACTTTGTCTAAAGAGCCATAGACCAAATGTGTGTCTAATGTCTATCAAAGATGGGAAGCTTTGGTCAAGACTTTTTCTCACAACCTACACTCCCTCCCCCTACTCACCAACCTACTAGTGGAAGCTTTGATCAGTACTCTCAATAGGACCTGTCCTAGCTAATGCTGACCATTGTGCTTAATCAAAAAATGGAGGTGTTGAGATGTGTAACTGCACACAATTCAAGGTTAGGAGCAAAGAGCTTTTCACCAAAGCAAGTGCTATGCTATCTGATTTTTGATGACTTTGAGCTCATATTCTCAATGCATTTGTCAAACAATCAATACGAAAATGTTGAGTAGTTTGGCTTCTCTTTGAGCTAAGCCCGATCAGTTGTGTCTTCAATTATAATCATATTTGTTAAATTCCAACAACAAAACCAGGTCTTAAGAAGTTGGTAGATCTCACCTGCACATGATTGTGATATTGTTTAACTCAATGCAACCAACAAATTTGAATTCTAATTAATAATAATTGTCCAAATAAATAGGAAAAAAAATTAATAACAAACATACATCAAAAAGCTAGGCTAGGCTGCCAAAATATTGTAGATCTACTTGAAAAGCATGTGAAAGCCTGTAAGTTCTCTAGTAAGCTCCAATGGTGAAGTGTGAGCAAAAAAAAGAATCATCATTCTCTAATTTCAATGCCTACTATTGTTAATTACTGTAATTATTATTATTGCGCAAACCCAAGTCAAAGACAAGTCTTGAAAGTTGAGTCCTCATATTTATTTTTAAAAAAAATTCATTTCTAGTTTTTACTTAATTAGTTAGTTGATAGGAGGCCTATATAAGACACAGCCTTGAGAGGTGAGAGAGCAGAGGAGAGTAGCAACCCATCTCATTTCTAGCTTGAAGAAGTGAGTTTGGGAGCTCAAAGGAAATGGATTTCTTTGGAGTGACTCTTGGTTTGGCCATTGGATTCTTGGTTGTTTGTTGCTGTGTGTTGAGGTGGAATGAGATGAGGTACATGAAGAAGGGGTTGCCTCCAGGGACCATGGGCTGGCCTGTCTTTGGAGAGACTACTGAGTTCTTGAAGCAAGGGCCTGACTTCATGAAGAATCAGAGAGCTAGGTGAGATTTCTAGATAAAAGTTTCAACTTTTTCTTTGTTGTGGTTTCAGTTTTTTTTTTTTTTCTTTACTTGTTCTTGACTTTTAAATTTAAATTTTATGAACTTCACAGGGCAATGAAGCTTTTTTTATTTTTTTCCCTGACCAACAGTACATACTGAAAAGTGAGCCTGTCTCATCTAAGGGATGGACTTGGTGTCTTAAAAATTCTGATTAATTTACAGTCATCCTTGAAAAAGAAAATAATATAACTTTGATTTTCTTTGAAAGATAATGGTTATAGCTTTTGGACTTCAGAGGACAATGAAGCTTTTTTTTTTTGTTTTTTAATCAAAACGGTGGATAGTTCCCTCCGTCTTCTATCAAAGAGGACAATGAAGCTTTTGTTGTGCAAAAAGTTAGGAATTTTTCCCCCCCTTTTGACAAACATACTGAAAAGTGAACTTGTCTCATTCAAGGTTTTCTTCTTCTTCTTCTTCTTCTTTTTTTTTTTTTTTTAAATGATATTAATTTACAGTCATTTCTGAAGTGAAGAATATATCTTGGTAATTCTGTTCTCACTTTTTCTCACTTCTATTTTCAAAAATTCTGATTTTCTTTGAAAAATTTGTATGTCTGATGAAAATTCTGATATCCCATTAATTCCCCAACCTTTTGTTTTGTTTAAAAGTTTGAAATATTGATACAGGTACGGGGCTTTGTTCAAATCCCATTTCTTAGGATGTCCAACGGTGGTGTGCATGGATCCAGAGCTGAACAGATACATCCTGATGAATGAAGGGAGAGGGCTTGTGCCCGGATACCCTCAGGCAATGCTCGATATATTGGGGAGAAGCAACATTGCAGCGGTGAGTGGTGCAGTCCATAAGAGCATGAGGAGCGCAATGCTCGGCCTTGTCAGCCCTTCCATGATCAGAGGCCATCTCCTTCCCAAGATTGATCAGTTCATGAGGTCTCACCTCTGCAACTGGAACCACAAGGCCATTGACATCCAAGAGAGAACCAAGGAGGTAAGCAATGTGAGATATCGGCCGATATAGGTTGGTTTAGATTTCTAGGACATGATGTTTATACATTTGTTGTTCAGATGGCACTATTGTCGAGCCTGAAGCAAATTGCCAGTGTTGATTCTAGCCCATTTGCAGAGGCCCTCAAAGCCGACATCTTTCAGCTTGTTCATGGGACTCTCTCATTGCCCATCAACCTCCCAGGGACTAATTATCGCCGTGCTTTCCAGGTAACTTTGTGGTAGTTGATCATGTTCGTGTTCATTTTCAGTGAATTTCTCCATGCGCAGGCGAGGCAGAGAGTTATAGGCATGCTGACAGAGATGATCAAGGAGAGGAGGTCTTCTCTTTCTCCAAGCTCGTGCGAGGACATGCTCGATTGCCTCTTGCAGACTGATGACGACGATTCGAAAGTGAAACTAACTGATGATCAGATCCTTGATTTGATCATTGCGCTGATTTATTCGGGGTACGAGACCGTTTCCACAACCTCAATGATGGCTGTCAAGTATCTCCACGACCATCCAAAAGCTCTTGAAGAGCTCAGGGTAAGAATCTTGCTCGATATACATACGTTTCTTACATTTTTTTTTTTTTTTTTTGTTCTGGTTTCGCCGCTGATCAGTTAGCTATCGGTTGCAGAGCGAACATTTGGAGATCAGAAGAGGGAAGTCACCTGAGGATGAACTTAGCTGGAGTGACTACAAGTCTATGACCTTCACTCGTGCAGTAAGTAATCAAACTCGAGTTGGTGGGTGCTCTTATCGATGTGAAGTGGTTTAAACGGTTAAAAGGCTAATGGAGTTTTATTTTCTTTTCTTTTCAACGTAGGTTATTTTTGAGACCTTGAGATTGGCTACAGTTGTTAATGGAGTTTTGAGGAAAACAACTAAAGATATAGAAATGAGAGGTTGCTTCTCTGCATTTTATCTCTTCAACTATTCGAAACTCGCGCTTGCTTAGTGCATACTATATATTATTATGTTTTCTGTCTAGGATTCGTGATTCCTAAGGGATGGAGGATCTACGTGTACACGAGGGAGATCAACTATGACCCATTTCTTTATCCTGAACCTCTAACCTTCAATCCGTGGAGATGGATGGTAACTAACTTACCTTGAAAGTAGTATGCTATCTATCTTAATTATTTTCAGTTTTTTTTTTTTTCCGTCATTGCAATATGGTGGTGATCAGTTCATGTTGACGATCTATTGTAGGATAAGAGCTTGGAGACACACCAATACTTCATGCTGTTTGGGGGTGGCGGCAGACTATGCCCGGGGAAGGACTTGGGAATGGCTGAGATTTCTGTGTTTCTTCACTACTTGGTAACAAGATACAGGTCTGCAGGCTGCATCATAAGAATCTCTCATCTTATCTGATGCATATATATATATATATATATATATAGTTTCGCACTGTAAGTACTCTCAACATTTGTATTGCAGATGGGAAGAAGTTGGAGAGGATAGGATCCTGAAATTCCCGAGAGTTGAAGCACCCGACGGGCTACACATCCGTGTCTGGGACTATTAAGCTTCTCATACGGTACCATACATATTATACATATAGATAAGAGAGGTTACTGGATCAATGAAGGGGCGAGATCAGAAGCATGTTCATATCGAGGATGCATGTTAATATTTGATGATATGTTGATAATGGAGGTTGGGATAGTACTTGAGAGATGGAATAGATGCAGCAATAGAGATAAAAAGCCGTAGTAGGGATGTTAACTGATCAGTCCTCGTAAAGTTTATACTTCTTCTTCCCTTCAATATTATTGCCTCACAGAATCTTTGTGGAGCTTAATTTGTAGCTATCGTGCGGTGTTCTAGTGAGAAACGTAGGAATCATGTTGAGAACAACATTAACTAAAGCCTCTTTTTTTTTAATCTCAAGTACATGAACCAAGAATCAAAGGAGAATCACGTCGAGCAAGCAAGGAATCTAGAAATGACAATAACAACAATAGGGTTTTTGTAAATATGATACTAGAGTTCCATTTCCACGTTTTTATTCATCTGCATAGTTGTTTTGGTCTCAGCTGCGCATTCCATCAAACAATTGATAGGCGGAAGTTGGAGTATAAGAAAATAATTTTCTAACTACAATCATGTAGTCCTCATACTGTGATGGAATTAGAATGAGGAGTATAACCTCCTTAATTTGTATATTTATATTATAGACCTGAGATTTTAAAAATTCAATGTCTATTTGTGATTACAAATTCATTATTTCTATAATGAAAATAAACATCTTAAATGCTGTCAGATTAACATAACACGTTTATAATAAATTCTTTGAACTGAAGGTGGCGGGGGAGTAAAATTTTATCATGAAGGAGAACTTTAAATATCTTCCTTTTGTTTCGCATCGATAACAGTCGGGTCGTTGTAGTATAGTGGTGAGTATTCCCGCCTGTCACGCGGGTGACCCGGGTTCGATCCCCGGCAACGGCGAATCATTTTTGATTTGCGATTTTTTTTAGCTTTCTCGCTCTTCTGCCATGATTCGTGATTTTTTTTAGCTTTCTCGCTGTTCTGGCAGAACAGCATACCGCTGTAGATTTCTCCTTACCGCCATTAGGCACCACTATGAAGTCTAATCCCTTATTATTCGATTTAATTTATATTTCCATTTGATTTCGTTTTTTTTAGAAATTGTGATTCAGAACACACTTAAGTATATCAACTCAATCATATGCTAAAGAAAATGAAGATACCAAATTAGTCTCAAAAGTAATTAATTTTAAGGACATGACTTAGGAAAAAAAAAGAAAATCACGAAATTTATTATCAGCTTAGAGTACCGACTGAAAGAGATGGTAAAAAAAAAAAAAACAGAAAAAAGAAAGAACAATATCTAACAAACTTATTGTCGAGAGAGAGAGAGAGAAACATTTAAAGTAGTTAGCAGTCCAAACACTACGTACTGAAAGTTGGTGAAAATGTGGGATGTTGCTTCATCCTATTTAATTCCTCTAGGCTTGGGCTTGGGCTTAGTTGTTGCCGGGGACCTTGGCAGCTCCAGAGGGGTTGAGCTCATCCCAGGCCTCAATCCAGGTGACCATCGCATCCGCCAGCTTGTCAAAGTAGGGATCGACCTTGGATAGCTTCTCCTTCACTTGCTTTGAGAGCTCCACATAGCACTGCTGAACACTTGTGCTCTCCTTGGAAAGGGTCACCGACTGGAAGAAGGGGATGATCTCTTCTTGCCAGAATATGCCCTTGTACTCCTTCTTCAAGTTCACAAACGGGTTGCTCGCCTTGCTGTGCCAGATGTAGGGCAAGCCCGTCTTCACCCCGAGCCCCAAGTGATCGCATATCACCTACAATATTTAATCCCACCACCAAAGAAGATGTTGGAGGATCCTCAACCATCGGCATACATGAAATGAAATGTGCATCTAATTAAATTACTCTTAAGGTAGAGTAGAATGACGTACAGACCTTGACACACCACCCGGCCCACATATCGTCGTAGCGTCCGATAGGCTGGCCGTCACCCATGAGCCCAAAGTACATTGCAGGGCCTATAAGATCACGATCAAACGCCAGATTCATCCCACACATTGGGAACAAGGTCCCCTTTGGAATGGTAAGAACCACATCCACATACCTGACCAACAAAAAATATCTCATCATTGATAGAAGATGCAGCACAGCAGCAACTGACGGTAGCTCCAAAGTTTTAAGGACATCTTATAATTACTTGGTATTCCGTTCACGGGGCTTCACAAGCTGAGTAGGGGCATCATAGTCTGGAATGTTAAGCCAGAGGCCATGGCTAACAGCAGTTGGAACACCGTCACGCAAGCTGAAGGGATAGCCACGAACAAAGTCCGCACCGTCTCTGAAGGGATCGTAGAGAGTGTTGAAAAAGAATGGGGCAGCTGGACAAAGCAGATTCGTAATGTGCTGCTCAAGTGCGTTGATGTCTTTGCCTGACGGATCTTTTGCAACCTGTCAGGAAACAAATCAAGGGCATGCAGCTGTTGAGTTGGTAATTGGAGGTGCGCGCATAATGCACTAGTATTGAAAGGGGATGTGCAGATTTCACATGGCATCATGCACTCAGAGTTCATGAAAGGTTATGTTAGTTTGTAACTTAAAGACTAATGCTGCAAGTCGCATGCTTTATGAGTGCATGATCTGAAACTCCAAATAGTAAAAATAATCACCACATACCAATTAGAGGAAGGAAGGTATAACAGAAGCAACATTACATTATTATATGGCTAAATCAAAATAATTTCATAATTAATGTGCATTTACAATGAGAATTCAAAAATGTCATCAATGAGGAACTAAATCAAGCGGACGACGAAAGCACACGGACATGGCTAACTATATTTACAATTAAACCTGTAAACTTGCGAGCATTGAACGCATATGCAATTAATCTCAATCAATTGACAACAAACAACTGCCTGGATCAATAACATCACTCTGTAGAGCAATATAGAGATAGATACCTACAGAGGCTACATGAGTGAACGCGCTGGATGGAAATACAGTATACAAAGGATAGGCATAAGGATTCGTTATTCAAGGTAGGAGAAACAAAAACAAAGAATTTGAGTAATGGTAACCTTGTTGGATACAAGATTCTACACTTGAAGCACTGATAAAATATTACAACACAGAATGATCGGCGTTATCAAATTGATTAATTGCAGAGGTGCAGATTATTAATAAATAAAGTCATTATCGAAGATTTTAAACGCAAGATAATATAGTCCACAGCATAAAACGCAGAAGCTAATGCTATAATCATGGATCATAACGTTAGCACCTAAGTCACCAGTCTAGGTTTATAAAATAAAGGGATCACAGTATGAAAGACTACTTAACATGTAAAATTCAAAAACAAAAATAATAAGACCTAAACAATTATTATTATTATTATTATTATTTTTTTTTTTATTTTTTAAAGATTCCATCTTTCCGCAATAAATCAACTTTCCCTTCTAAAATACGCAAAACCCATAAATTAATTCAACAAATGTCACCTAAAATCAACAGCATTCCTCAAAATCATCATATTAAGAAAAAGATCCCAACTTTATCCTGAAATAAGAGCCCATTCCCTACAAAACCAAGAACCCACATCCAGCATCGAACAAAAAGGAGGGCAAAAAAGAAAAAAAGGAACACTACTCACGAAGCAGTCGTCGTCGATGGTGAAGATGTACTTCTTCTTGGAGACCATGTAGCCGAAGCAGCGGCAAGCGGAGTCCTTGAAGGAGATGCAGGACGCCTTGGGGCCGAGGATCCTGTTGATGTCGTTGCGGTTGTAGAGCTCGTAGTCAAATCCCTCGGGGACGGTGATGGTCTTGGAGGGGTCGCCGTCCTGGACGATGATGAGGTGGTACGGCTGGAAGAAGGGCCTCCACATCTCGAGAAAGTCCAGGTTGCGGATCGTCGGGATCACGATGTCCAGCTCGTCCTTCAGCAGCGGAGTAGTCGAAGAAGAAGAGGAAGTCGCCATTGCTCGACAGAGGGAGGGGGGTGGCCGGGGTTTCGTTTTGGACAGAAAAGGGAGCGTCTTTGAACGGGTTAATATAGAAACAGAGAGAGGGAACCGACACGTGGCGGTAGATGCGGTGGAAGGGGGGTTCGGATCGGATCTGAGAGAGCGGAGGAGGCGTGTCCGGTTTTGGGTGGTGCTGAAGCTGTTCAGATCCGTAATTGGTGGTATATGGGGGGAACTTCTAAAGGGGCACAACTTTTTTCTTAGGGAGCCCAGATTTCCTAGTGAGTCCAGTTAAAATTTAGAAGGGGATAAAATTTCTTAGTGAGCCCAATTTAATTCCCAAAATACCCTTACCCCATATTCCCTAAAACCATCGCTCCTCACTTCTTCTCCACCCCCAAACCCAAAATCCCTCTCTCCTCTCTTCTCCTTAATCCAACCCGCCGCCGCCGGTGCCACGCTCCCCCGCCCGCCGCCGCAGCCACGCTCCCCCGCCCGTCTCCGCCCGCCCCCACACCCTCCGCCCCCACCCCCTCCACTCCCACCCGGCTCCGCCCGCCCCCACACCCTTCGCCCCTACCCCCTTCGCCCCCACCCGCCTCCGCCCGGCCCCCCACCCTCCGCCCGCCACCACACCCTCTGCCCCCACCTGCCGCTGCCACACCCCCCACCCTCCGCCCCCAGTGTCCGCTGCCACACCCCTACCCTCCGCTGTCTCATTTCTTCTCTCTTGGTCTCAGATTTTTGAGCTATACTGTAAGTCTCTTTTAATTTAATTTTAATTTTGTTTTATTTTGTTTATTCTTATTTGCTCTGTAACTACCCTGAAAACTGAAAATTTCTTGTTTGGTTTGATAATAATTTACATTCGAGAAATTCTAAACGAGTACATTTTTTTGTTAATTTTGTTTTTTAATATTTAGATTATAATTATGAAGAAAGTATAATATTGTAATCGTAGTTGTAAAAAATGCGAAAATTTAGTTATTTTCTAATTATAGATGTTAATATTAAAATTTATTAATTAATTTAGAAGTTTAAAATAAATAGATAAAATATGATATTTGTAGCAAATTATACTTTATTATTACTTATTTGCACATAGAAAATTTATTGTTTTGATAAAAAAATATCTATAAATGAAATATCTTTGTGTTACATAGATGGATCCGGCAGAATCTTCTCGCGTTCGACCAACGACCTCGTTAAGGAGGAAGAAAGCAGCATCTCGACCACAAATCCAACGCCCGATATGAGAGAGAGAAATCGAACACCAGATCAATCCACTCCTAATGCACCCGATACGGCAATTATGACTCGAACCAGAAGCAGACGTCAACCCCCGAGAAAGACAAGGAGACAGTGATCATTGTGTGAGTTATGCATTGATATGGATAATGTATGTAACTTGAAGTGGTCGGTGTAAAATTATTTTTCCAAACATTTCGAGTTCTGATGAATTTATGGTTTTTCTATGTAATGAACTCTCTTGTTCGCTTTTTCTCGTTTAATATAAACACTATTTCATTGTATCATAATTGTGTCGTTGTTTCATTGTATCGGCGTATCCATGTTTCATTATTTCATTATATCGGTGTATCATGAGTATCAGTGTATTTGTGTATCAGCAGTATCATTATATTTTTTGTATCTGGAGTATCATTGTGTGTCGGCGTATCATTGTATCGCAATAAACGATGTATCAGTGTATCAATGGGTTGGTGTATCAGTGTGTCGGTGTTTAATGGTATGTTTTCTTGCTTCCTTCCCTAAATTTCGATAATCATGTATAAATACTTACTAATAAAAGTCCTCAAACTGGCGTTAATTTCATTACAACTAATGATAAATCAATTAACGTAGGTTAATAGACTGGATGAGGCAGTGGCCGATGTCAAGATACTGTTCGGACTTACAGTCCGAAGGAACGGGATTCGTTCGGACTGACAGTCCCATTCGTTCGGACTGTGAGTCCGAACGGATCCCATTCGTTCGGACTGTGAGTCCGAACAGATCCCCCATTCGTTCGGACTGTCAGTCCGAACGGATGCGAGCGGGCGGGAAGAAAGGAGGCAGCGGGAGAAGCAGAGGGCAATATAGGTAATTTTTTTTTCAGGGCATACTTGTTATATAGTGGAAGTTTTAACTGGGCTCACTAGGAAAAACCTTGTGCCCTTTTAGAAGTTCCCTATATGGGCCATGTGAGGATGAGGATGTACAGCCCACTAGGCCGGATAGATGGGGCTATATTGTAGGCCCAGCAGAGGTTAAGCCACAGCCTAACTGCGAAAAGGAAAACTCTAAAGGACAGGACAAGCCCTAGTTTTCTAAGGGCACTGCTATTCAGAGAGCACTTCTCCTTTAATTCAAAAAAATTAAATTTCCCCACGGTACATCCATTAAAATTTTGGATTAATTGTCATTCTATTTTATAATGGCATAGAGATCCTTATCTGGCGATTGTTTTTTTTTTTTTTTTTGGTTCCCTAAAGTGTCCTTATTATTTTTTTGGACATTCCAAAAGAGTTGTAAATAAATTAAATTTATCATAATATGTATTATTGTTGTTGTTTAAAAGGATCCTGGTGTTTTCTGGAACCAGGACTCTTTTTAGGATTTAAATAAATAAAATTTTAAATACTTTTTCTACATAGGATTTTTTGGTTAACTTAATAATGCCCTAACAGGATATTGTTTTAATTGTTTAATTTATTTCCAAAGCTCTCTCGAAAGTTTGTAATGAATAAATTCTCATGTTTCCAAGCTGGAGAATGTCAACTGTAATATTTTTATGGAGGATCATTGTATTTCATGAAGGATCATTGTATGTCTATACAAGAGGAGAGATTCACTCATCCGCTACAATGAAAAAGAGGGGAAAAAAAAAAAAAAAACCTGTGATAAGCCATCAAGGCAAAAACATCCTGGCAACAAAAAGAACATGCATAAAGCCCCAAAGTATCAGATACAAACAGAACGATAAACAAGAAACCTGCAGTAGTATTCTTCATGTCCTGTGATATTTTCTAGCAAAAATCAATAAATAATGATAATAATTCAAGTTTCTGCATATTTTACCTTCAAGTTTATTATTCAGTCTGCAAAATTGTTCCAAAAAACTAAATTACACTCACTCACTCGCTCACTCATAAGACATAAAAATAAATAGCCAAAAACTAAAATTACTGGCAGAGCAACCTCACACTAATAGTACATCTTTTTCTCGAGAATGAACCATTGCCATGACTGAGTCAAGGACTAATCACCAGTCTTTTGGCGCTTTGCATCAGGTTCGCTAACCTCATGTCTGGTGGTTTCCTCTGCATCGACCTCTGTGCTTCCATTTCCTTGTCCATAGCTATTAGTCCCGTCGAGAGCCTCCGGACCCAGGAGGGAGACGTGCTTGCTCGTTATTTGCCTCCCGGCCCTGACCTTTGGACCCCAATGCCTCTCAGGATTGGGAAGGAATCGCGCCACCTTCTTGGCTTGTGCCTTGCTAAGGGAAGAGGGTGCTCTTGAAAAATTTGCCTGTGACAAGAGAACAGTAAAAAATATGCTATGGTAGGTTCAGTCTGAAAGCATCTGAAGATAACAAACAGATTGTGATTAAAGTTTTGACTGCATCTTGTTGTGAATGCATTTCCGTTATGCTTGTCAGTTTCATTTTTAATAGTATGGTAGCTAGTCTAGTACACCAAAATTGTCTTTGGACAATATAATGGTTATGATGCAAAGAATCGTGGCCGCTGACTTCAATTCAGGTTATGTTGCTCCAGCGAATAGAACAAATTGACCCAGACAGCTAAAGGGAAATTTCTCATCTAGACAAAACCTTTATGCAAAACTAACACTATTTTCCCTTTCTCTTTCTGGGCTTTGTAGATGTTGAGGCGAGTGAATTTTCAGGATGTCAGCCATCCTGTACCTGGCCATTCAATGATTCAAATTTTCATGTTACAAGCTCAACAATATACAATTTGTACTGAGATTGAAAACTGTGCATGCGATATGCAACTAAAAAGTTGAGATTTATGGAGTTTTTTTTTGTTCTCACGATTTATAAAAATATAAACAGTAATAGTGTGCATGGTCAGTTGGACAGCAAATTTACTATATCACATGAAAATCCTTTGAATTCTTATACATTCCCAAAGAAAGATATAATCACCTTTTCTCAATTCTCCAGAAAAACTACTTTCATGTGAAATAATTCTTTGAACAATAGAGCATATAAAATGCAAGCATTAGATTTTTTTGCATGCACTTTAAATATGAAAATAAAATTAATAGTGTGTTATCAGTTTCCCTAAAAAAAAAAAAATAGTGCAATCAGTTTGATAGAAAATATTAGACTGCAGTAAATGATTTGGAGTTCAATTGCTTGTCCCAGAACCGCAATTTAACCGTACATGGGACATTATCCTCCTAATTCTATGAATTTTTTTTTCCAGAGAAGAGACGGTCACCATTCCTTCATGTCCATGCAAAACAGGAAGAGGCATCAAACAATTCAACATGAAAACATAACCGCCATTAAGAATGTGCCTCGCGTACTCCTCAGGTTTTGGTTTTTGACATAACAGATGGAATATTGAAAATATCGTGGGAAAAAAAAAGAGAGAGCGTAAGAGCAGGTGGAAAGAGAAACTCACTTGCAAATTTGGTTCCTTAGAAAGGATTACCGATCCTGACTGATCCTCTGGCTGTGCTTTAACTGGATGATTCTTGACCTATTGTGGGACAGCACCAAAGGAAATAACAAAAGCACCAGAAAGATAAATGTTGAAGATCTTTTTCATGTGAAGTTTGATAGGTTAATTGAATAATAAATCAAGGTAAGTAGAACAATCTAAAATGGTCATAAATAAGTGGTAGGAAAGCACAAGTACCCAGCAACGCATGATGTCCCAAATGACATCCATTGGGGCATCTGATTTGAGGCCAAGTGGATTCACGTGGCTGCCTGAGATGCGATATCCAGCATTAATTACTGCAGAACGGAACATAACAGCAGATGGGGAGGTGCACTTTAACGTGCCACACAGATTGTGGAGACTGACAAAAAGAGGAACATCATGCAATTCCTGCATATTATCAATTTCCAAATTTAACAATAGAAGAAAAAGAAAGGATGAGAAAAGCAACATCCAAGTAACTTTAACTGACAACCATAAATAATTCCAATTGATGCGATTACACCAGAGAATGTGGCAAGGGGTAAAAACTGGTCTTAAAATTGTTTGACGAAAATAATTTTTTCTCAATGGTCATATATTCACCAATATTTTCAACTTTAAAAACTAAATTATTGCCAAACCAAAACCAGCTTCATAAATATTACAATGGTTTGTCTAGTGCAGGTATCATAAAGCTTCAAAGGTTTTGATGCTACAGATAAAGAGATTTAAGGACAGGAAAAAAATTCTTTCATTAGGGTTGTAAATATATCCAATGACAACATTATCATTCAAACTTAATTTCCTAAGTTCCAATGGTTAAGGAGGAAGTAACTGTGAATGATTTAGATGATACAACTAAAGGGGAGCATATCTAACAGATATAGTACGTTTCAACATGTACTTATTCATGACATTTTAGCAACAGAACCTGACAGGGTTAAATCAAAAAGCAAGAGATGAAAGCATTATAGTACCTCAGATATTGTTGTTAGAACAGCAGAAATCCTCTCATATGCAGGATACCTTTCCTTCATAGATTTAACATTTGCTAGGGTAGAAAGTACCCAGTCTTGGTCATGCATTGGAGCAGACCATATAGGCCCACCCATGTTAAACTTTTTCCCACAGTCACTGCACTCTTGAGGGACTACGGGACCAAAGCCTGGCAGATACCTCACACTGTTATTCTTCATCACCAAAAAAGAAGAGGAACAATATATGTCAGTGGCTCAAAACTGAACTCCCAATAGTTTTTCAGAAATCACCACACCCGCCAGCGACACAAAAAAAGTCTTCAAACGCATACCTTTGTGACTGTCCTTCCAAGACTTTGCAGGTGAAAAGAATCGCAACCAACACATTGGTACACATATGCCAATTTAAGGGGAGTATTCTTCATTGCACTTGCAGAACTACAAATTAATCCATGTAGCAGATTATATAAGTTGTTTGCTAGTTTAGCATTATCTGTATAAATGTTTTGGTTTGCATGGAATGGTTATTATCTTATTATGCCTAAAGAGCACTTGGATTACACAAATTGAAAAGGAATCATGACAAAAAACTAGAGTTATAGGGCCAAAATTATGAATTGAAGGCCACAAAAACATAATGCATTGGTGGTCCCTTTGGGTCACATATGACATTTCAAAGTTTAGGTATCTTCAGAAAGTAAGTTTTTTGTATACAAACTTGCAGATGTATTCAAATTTAAAGCTGCAGGCAGCATTTCAATTGCTTTACAAACTTTAAAATCTACCATGTGTATATGTATAACTTATAAAATTACTCATGTGTGCATATATTATTCATTTTATCAAAAGCTAACATTGACAACAAACTGCATCTGGGTTAAAACCAAAACAAACTCGTAGAAAAGGAGAATACACACGTGTATATGCGAACAAAAACCCTGATGTAGAAATCCATCTGCACAGAGAGGATGGGAACAATGTATCGCTTGTAACGATTTGCATGGCTCTGCAGAAAATTTGAGATACGAGGTTATCAGATCAAACAAATGAGCTACATTAAACAGGCTGAAAACCATAAAATCAAGTTATCAACCAAGTAGCTGGTAGATGTTGAATTACCTCAATGCATGCAAGAAGAATTCTCAGTGCCATCTCATGGCAATACTTTCCTTTCAGAGGGTAGGAGCCATACCTGATTTCCAAATCTATAAATTAGCTAATGTAACCTATCTTCTAGAATTTACAATTAAAAAGTGCAAAAATCTCACTTGGAATAGCAGACCTCCCCATTGCCCCCACATAGCACTGCCATATCAGTGGCTGTGCACATCAACAATCCTCCATCAGCAACTGACTGTACAGCTGAGTCCAGAAACACAGACGGTGATCCGTAAGGATCAAGATCAACCTGAACATGCAGTTGATGAACTATTACCAAATTGTTCATTCATAAGTTAGTAAAGCTGACAGAAACTGAGACAAAATGTAAGTTAATTATCCTTGGATATATTGCATTAACTGGCCAAAGAGTTCTAAAGTCCAACTAGTTGATTATATACTTTGACAAGAATTGTGTGCACCATAAACTGAACCTTGAGTTCTGTGGGACTCTACATACCCAGAATGTGAAGCCTACTTAGAGTCACTACAAAGGATAGAGATACTTTCCTGAATTTCCTTCCTCCATTTATGTACTTTGTGAATTAGTTGATAATATTATGTTGGACCTGAATTTGGTATGTGAAGTATATTTTGGGAAAAGTCCAGAATGTGAAAAATCGTACTCCATCAAGCCAATATTACCAAACACTTACTTGAACTAATTCATCTTGCTTTAGAGGGCTTGATAACCTAGATGCTCTGGCATTTGGTTTATATTTACTATCTTGTCCTTCATATGTTCCCACAACTTTGCTTCAGTTCACTGAAAGAAGTAAACTCGAGATAGTGGAGGGCGGGCCAGACAGATGCTACAGGAGAAGACATGTGAAGGCTCGCAAGAAAAGTTAAGAATGTTATTTCTGATATAAGAACAAAATGTCAATACTGATTGTTCTGTCCCTCTTTCTTCGCTTAGCTCTTCACTTATTTGAGGGCAACCCAAAAGCAAATTCAAAGCACTAACAGTTAACAGCCAAACAGCAAAGAGGAACAAGCTTCCTTAAAGAGATTGTTGAAGAAAACAAAACTACGTATAATAATATAAAAGTGCAGGCAGACCAGATCCAACAATCCTACAAGCGCGGTATATTCTATCCCATACTGTATAATTTATCATCTTAAGAGCTCATAAGTCCACAACCAATGCATCAGCACATATGGACAAACAAAAACTGCTAACAGTTGTGCATAATGCCACCTGCTCCTCTAAGGGGGAGAGAACCTCCGAACATGCTGGTGACCTGCGTTTGACTTGTAACCCTTCACAAGAAAGCTCTTTACCAACACTTGCAATACTTTCTAACACATAAGAATAAGGATAGAGCTACCACTATATATAAACTAGAGCACCATAATAAATAGTAAAGGCTACACAAGCCTGAATTCAAGGTCTAGTGTAAAATTAGGCAATTTGCAAAGTAAATCATACTAACAGCGCTATGGAAAAGTACAAAGAACAAATAGTTACCACATCAAATTCCTTTTGATGTGTAAGCATGTAAACTCGAGCATCCGCAAGATGAGACTCCACCTTTGAACATGCCACAGAGCCATTAAATTTTATGTTTTTCTTGCAAGCTTCAACAGAAGCTGTAAAGACAAGTGATGCTACTCAGTACCCAAAGCGGAAATTCGTCAATAAGAAAAAGAGACACTCCTAGTCCTATGAAACATAAGATACCTTTATCGTTGTCTAGTGTGACAACCTGACCAATCCCATCTACTTCTCGAGCATATCGCAGTGCTCTTAATCCAGAAGCAGCCAAAGCCTGCAAAATTCATGATAAAGCTTTGAGTTGAAGAGAAATGATGTAAAGAATAATTTGAGGTGGCCAAGTAGGTTAAATTTTTCTCTCGTATATCTAAAAAGAAGCACATTACTGAAACTTAAATTTTCTACAGTGTCATGAAAATATATATATAAAGCACGGGAGGTGTTTGAAATCACACACCTCAAGTACTCTGGGTGCTTTGAGTTCTCTCTGCCCTTTTGTGGAAGCAGAATTAGGCACTTTATCATTATTTCCATGTTCATCCGTCGACTGATTTGGAAGCAAATCACACTCTCCATTTGCTGCTTCATCTTGAGCAACAGCTCCCTCTTCTGTTACATGGCCAGAGGATGTGGCCTCGGACTCTTTATGTTCTGACTTTACCTTTCTGCTCGATGTTGCAGTATGCTCTTCCTTGCGCTTAGCCATAAATGTCCTTAAAACAGCGATGGACATATCCCTGTTATTAACCTAATTATATGCATAAAAAACTGATATTAGTCTTCACAAAAATAAAATTCATTAAAAATGTGGAGCTCCTGAATAACAAAATCTTGATTTCTATAGAAATTAACCATGTAAATAAGCAATACATCATGACATTAGACTATGATTTAAGCACTTAGGCAAACATTGCGATTGGACCTAAAACCTACTCCAGGTCTAGGCTCATCTCAATCCAGCTCAAAGCTAACAAAATGCTTCGCTAACAAATATGAAAGAAGTATGTAGACACAAAAAAAAAAACCGCTGCGCACCCTCTCCTGGCACTGCACGCACACCTCTAAGGGCGCTGCTGGCGTCCCAACATGGATGTTTTCTACGTTATATGAGTTTTGCTCACGATCTGTTTAGGACAGAGAGATTTTGAGGGAATAGTTATGTTCTCTCAATCCATAAAAATGAGAGAAAAAGAGAAAAAGAGAAAAAGAGAACAGAATTGGCAGAGCACAGAGTTCGGAGGACAGACAGAGACAAAGAAGTCCAAAGAGTGTTCTTCTTCCTTCCAAGAGCTTGGTGCAAAAGGAGTTTCCTTTCGGATCGTCAACAGAGTACGAAAACAACACTCCACTGCTACCAGAATCCCACAAACTTAAAAAGGAAATTAAACAATCTCTCTTTCCTATTATTGTAACTCGATTTACAGTTGTAATTTTCCTTTTATTTGCTGTAATTTCAAATTAAAATTGCAATGGAAGGAAAATCTCAAATTTCGGGCATACAAAGTAAACTGCAAATTTCATCACTTTATTATTGTAGATCCGCAGAATATCCATACTAACCTAGGAAAGATGTGAGTTTTACTGAATCAAACACCAGACTGATCCTCGAAATATTAAAATTTGACTAATAATTCAGTATAACACCATTAAAAAATTTCAAAATTCAACTACACAGTATCTGTCAATAAAAACCAACAAAGATGCAAATTTTCTTGATGCCCACCCAAAAAAAAAAACTTCCAAAAAACCTCAAAAGAACTAAAAAACAAAAACCATGAATAATCAAATCCAATAAAATCAAATTAAATTACCTGGGCCTTGTTGAAGAAGACAGTATTACTAGTGTGCATGAGAATCTCGGCTTCCCCTTCCTTGATGATTGTGTAGCCCTTCAGTTTATCGCTGACGTCGCCCATCTTCGAACTGTAGCATTATATATGAATCGAAAAGAAAAAAGAAGAAAAAGCTTGAGTAGCAATGAGAATAGCTACAAATTCAATCAATCAATAAAGAGAATAGAATGCAAAAAAAAAAAAAGAAATCTTTTCCTTTTCTTTTTCTGGGCAGAGATTGTGGATTGGTGGATTCAGCTCATAGCAACGAGTTTCCCAGATTGTTGAATGGAGATAGTCCAATGTAGTTGAAGTAACAAATTTACCACCAGCACCATCTCAATTATAAGTCATAATCCGACTTTTTCTTCCCTATTCTTCCTAGATTCTTTACCGAATTAAACAAAAAAAAAATATTTACAAATCTTAATGACAGGGCACGCCTAAGAGTTTATAAGGGATCTTTTTTGGTTAGATGAACATAATACAAGGAGAATCGACACCCACGTCATCAAACCAGTAATAAAACCAATCGATCAATTGCTCGTGTACTCTTCCTAACTCCCAAATCTTCTCTCGTAGCCATCAAATTTACCTTTTTTGTGGTATTAAAAATAAAAAACCTCCCAAATGATACAATATCAATATTCACACTTATACCGTCTACAATCAGATTAAACCCAAAAAGGAAGCTTCTTTAGGGATAGGATACTTGGGGGAAAGAATAAATCTGGAAAATTTTTTAAATCTATCTGATAAAAACGAAGAGTAATGAAAAGAATGGAAAAATTACATGGTGGGAGCGTCGTCTTTGGGAGGAGGAGGAGGAGGAGGCGGCGGAGGAGGAAGAGCAGCAGCAGCAGCGAGGGCGGCGTCTCTCTCCGTGGTCCGCCCTAGATTTTATATTTTTCAATTTAAAGCCCGCTCCTTGTCGTCTCTAGGACCGGAGTTAGGGCCGTACATCAAGGTGCCAAAAATATTTTGCGACAATTTTGGGCTAGGATCGGCGGCCTTTCTTTGAGACCGTCTTTTGCCGGCCCATTAATACGGCCCATGCTAAATCCCAAGGCTGAACCAAGAGCCATTCTTATATAAATCGACAGAAATTGATGGATTAAAGACTAATAGGAAAGTCTCGTATAAAAATGTAGAATTTTATTTTTGGATAAATCAGTAAGAAGAATAAATTAAAAGTTGTATGAAAAGATATGGTACACACGCATATGAAAAAGTGTACCAAAAATAACGATATAGGATAGTTGCATATGGAATCACCTAAATCTCAACATAGATATTATTTGTGGACGATACAAACCGTTAATTGTTCTCTATTTTAAAAAATGATAGTATATAAAGATCATAGATTTTAGGTATATTTTGACCGTATATTGGATATGTACAAAATTAACGATTTTTCAACAATATAACAAATAAAATCTCTTGATCGATGATTAGAAAAATGTCTAAATTGCATAATTTTTTATATATAATCTATTAATCAACCGTGCATAACGTTCACTTATAATCTCTATATTGTTTACACACATATATAGAGAGAGAGAGGAAACGGGAAATTCACCGGCGGCGAAGAGAGTTCCTTCACCGTCGCTTAGGTGACCCAATAAAATTATTACACGTGGTGCCACTCAAAGGATGATTAAGGAGTTCTTTTATTTTTTAATTACACGTGGCGCCACTCAAAGGGTGATTAAGGAGTTCTTTTATTTGTTATTTTAAGTGGCGTTACGTGTAATGATTTTATTGGGCCACCTAAGCAGTAGTAAAGGAAGTCTCTTCACCGCCGGTGAATTTTCCGTTTTCTCATATATATATATATATATAGAGAGAGAGAGAGAGAGAGAGAGAGAAAGAGCGGAAAATTCACTGGCGGTGAAGAGAGTTCTTTCACCGCTGCTTAGGTGGTTCAATAAAATTATTACACGTGGCACCATTCAAGTTAACAAATAAAATAATTATCTTAATCGCACTTTGAGTGACGTCACATTTAATAATTTTATTGGGCCACCTAAGTGACGGTAAATGAATTTCCTTCACCATCGGTAAATTTCCCTGTTTACTCATATAAATATATATGGGGTATTTACAGATTTGTCCCTTAAATCTTTATAAATTATAATTTAGTCCCCCAAATCTTCATATTTAGGATTTAGTCCCCCAAGTCCTCTAAGTTACTACAATTTAGTTCCCCTCCATAATTTCCGTTAGTCCAGTTTATTTTTGACCTGATTTTTCCATTTTACCCCTCTTTAATTCCTTCTTCTCTCTTCTCCTTCTCTCTTCTTCCTCTCTTCTCATTTTCTTCATTGGGTTCATTGGCTTCTCTTCTTCTTCTTCTCTTCTATCTCTCTATTCTTCCCTATTTTTCTTCATAGGGGTATTTAAGTCATTTCATTATTTAAAAAAAGTAAAAATTAAATTATATCGTTTATTTGGACGGAAAAACTAACGGAGGGACTAAATTGTAGTAATTTAGAGGATTTGGGGGACTAAATCCTAAATATGAAGATTTAGGGGACTAAATCATAATTTATATAAGGGACAAACCTGTAAATATCCTTATATATATATATATATATATATATATATATATATATATATATATATATATATATAAACAAAATCTGAGTTGAGGGAAAATCGACGTTTATGACTTTCGCAGCTATATAATCGTCACACTTTTTGAAAATGTCTATGTCGCTCCGTCCGTCAAAGAAAGTTTCAGCGAAAAAAACGGGTTTCGGGAACTTCAAAATGGAATCTATGATGACCAGGTCTAGAAAAGGGGTTAATGTTACCTCGGCCCTGGTTCCTGGAGAAAGCGGTCAATCAGAGGCCCCCTATCTACATATCGGTTATGGAAAGAAAAAGCGTTGACTTTCCAAGCGAAGGCGGCGTAAGTTGCCTTTATTCGAGGACTTCAACGGGAGCGCCGTCCCGTCACCGTTCTCGCGAAGTCTTTGCAATAGCTGGGAAACCAGTCATATTTGAGAGATTGTCCTCGTGCTGAGGAGTGTCCACATGAGTTCGTTGAGGTGTCTACACGCCTACAGGATGACAGTACTCCGGCGCGTCAAAACATGTAAACTATATCAACGTTGGAAGTTACAGAACATGACAACAGAGTGAAGGCTAGCCCCAGCTCTACCCTAGCTAGCCAGCTACACACTCCTTCAACCTATATCTATTATAAAATTCCCTTTTGTACAGCCATCTCCTAGTTTACTATTAGCTTGCTCTCTCTCCCTAACCACTTCAACATGTATAAAATTCTCTATGTTGTGGCAGATTGAGTTATTAGGAATGCAGCGAACTCTTTTACATGATTTGATGAGATACGAGCCTTGCCAATTGAGAGAGATTTCTTTTATAATTTTGAGAGATTAAAAATTTATATTTATAAATATTATTAATATTGAAGTTTAATTTGGCCCGTGAAAATAAAATTTATTTTGGACCACATAAAAATTCTTGGCGTTATTTAGTTATTTAGTTTGATCTCCTTGATGTATTTTCTCTCTTAAATTTTTAATTTTGTCGATTTATTGTTTATCTCAATAATGCTAGATCTCTGATTGTTATTAAAATCATGAAAATTTGCAACACTTATCAGAATATCATTTTTCCATAAACTAATGAAAATGTTTTAAGCTGGACTTTAGGGCGCAGAAGCTCTGTAGCAATTCATGTCCAATGGTGGCATTGGAATATCGTTAACTAAGTCCTAGTTTCCATCGATGATTTTGACTATGGAAGCGGAAAATTCTAAATGCGCCCCATCTTTTTCTTAGAGAGCCCCGGTGCCCTAAAGAACAAATATTTACGAGTTTGGTATAATGTTTTTTGACCAAATATCTCTTAACCCTTACAAATTTGCTACCGTCACTGTCATCGCCGCTACTGGCCGTGGCAGTGGGAGGCAGTTGCTGCTGTTGCCGCCGCTGTTGCTGCTGCGGCGACAGAAGCAGCAGCTTTGCTGCTTCTCCCGCCACTATCGCTGCTGCTAGCGATGCTGCTAAGAAATCGGGGTTGGGGCTGGGGCTCACTAAGAAGGAAGAGGACAATTCTGGAAAAGGGTTGGGCTCACTAAGAAAAAATGTCCATATTCCAAACTCTTCGTGGGGCTCTCTAAGAAGTTGGGGCTCACTAATAAAAGATGGGTGCATTTAGAATTTGTCTATGAAAGCCATACCCGTTTGTTCACTGTCTTAAGATAGGATGGTGGGGGGGAGTCGTTTCGTCATCAAGCAGTCACTTATTTCTGATACAGGTATGACTGTATTGGGCTGAAATCAAACTCAATCTGGGCTCAGTTCCTAGACATAGTTCCTTGCCACCACGTAAATTTGTATGTAGTGAGTCAGCTTATGAGTTGGACTTGATTATGTCTGGTCGCCTTGGATTTAATGGAGAGAGATATCTCACCAGCTATCAAGAAATAGTAGAAACATCCATGTAAACTGCAACTTACGGATTTATTGACTAAACCCTTTTGAAGGCCTCGGATGCGGTTGATCATTTGTAACGTTGTGCAATGTGTATGCTCCATCCAGCTAGAGGGGATTTTTATGTAAAAGTTTATTAATAAAAGGACGCGAGACAGACGGGGACTGATCAACCAATCTATATATTTTTGCCCTCATTCTTTCTAAGTACTCTAACCCTATCCGTACTAGAGCAACTGCATCCACATTAATTCTGGAGCATCAAGTGCCTCTTGATCACCACCACAACCCACCCAATTGCCAACATAAATGAATGAAAATGGACTTTGTCACGCACACAATTAGCGACTTTTCCCCTCCCTTTTGATTCCTGTTTTACTATTTTATCGCTGCTAGATTTGGTACGGGGGATGATGATTGATTGATTGCTTTCTTATTTTTCTGCAGGCTTTTATGTATTGTTAACCAAACATGATAAGTATGGCAGGCGTGTCTGGTTTTGGGCCCTGTGGTCGTCGGGTCCTGGTGTGGGCAAGTGGGTGCAAGTGCAAAGGCCCACTTTAATGGAGACAAGTTCCTTGCAATAATTGTGTATGCCAGCAAGGTTGCATGCTGCTTGCTGTGGGTTTGTATTGGTGATCGAGGTTCTTATTAACTAAACCTTTTTGGTATGTGCCCTCAAAGTCGTGGGGAAGTTCTAATAGAGCACACCACTTGGCTTAGTGACCACACCTTACAAAATTGTAAGAAATTAGAAGCTTCACACCTCATTTCATGACCTTATTTTTTGTTTCCGTCGAAATACGGGCCTCATTTAATTGTCATGGATTAATAAATATTATAATGACGATTATCCAAATTACAATGAAAACAAAACAAAAGAAACAAACAAGAGAGATTTATAAAACACATCTCTCTCTCTTTTACATAAGGTTATGAGCTCTAATATGGCTATGAAGCGTTGCCCTTGTGTATGCATGGAAAATTGAATTTTCCTTATATTGCTAATTTTGATTTTGAATTACAGCAATAAAAGAAAATTACACAAAAAGATCAGAATTACAAGAATGAGGAACGATTGATTTCGATTCTCCTTTTAATTTCCGTGGGTTCTGGCAGCAGTGAAGCTTTATTTCTGCACTCCGTTGATGATCCGAACGTTACGTCGATTGATTTCTCCGGAGCCAAAACTTTGACTGGAGGAAAATGAGAGGGAACTCAGCTCTCGAAATTTTCCCGTCTCTCTGTTTATCTTTGTTTGGGAATCTACTCTCCGAGAATTTTCTATCCTCTGGAAACTCTGTCCTTTTCTTCTTATAGATTGAGAAGTAACAGTTTGGATAATATCATCGAGGATCAAATTCACGTAACAGAAACACCGAGATTGAGAGTAACCGTTTAGATAAGGTCATCACAAGATAACACCGTGGCAGTGCAACCCCGCGGTTGCAACCCGCGGGTGCACCCCACGGGAGGCACTTGTGAGTGCACCCTTTTTCCTTCTTTTTTTGTCTACATAACTCTTTCCAGAGTTTTAGAAATTTCGTCGTTGATTTGTAACAAATTTCAAAATACTTTGGATTTTTTTGATTTTGGCTTTACAGTCTTCATTGTGTTGCGCGATTTTTTATGGTATATTGTGAATCATCTTCTGAAATCTCTATCTTTCAGCTGTTTTGTTATTGGAGTGTACTGTTGAACCTCTCTTATATATCAGAGATTGCTTCTAGTTAATTTTCTTGATGCTGGCTATTGTACTTGTGCAGTCCAGTCAAACTTTGGCTTATAGTTTTCTTTAGAAAATTTGTTGTCTGCATGCAAAAATATTTTTGATGTTTTATTCAGAGGCTAAGGACGTGACAGACAACGTATGATGAATTTGATAGACAGAGATAATTGTTAACGTGTCTCATAGAAGATGAGCAGATGTATAATGCTAACGTGCTCATTAGATGGCAAATAGAGGTGTGATATTAACGTACATATTAAGATCCTAACCGTTCAGTGACATCTAGCATGATGGATTAGGAAAAGACAGATGTATCATTAAACATATCTTATGGTTCATTCTATTCGGAGGTTCAGGACTTGATAGTAATGAACTGATTAAACAAAGATAGGGTTTAACTATATTAATCTACCCGTTCAGTGGCATTTAGTATAACTGGATTTGAGTGAGGACGGATGTATCATTAAACATGCCTCAAAACTCGATCTGTTCAGAGGATTTGGTCATAATGGGAATGAGCTGACTAAACAGAGGTGACGGTTAATGTATTTGGTCTTGGAATTTGACTATCAGAGATAACTGTTAATTTGATAAGGAGATGATTTTCGTCAGAGATATTTTTTTTAACTTGACGATGTCAAAAACAAGCTCATCAGAGGTTGTAATGTTGGATTTGATAAATCGTGATTTTGTCTTTTCTGTCAGAGGTGAAAACTTAACGTGACAGGAGATTTGATTGGGTTTAATCTCATGGAGAAAATTGATTTGATTTTGTATTCTGGTGTTAGAGGTATGATTTTAATGTGATAAATATTTTATCATTGGCTCTGTTAGAGAAAAGTAACGAGAAAAGTCTTGCTGTCAGAAGTGAAATCTTAACGTGACAGGAGATTTGATTTTATTAGGGTTTTTAACAAATCTCCAGCTATCAACGGATCTGGTTTTACTTTACCAACTACCATTTTAGTTGGGCTAGCCATACTATTTTTCTCAGTATGGTAAGTTGTCGAGAATTTCGTTTAGGCTTATATGCCAAACTTTTCCTATTCTCTTTACTTTAGCAGCTTCGGGCAGTGGTATATCATTATAATCGAATAAGAATACTGTTGTGACAGATTTGTTATGTGATTTTTAGTAAATTCTCAGCTATCAACGAGTTTGATTTAGCTTTACCAACAACCATTTGAGTTGGTCTAGCCATGCTATTTCTCTCAACATGGTAAGTTATCGAGAATTTCGTTTGGATTTAAATACCAAACTTTTCCTCTTCCCTTTGCCCTAGCAGTTTAGGGTAGTTCATGCTTTTAACTCCAACATGATGGGTTGGCGAGAAACTGATTTTCTTCCCATTACCTTGATGGTGTTGGGCAGTTTATACTTTTACCCTCAGGATGATAGGGTTGGCGAGAAATTTATTCCCTTCCCGTTATCTTGACGACGTTGGGCAATTCATAATTTTATCTCAGCATGATGGATTGGTGAGAAACTCGTTCTCTTCCCATTACCTTGACGGTATTGGGCAATTCATACTTTTACCCCTAGCATGATGGAGTTAGTGAGAAACTTATTCTCTTCCTATTGCCTTGACGATATTTGGCAGTTCATGTTTGTATGATGGGGTTGGCGAGAAACTTATTCTCTTTCCGTTGCCATGACAATGTTGGACAGTTCATGCTTTTACCCCTATTATGATGGGTTGTCAAGGATTTCGTTTGGGCTTACATGCCAAACCTTTCCTCTATCCTTAGCCATAGAGACGTATAATTCATTTTCATTTTTTTAACCATCCAAATATTGTTGCTTGGATGATAGATAAAGCCTCATATGGCGGAACCGAATCCAACATTACTTTGTAAAATTTTGTTCACTTTTCTTATGCATGAGTGCTTCTTTAAGAATGCATTTTGAAGCTGAGTATGATCGAAAACTGTAACGTTGATCTGCATGTTGGCTTTGTAACAAATATGAGCTATCTTGAAATACGGACACAGACCCTATCTCCTGGGTGGGTCGTGTGAAGGCAAGAGCCTTCCTGAAATACCAGCCATACCCCTTGAGCGGGTCGTGCAAGATTTTTCGAATTGCAGAATATGAGAATCGTGTAATGAGGTTGAGCCTTATGCCTACTTTGGTACACATGGGGCTTAACTCCTGATTTGATTTAATCAAGATCGGGCTGAACCTTATGCATGATCTGATTCACACCAGGCTGAGCCTCACATCTAATTGCTTAAGCCTCATAACCAACGTGGGCTTCACACTTTATAAATGTTCTTTGACGGTCACGAGTCCGTTGTTAGGTTCAACTTGAGTTTGAGCTTGACCCAATTTCTACTGCACGAACAGTGAGAATATCATCATGCAGCATGAGTTTTTAATTCTCACCAGAGAAAATTTAATTGGATATATCTTCAATTGATGTGTATTCTAGACACATTTTCTGATATCGAAGATAATTGTTCAGTGATAAAACATCTTTCTTTTCTTCGGATGAATTTGAATTTGTATATAATATTTGAGTTTGATGTTTTAACCATAATATTTTTTTTTGAGTCTTTTTGAGTGTTGAATAAATATTACTAATCTAATATAGTTAAATATACCTCTTTGACGAGTTACACGGGAGTCAAGTTATCTGGATAGCTCGTCGGAGGTGTAGGAGGTGGCACGCCCTTGCCAGGGGTGCTGGGGACAACGCCCTTGCCAGGGGCGCAGCCCAAAACTTTTTAAGAGGATTGGCTATCTTCAAAGCATTTATCGAGCGCGCCCATCAGGGCAGCACCTCCAGCTCAAAACTAAAGAGATTTGCACGCGAGGAGAGATCAATGCACCGACAAATCCACGAGCGGGCACGCATAGAGATATTCTCGCACTTGGGCCTGCAAGGCGTGAGCTCTTTTTTTTTTTTTGGCGCGCTGCTACGAGCGCTATTGCGAGTGTTGTTGCGTGTGCGTGGGGGACAAGTGGGCCCCACCTGTGCAGGAGCATGCAGTCTTTTTTTCTCTTTGTTTTTTTTGTTCTCTTTCTCGCTCGGCTCACCCTCGTGCTGCTGCATGCGGGGGGCCCCCACCCACGCGCAGTAGAGCGCAATTTTTTTTAACTGCTCTGGTGCGCGCTATGGGGGCCCAGCAGGCCCTGCCCCGCAGCTGCGTGTGGGTGGGCGCTGCTGCGGGCATGGGGCCCTGTGGGCCCCATTCCACACCTGCACATGCTGCATCATGCGAGCTGCCGCACGCAGCATCTTGCGCAACTGGGTCCATGGTGCCTAGCGGGCCCCACCCGTGCGCTGCTGAGCGGTTTTTTTTTCACGTTGGGGCACTTGCACGTGGGTGGGCCCTCTGCACGCAACTGCGTCTATGGGCGAGCGGAGGTGCTGCGAGTTCTCTGTGCGGAACGTTTTCGACTGTAATTAAAGCTTCTTTTAATTTTGAGGCGTGCCCGTCGGGCCTACGATAGGTAATGACGTCGTATCCTTATTTAGAGACTATAACATCTTTTTTTTTTTGTGGACGGACGATGACATTATCTTTTGTTATGGGCGATGACACCTCATATTTTATTTATTTATTTATTTTCTACAGGCAATAACATTGTCAGTTTTAGTGGGCGAAAACGCCTCACATTTTTTTCCTGCCGGGTGACGCCTAGGTTCTAGCCAGAGGAAATTTGACGATCAGGTTGCGCTGCCGAAACTCTCACTGTGGTCGCCAATTCTTATACGCCCAAAAAATTAAATTTTCCTTACATTGCTAATTTTGATTTTGAATTGCAGCATTAAAAGAAAATTACACGAAAAGATCGGAATTATAAGAATGAGAAATGATTGATTTCGATTTTTCTTTTAATTTCTATCGGTTCTAGCAGTGGTGGAGCCTTATTTCTGTACTTCGTTGACGATCCGAACATCGCGTCGATTGATTTCTTCGGTGCCAAACTTTGACCACAGGAGAAGGGGAGGAAACTCCGCTCTCAAAATTTTTTCGTCTCTCTGTTTATCTCCGAAATTTTTCTCTCCTCTAGAAACTCTGTCTTTTTCTTTTTATATGTTGAGGGGTAACTGTTTGGATAATATCATCGAGGACCAAATCCATATAACAGAAACAACCAGATTGAGGGTAACCGTTTGGATAAGGTCATCATCAGATAACACTGTGGCGGTGGCACCCCGTGGTTGCAACCCGCGGGTGGCACCCCGCGGGTGAATCCCGCAGGTGGCACCCACGGGAGGCACCCTTGGGTGTACCCTTTTTCCTTTTTTTTTCTTTACACCTTGTGCTCTGTTGACGATCTAACACCCAAAATCGATCTTGAACGTGGAAAAAAGTTTCTGGTCATCGGCTCTTACTGCTGGTGAGCGTGCTCTCTGTAAAATAAATCTGGTTTCCAAATCTATCTCTTTCCCAAAGATCCCAAAAATCCCTCTCTTGACTCTTATTCATAGATTTTGGAGTTGCCTTAGAGATAAGGATGGAATCCCAATCAAATCTCATCTTTGAACTCATATTTAGATATGAAATCTTTAATTCTTAGTGATTGGATACGATTAGAATCGAAATTCAGGTTGAAATCTTGAAGGAAACCCAATTAAGAAACTAGAACAGCCTTGCGTGCGCGAGGCTGCCATCTCCGCACGAGGCTATTATCCCCGCGCAGAGTTACGCTGGGCTGATTAGCCTCGCGTTTAGAAATAGCCTCGCGTAGAGTTGTGCTGGGCTGATCAGCAATGTGTTTAGAAATAGCCTCGCGTAGATTTATGCTGGGCTGATTAGTCTGGCGTTTTGAAATAGCCTCGCGTAGAGTTACGCTGGAATGATTGGCCTAGCGTCTTGAAATCGCCTCGCGTACGCGAGATTGTTTTGCCCCGTACAACCTTGTTTTTCTTGTTCTGAATTTTTCTCCGCCTACATTTTGTACTCTAGTCTGTTCGAGGAAGATCGTTCGGGACTAATTCCTACTCATTCTGAGGGTGCTCACTAATACAAGTGGTATGCTCGTTTAGAAATTCCCAGAGTCAGGGCTCACTTGTAAAATGTTGGAGATATTACTGTATGGATTGGTGGTCATCTAATAACCACTTTTGCTCTGCTATCGCAAGCCACTAGATAAGTATATAGTAGATTTTTTTTTGTCTTCTTGAGCTTACTTTCTCCAATCCAATGATAAGTAATATATATTCAGCAAACCACAAATAAAAGCAGAAAAAATTGATTAGCACATTACCCATGGATGTAACTAGAACAATGGGTTGGTCTGAGTGCCCTAAAAATCACAAATTCTTGTCTTTTGACTACAGTAATCAGAAATTATGCAGATTATGGCCATTGTAGTACATACATACGATGAGCACTTGTTTAAAGATGGAGTATATTTTGAAATTCTTAAAAGTGGATTGAGCACCATGATGTTTGGTTTGATATTAGTTAGTAATTAATTAATATCAAACTCAATCAGATGATTTGACTGGAAATGGATGGGAGACAAGTAATGAAGAAAAGAAGAGCCCTTGGCTATAAGAAGAAAGCTATTAGATATTTGAGCTCTATATATGTAGCCGTTGACCGTTATTTTATTTTATTTTTTTCCTTTTTTAGATGGATTGAAATTGAATTAATGTTTCCTAGAAATGACATATATAGCTCCCAATGCTAATCGCCTACCTCGTTTCTGGGGTTGTAGGACCACAGAATGTAATAGAGTGGAGTACCTACTACATATTTATCTCATCTTGGGAAATGAAAAAGAAATTAAATATCCATGATTCTCGTCGTACCATATATACTTCTCCTTAATATAAGGCAAGAACAACAAGACAATTAATCAAACGTACTAAGGAAAAAGGCAAAACAGGAGAGAAGTTAATTAAGCTTGAGAATTAATTTGCAATTGGGAGCTAGATGCATGAAGATGGTTTATTGAATTTAGTCTAGTCGAGTAACTAGATGGAAGATAACTAGCTAACACGCTGAGTTGAGACCGGTCTCACTACATTATACAATACATAAACAATACATAAACAGTAGGATAGGGTAGTGGGGTACATTTTACCATGCGAACTTCAACTATACTGCAGTCTTATTGAATAGTGATGGCACGTCTATAAGTCAATTTTTGATCTGCCATATACAAATTTGTAAATTAAAAATAATTTTTTTTTCTAATTCAAAAATTTATATAGAATAGGCAAAAAAAATTGACTTATAAACATATAAATTATCATTCTTGTGTACATAATATAATATTAATTAGATTGCTTTCTCAAATTTGCCATCATATCCGTCTTGTCATTTCTTGTTCTTCTATCTACGTCAACTATTCCTATTTGGCTGCCCCTCTACCATTTTTTGTCCTATATCCCTCCCTCCCTCCTTCCCCAAGAAAAATCTATAACATCTATAACAAATATCTATATTTAGTTAATTAATGTTTGTTTTCTGGAAAGAAATGCATTGCACAATTATCTTTTTGTAAGGATGGATCACAAAACTAAGCGTAAAGAAATGGGCAAGCTCTTTATATATGCCCTATGTAATTATTATTATTCTTATATGATTATTATTTCTCTAATCCAGAATGGTCCCCTCACCTTATATATATAATTTATTAACATTTTTTACTATCAATATTAATTTATATATCATGTTGATGATCCGTGCAGCGGTTGGGATTCTCTTTTTCTTTATAAAATAAATTAAATTGCTGAACCACCTTTAATTTTTGACCACCTTTAATTTTTATTTTATTTTATTACCACAAAGAAGAGAATATTTTTGATGCTTAAATACTATAGTAACCACACTAGTGTTTATACGAATAACGTCCATATAAATATAATAACAGAACCAACATGAATTCCAAATAAGAATATTTTTTTACTTTTATTTTCTAGTATTTGATAATCCATTATAACAAAATAATAATTATTCTAATAATTATATTATTGTATTTATATATCAGTATTAGCACCCCCACCACCACCACTACCGTGGCCATTTATGATCCAAGGAGGTTCTGTTTTTTGGCTAAAAACACCAGGCAGACGCACCCGTCCCCGTTAAGCGAGTGAAAGAAAAAAAAAAAAAAAAAAAAAAAACCAAGAACTCTGAATGGCATATTTCGTACCCCACCTCGTTCGTACGATGAGCGATAAAAGGCCCACCGAACTCGACAGTGACGGCTTGTCCAACATCTAGAGGTACTCTCCTAACAGCAAACACGCTCGCTGACCAATCAACATCTCGATCTACGGGATGGGGCGAATCCGACGGTCAAGATCATTTCAAATATATGCGAGCTGTTGGAGAAGGTGCAGCAAATGAAACGTCACAACGACGCTGGGCCTTCCGCCAATGAGAACTCGACAGCGTGATCTCAGAAACCACCCCGTTTTTGAAAACCGCCATCTGCTCCCCATCTAAACCGGCTTGGAGGCGGTGTGGTGCTGGTATTTTTGCTTAATTTGCCCCCTCACTCCCTAACAAGAAATACTCAAAGGAAGGCTAGGGTAGGGGTGCGCTTTTCTTTCCTTCAATGGCCAAGTTTTGTTGTTAGTTAGCGGTGGCCAATTAAGTCTCGAAATCTAGGGTTTGGAGGTCGAGTAGAATATTAATTTTTGGGGAATGGGGAGAGGGAGAGTGCAGCTGAAGCGGATCGAGAACAAGATCAATCGGCAGGTTACCTTCTCCAAGAGGCGATCTGGATTGCTCAAGAAGGCCCACGAGATCTCCGTGCTCTGCGATGCCGAGGTCGCCCTCATCGTCTTCTCTACCAAAGGGAAGCTCTACGAGTACTCCACCGATTCCAGGTACAGTACAACTCATACATCTAACTAATTTGAAATTTCTCTTTCTTTCTTTTTTTTTTTTACTTCAGAAAACTGTTAGGTTTTTAGTTTGTTTCCAGTTCGGGATAGAATGCGAGAGTCCACCGATACATGTTCTTCTCAAAATAGAAAGTTTTTATTTTTCTCGTATTCCCCCCCCCCCCCCCGCCCACTCTCTCTCTCTCATCTCTCTCTTTTTATAGTACTGCCGTTTAAAGAGCGAGCTAGCTAGGGTTTCATGTACTTTTTTTTTTTTTTAAATTGATCTGTACCTTCTCATAAACACAATTTACTGGGATTTTGAATGAAAACACACGATTTTGATGTCTGTTTGGTTTTGTTTTCTCGGTGAATAATTACTCTCCTGTGGATTTTGCTGTACGTACTATTCTCTTGTACTTCTCCTCTGTTGGCCTTCAGATCTTTAAAGTACTTTTAATGTAGATAGTGTTGAGATATTTAGCGAGATGAAGGGGGAGTGTGTACTTTTGTCTAAAGGAGTACGTGATTTCTGTTGCAGTCATGGATTAGCATGTAGCATGGAATATAATTAAACTGTAATTTTAATCTTCTCTTAATCTGATACTTTCAGAGTTTAAATAGAAATATTTAGTTAGCAGAGAGCATAAAATGTCCCATATCTGTGTGTTCAAGATCCCCCTCTCTGAGGAATCCATTATGGCCTCTTATTTATTTATTTTGAAGGAAAAAGTGGGCTACTCTCAGACTCAAGTTTATAGCATTATGTACTATTGAGCTGGATTTATATCTGAAAAAAAAAAATTATTTGTTTAATTTCAAGTTCCTATAGATAGATACCATCCAGTTTTTTTAATTGCAATGCAGCTATTGAAAAAGCATTACATTAATATATCATGATAATCTAGAGCATCACACTAATCCAACATTTTTGAGTAAGTAATTATAATGAATTCAAACTTTACCTGATTCCTTTTTATTTTCACACTGAAATTACTATTCCTTACCTGTTCATTACCAGTTAATTTCGCTGTCTTATTTGTTGGTCATCCCCTAAGATGTTTACTTTTGATTTTGCCTGTCTCAAACTGGTTTGTTTTCTATAGTGCGTCACTAGCGGCCAAAGGTTTAGGCGTGATCAAAGTTAGGCTCCCTATTTGAAAACTCTGTTAAATTGAGTTTTTAAGATTTTTATCATGGTGAAACTAAAAGTCTTGAGGAATTCAAACCTGAAAACCTTATTCCTGCTTTATTTTGTACACTGAAATTATTATTTCTGGCTGCTTAATAATCATGGAGCCTGTTGGCAGTGAAAATTTCTAACTAAATAGAGTTTTTCACAACAGAACGCGGAGCTAACTCTGTAGCTCCGCGTTTGGCTATATTAGCCTCGCGTTTGAGAAAAACGCGGAGCTAATCAATAACTCCGCGTTCTGGTTCTTTAACTCCGCTTTTTGACGAGTTTAACTCCGCGTGAGCAGATAACCATAATCTCAAATTGATTGAGATTATGATTTAGGCTTATCCAAATACCTAAATTAAGTCCGATCTGAACTCTAAATCAAGAGATTTAAATCAAAACTAAGATATTTAATTGGAATTCTTGATGAGTACAAATTGTATTTAGATAGAAACTCTCATATGATCCTAAGACTATAAATACTCTCTTGGGGAAGCCCTAGGGATCTTCTTTTTTGGGCATCTGAGATCTTTTTCTAGAGTTTTGGAAAAGTTCGAGTTACGCATAGAGCCTTGAACGAATCAAGACCAGAGAAGATCATCTATAGTCGGCCGCCATCTTCAAGAGAAGAGTTCGACGTCAGATCGTCCAAAGGAGCTGCTTGACAGATCCCATCGCCACACAGATCCCACGTTTACATTGTAAAACAGAGCGATTAAGAGATAAAATCTTCTCGTTTGTTCTTTTTCTTGTTCACTTTCGTTGTAATTTAAGTTAATTCAATGGAAGGAAAGCAAAGAAATTCTGCTGCGAACAAACTGGAGACCATAGTGGGAGACGTCTCTTTCACTAGAGAAGAGATTGTGGCGCAATCTGACGTCGATAGGATCGGATCTAACGTAGATATGCTCGTCGTCGAAATCGACCAGCAGAAGTACGAGGAGTACCTCTCCTCTGAATCAGGTAATCTGAACGTCGCGTGCGCTTCAATACCCGAGGAACGGGTAAAAAGGTATCCACCGATGAACGGGGATCCTTGGAGACCGCGGCCATAGAGCCGGTGTTTGGACAGGAAATTCTAGCAGAGGATGGCCTCTCTACTGCCAAATAAGACCTGGGAACTGGATTGACCAGAACCCAACTCCGAAATAGAAATCGGAGAGCAAGACGAAAAGCCCTCAAAGCCCGCATTGAACGCGAGGCTAATTTCATAGAACGCAAGGCTATGGTCCCTCACAAACTGACTCGCGCTAATCGCGAGTTCAGTCATTATCGCGTTAAACGCGAAGTTACAACTTGCGTTGATCGCAAGGAAAAACCAGCGTGTGATTCTCCACGCGAGACTATTACTGAAATTAGCGAGAAACGCGAAGCCAGTAAGATTTGCGTTAATCGCAATATCTCTGACACTCGCGATAAATGCGAGTATAAAATCTCCTTAAAGCCAGCATGTGATTTTTCATGCGAGGCTACTACTGGGCTTAGCGATAAACGCGAAGCTAGTAGCACTTGCGATAAACGCAAGATTTCTTACACTCGCAAGGAACGCGAGGATAAAGATTCATTAAAGCCAACATGTGATTCTCCATGCGAGGCTACTACTGGGCTTAGCGATAAACGCGAAGCCAGTAGCACTTGCGATAAACGCAAGATTTCTCACCTCCGTGAAAGGCTATTACTGGGCTTAGCAAGAAACGCGAAGCTAGTGCAACTTGCGATAAACGCAAGATTTCTTACACTCGCGAGAAATGCGAGGATAAAAATTCCTTAAAGCCAGCGTGTAATTCTCCACGCGAGGCTAATACTGAGCTTAGCGAGAAACGCGAAGGCAGTAGTACTTGCGAGAAACGCAAGATGACTCACCTCCGCGCAAATTGCGAAGATGATTGGCAGATTATCGTTAATCGTAAAAATCGCGCTAGACGCGAAGTTCTGACTTGTGTTAATCACAAGAGTAAGCCGGCATGCAGGAATTTTCTTCCACGCGGGGCTAAGATTTCAGAAGATAAACTTCTGAAGAAACGCCAAGCCAGCGTAAAACGCGAGGCTAGTGTAGCAAAACACGGAGCTATTCTTCAGGCCCACGATGCAAAACGCGGAGGTATTTCTCAGCTCCGCGCTCCAAAACGTGAAACTATTTCTCAGCTCCGCGTAGATCAACCCGAATATAAAATCAGGGCTGATCATCGCATCAATGGATCAGAACTGAACTCCAGTAATTCTAAGAAACTTCAGCAGGCACCTGAACTCTCTAAACAGTTAAATGGGTCCCACGATTTCATGACTAAAGTCACTGACCTCAGGGAGTATCTAACTAAGAAGAGAGGTATAGAATAAGTTCAAACCGAACCTGTCTGTCATTGCCAACAACTCATGACGGCTGTATTCGCTGTAATAGATAATTGTTGCTGCAACAATAACAGGGTATTGGTGTTCGACCGGTTAACCAAGTCGGACAAAAACCCTGCTAAGAAAACAAAGGCTACACCCCGAGCAGAATGGAGAATTGTAACCTCCAACATGGTCGGGAAGGATAAGAAAGTCATTGAAAAAGATGATAACTCAGAGTCAAATGATGAAGAACCTCATCACTTCACCCGACTAAAATCAGGAGCTGTCCCATTTCGAAACAATAAGAAACTTGTAAAAGGTTCTTATGACGACGATAGCGATAACTCGGCTATAGCTTCACCTCATTCCGCTGCATCATCTCAGCTACAAAAGTTAGCATCACATATGGCGGATAAATCTGACGACATCGACCAAAGACTTGAAGCCCAAGAGAAGATGATTCGGGAGCAATAAAAGACAATTGAAGATCTTAAAATGATGCTCTCAAAAGTGGTCGAGAATACCCAAAAAATCGTCGAGGATAACGTTAAAAGGGAAAAGAAACTCCGTTCAATAAAATGAACGAAGAAGACAAAGAAGAGAAAGCCCATTCGATGCATGAGGACGAGGATAGGTATTCTTTTCATGATCCACATGGAGAGAAAATAGAGAAGTTACAAAATCAACTTGAAGCACTAATGCACAAAAAGGAGTTGAAAGAATCAGGGGTATCAAGACTATATCCACCTGAATGGGATTTGGCACCATACTCGGAGAAATACAAGCCGCTCAAATTAGAGCTATATGACGGGAAAGGATCTCCCAGTCAACACATTTATTACTTCTTGTCCCAAGCAGGACATTTGATGGGCAATGACTCGATTATGACCAAGGTATTCGTAAGTACTTTGCGAGGGCCTGCCTTTAATTGATTTATGCAGCTGTCCCCAGGTACTATTAATACCTGGTTTGATGTTGAGAGACTATTTCTCACACGTTTCTTTGAGGATGATACCGAAATTACGGTTCATTCCCTCCTTGCAACTAAACAAAGGGAACAAGAAACAGTAAAAGACTTCATAGAAAGGTTCCGGGAGAAGTCCGTACATTATAAATACGGAATGGTCAAGGAAACTCTAGTGGAGACATGTCGGCATAATCTTAAGACTAACGTGCTCTTAAAAATGGGGGCCGTAGAGTCTAAGACGTGGAGAGATTTGCTCAAGCAAGGAGAGCAAGCCGAGAACTTGATCCGTCGAGTTGAAGAGTCTCGTGGGTCAAGAAACACTGGAAATAGTAGGCCGTACACCCAAAATAATAATAATAATAATAATAAGAGAAAAGCGGTGATGGCATCAGAAGTCGCTCCACAAAAGACAAATCTTCCAAACTCGAAGCCCCAAAATCAGAAGGGCACGAAATAAAATAGGCCTCAGCAAGAGAGGACCTATACCTTCAAAGCAGAGCAAACGCCTACACTTTTCCACCTGCTCCTGAGGAAGAGAATGTTGAAACTTCCGGAGAATAGGAAAGCGGAGGATGCTGGTAAGACCAACGGCCCAAACTATTGTCTCTGCCACCGGAATGTTGGACACCCTACTAGGGATTGTTACCCTCTAAAAAACAGAATCCAAGCACTGATAGAAGCTGGAGTTCTGACACTTAAAGAGGAACAAAAGAAGGTCACTGCCAATATGGCAACCATAGTGGTTGGAACCCATGAGTTCCCCGCAGGGGTGACCCCAATTCCAAAGGGGAAGCTGGTTACGAAAAACCATGACCCGCATAAAAAGGCTCAAGAAGGACTTGTCCCCATAACAACTCAAAAAGGGAAAATCATGTGGGTCCATCCTAATTTACTACAGGATGAACAGTGGACTTCCGCAGGGGGTCAAAAGAAAAAGTGGACCAGCAATACTATTTTCGCGAAGATAAAAAATGAATACATAATTGCAGGGGCATTTACAGACTCTGAAGAGGAGCCTGAAGCTATGACCACTCATCAGGATAGGGTAGGCCCTTCCGGCACTCGATCCAAAAAAATATATTTCAAGGACTACACCAGAGTAGACCCGAAAGATATATATGCAGAACTCGCAAAACCTGCAAAACAGAAAGAACTTCGCTTCCAGAAAAATCCTGGAAAAGATGAAGGAGTCAAAGACGCTACCTTCAAATTTGATATAATAGCTCAGCTGACAAATATTCCAGCTCGAGTCACGCCGTACGAGTTGTTACGATTATCGAAGTCAACTCGCGAGGCGTTGAGAGAAGCCCTGGCAGACTCTGAGTATTCCTATCTCAGATTGTCGTGCCGGCTGACGAAGAACAAGACTCTTGCTCCCGCTGTCATCAAATGAGGAGGCAGGTCCCACAAATTATCTTCTCTCCAGAAGACGTGCAAGTAAGAAACATATAGCACAACAGGCCTTTATATTTCACCGGGTATGTCGGATCCACGAAAGTGGATCGCATCCAGATTGATCCAGGATCTGCGCTAAGCGTCATTCCCAGAAGGTTGATGCAGCTATTGGGAATTTCTCCCCATCGCCTGACGCCAACCAATACTACAATATATGGGTTCAATTCCAATGATAGTTGTCCCCTTGGAAAGATCCGACTCCGGTGTCAAATCGGGGATTTGAGGACGGAGGTCACATGCTACGTCATTGGCGCAGACACTTCCTATAACATCTTACTGGGACAGCCTTGGATCCACGCCTATATGATAGTCCCGTCGACTCTCCACCAGTGTGTGAAATACTGTGATAAATAAGGAGAAGTCCAGACACTAGTTGTAGATAGGCAACCATTTAAAGGGGTGGAGAACTACTTCACGGATGCTTTACTCTACAAGCCAGCCCATGAAGTCTCTGACAACAAGCTCAACAAAACTCAAAAGTTTGACGAGAGCGGCAACGAGGCAGATACGGAGTACGAGCCTCCCGAAGAGAACGATGGGGGTGATTATGAAATCAATTCTCACATAGATTTTAATTTGAATTTTGATAATAATGTAGCTGATATAATAGAGGATGAGTGGGTTATCAATGAAAACATAAAGTTAGTCTACGAGCATACTGTAGCTACTGAATCTGAACCTTCTTGTACTTCCACCGAAGTGGATGGCCTGTCCGAACTTGAAGTTCTGGCGGCATACCATTTGCCACTTAAGTCATCCCTCCTCTCTCAATCAAAAATAACTAAGGGACAAGGTCACTTCTTTGAAGTGCCTCCTCGATAGGGGTCCCAAATTACGTCACCTCGATAAAGACAAAGCAGTGAAAGTGATGAACAAATATCACCTCAATTTCACTTATATGAATAGAAATCCCTGCAAATGATGGAGAAAATGGGTTATAATTTTACCCAGAAACCGGGGTTAAACTTTGGAAAATGGCAACGGAATCTCATACTCTCATTTAGACCGAGAGGAAAGAGCCCAAACTATTATCAAAAGACTCGTAGGGGGTTGGGCTATGTATCTACTCCTCCCTCACCACCATGCCAATATGTGGAAAGATCTTCATCCGATGAGGATTTAAACCCGATTGATCAGGACTCGGATCTAAGTATTGGCGCTTTGTTTCAATCTTTGACAGCCAATATGGTTTCAGCTACACACCAGAAAGCGACGAGGAACCAATTGATGTTCAAGATGATTCCTGGGCTAAGCATATGGACACTCTCTGGGTGTCTGCTTTGAACAGCGTGACCCGCCAACAGAAGATAAGCTAGTACAGGTCAACATGAGAACGGACGAAAATCCGAAGCCCATCTTCGTAAGCGACACGCTAACTCCCTTGGAAAAGGAGAAACTTATATCTCTTATCAAAGAGTATATAAACGTATTCGCATGGAGCTACGAAGATATGCCCGGACTTGACCCTCAAATTGCCACATACCGGTTAAATATTAAAGAAGACGCCAAACCAGTTAAACAACAGCAAAGGCGTTTTCAACCGGAATTGATGGAGGCAATAGTTACCGAGGTCAACAAGCTTATAAAATCCGGATTCATCCGTGAAGAGCAACATCTTGATTGGGTGGCTAACATAGTGCCGATTCGTAAGAAGAACGGCAAAATCCGGATATGCATCGATTTTCCAGATCTGAATGCTGCATGTCCTAAGGATGAAGTTCCACTCCCCATCACCGATGTGATGATTGATAATACTTGCGGTTATGAGAGGATGTCCTTTATGGATGGCTTCTCAGGCTATAACCGGATTAAAATGCACCCAGATGATGAAAAGTACACGGCTTTCAGAATGCCGCTGGGGGTATACTATTATACGGTGATGCCTTTCGGATTGAATAACGCCGGTGCCACCTACCAATGAGCGATGAGCGTCATATTCAAAGAACACCTGTGCAAAACGGTAGAGTGTTATATGGATGACTTAGCGGTCAAAAGTAAGAACAAAGAAGATCATCTTCATGATTTAAAAACGGTCTTCGATCTTATGCGAAAATATCACCTGAAGATGAACCCTGCCAAGTCTTACATGGGGTGCGTAGCGTAAAGTTCCTTGGGTTTATAATTACTTCAGAAGGAATTTTCCTTGATCCTGAGAAAGTAAAAGCAATCAGCGAGATCCCGCCCCCCGCAATCTTAAAGAGTTAAGGGGGTTACAAGGAAAGTTTGCCTATATCCGACGCTTTATTTCTAACCTTTCTGGACGATGCCAGCCGTTCTCCAGACTCATGAAAAAGGGGGTTTCTTTCATATGGGATGAGGCATGTCAACAGGCATTTGACGATCTCAAAGAATATCTCACTAAACCTCCTGTTCTTATGGCACCGGTCCCTGGGCAGCCATTCCTTATATATGTAAGGGCCATGGATGATACTTTATGAGCGTTACTTGCTCAATATAATGAGCATGGCCATGAACATGCTCTTTATTACTTAAGCAGGACAATGATCGGAGTCGAGCGTCGGTATACCTCGATCGAAAAAGAATGTTTAGTCCTAGTGTTCGCTGTTCAGAAAATGCGACACTATCTTTCAGGGCAAACGATACATGTCATCTCACGGGTTAATCCTTTGAAAATTCTGATGACTAAACCAGGATCCTTAAACGGCCGATTGGCGAAATGGGCATTATTGCTATCGCCATATGATATACACTTCGTCCCTCAAAAAACCATGAAGGGACAGGCGATCGCCGATTTTCTAGCAGATCATCTAATCTGGTCCAATTCCAAACAGACGTCAGAGGTCAACACAGTTAGCAAAGAACAACCATGGCAAATGTTCTTTGATGGTGCTGCCAGACGATCTGCTGCTGGAGTGGGGATTGTGCTAATATCCCCACATAAATATATATTGCCTAACGGTTACTCATTAACAGAACCGTGTACGAATAATGTGGCGGAATACAACGCGCTCATTATCGGCTTAAAAATGGCTCTGCAACTGGAGGTGAACTATCTAAAGGCATATGGAGACTCTAAACTCATTGTCAAGCAGATGACGGGTGAGTATGAAGTCAGACATGAATCCCTCATCCCCTATCATCAGCTAGCCATTGAGCTAGCAGGATATTTTGAACAATTTTATATATATCATATATCTCGGAATAAGTACGTCTATGCAGATGCTCTTACTGCGTTAGCTGCAACATTGGCGATCCCGCCAGGTGAAGCTAAAAGCATCACTATTGGTAGCAGAGAACTCCTCCACCCAGATACGGTATCCCAAACCAAAGAGGTGTGCCAGACAGGTTTAATACTGGAACTCCGAGATTGGCGATTTTCATTTATAGATTACGCCCTATATGGGATACTACCAGAGGATTCAAAGGAAGCTGCCTCGATAAAGAGGAAGGCCCCGAGGTTCTACTTTGATCGTACACTTCAAATTTTATACAGAAAGTCAAACGATAGTCTGCTACTACGCTGCATATCAAAAGTAGAAGCAGATGAAGTGCTGAAGGAAACACATGATGGAGTGTGTGGAGCTCATCAGCCCGGTCCAAAACTCGAAGACCGCATAAAAAGGCTGGGATACTACTGGCCGAAGATGATTACAGAGGCAATGACATACGCTAAATGGTGCCATGCATGCCAAGTACATGCCAATTTTATTGATCAACTCCCAGAATACTTGCACAATACCATTGCTAGTTGGCCATTTGAGGCATGGGGAATGGATATTGTGGGGCCAATAACTCCCCCGTCGTCCAGAGGACATCGGTTTATTCTTGCAATAACCGATTATTTTTCAAAATGGGCCGAAGCCGTGCCCATGAGAGAGGTGAAAACGACAGATGTGATTAAGTTCATCAAGCATCATGTCATTTACCGTTTTGGCGTCCCCCGAAAGTTCATTCAGGATAATGGACCGCAATTCATCAGCCAGGGATTCTCAAGATTCTGTGATAAGTTCAGAATCAAAGATATTGCTTCAACGCCATATAACCCCGCGGCAAATGGATTAGCTGAAACTTTCAACAAGACAATCATTAAACTCCTTCGGAAGTTTGTCTCTTCCAACACAAGGGACTGGGATGAAAAGCTGGGAGAGTGTTTGTGGGCTTATCGTACCACCATTCGCACTCCAACAAAAACTATCCCGTTCTCTTTGGTTTATGGAAGTGAGGCCATCTTGCCTCTTGAAATTCAGACACCATCATTAAGAGTGGCCTTAGCCATAAAGATGACGACAGAAGAGCGTCATCAATAAAGATTGCAAGAACTAGAGGCATTGGATAAAGAACGTCTCAGGGCTCAGCAACAAATTGAGTCGTATCAAGCCCGAATCTCGCAAACGTTCAATAAGAACATTAAACCAAGGACCTTTAAACAAGGAGACTTGGTCCTGGCTATTAAAAGGCCAATGATTCTAACCCACAAGACTAAGGGTAAATTTGAACTCAAGTGGGAAGGACCGTTTGTTGTGGAGACGGTATATTCTAGTGGAGCCTATCGCTTAATGAATCAGAACGGCGATAGAATGATGATGCCGATCAACGGTAAATTTCTGAAGAAATACTATGCCTAAAATAAACCAGAATGATGACAGAGTAACTATCACATCTGATTCAGATCACTAGGAGTATAACCATCCACTTGTTCAAGTTACGCAGATGAGCACTTGAACTTTTTGCTTAAAACTACGCATGCGCAATTAGACGTCTCTGCCGAAATCTGATGATCCTGACCCGATCATCTTGGTATGTGCAGTTCAAGTTACGCATGAGAGCCTTGAACCGCCTCTACTTGTTCAAGTTACGCAGATGAGCACTTGAACTTCTTACTTAAAACTAGGCATGCGCAATTAGGCGCCTCTGCCGAAATCTGATGATCCTGATTCGATCATCTTGGTATTTGCAGTTCAAGTTACGCATGAGAGTTTTGAACCGCTCCAATCAAATTCTAGGTATGCGCAATTAGGCGCCTCTGCCAAAATCTGATGATCCTGAGCCGATCATCTTGGTATGTGCAGTTCAAGTTACGCGTGAGAGTCTTGAACCACCTCCACTTGTTCAAGTTACGCGAATGAGCACTTGAACTTCTTGATCAAACTCTAGGCATGTGCAATTATGCGCCTCTGCCGAAATCTGGTGATCCTGACCCGATCATCTTGGTATGTGCAGTTCAAGTTACACATGAGAGTCTTGAACCGCCTCCAATCAAACACTAAGGCATGTGCAAATAGGCACCTCTGCCGAAGTCTGGTGATCCTGACCCGATCACCTCGGTATTAGCAGTCTAAGTTACGCAGATGAGCCTTAGACTATTTTACCTAAACAACTAAATCATTTTGATGACAAGTTATCTGTTGTGCAAACAAATTTTGTAGCCAACAGGTAAAAGAATCAAAAGATTACCTATATTCGAAAGAGAATGAAGTCACAAAGAAACAGTAAAGTTCTCTTTTCTATTACAAGTTCTTATTACAAAAAGAATAAAGGAATAGAAAGAAAGAAAGTTATGGATCTCTTAGAAGCCTCAATTTATTTGTCGTCTCGTCAATCACTCGACGACGGATTTTCTCCACGGAGTGTTGGGCCTGCCGGCGTAAATCATCGTCGTTTATTGCCAGTTGCTGGGCCAACCGCTGACGAGATTCTTCAATAGCACGGCTCCTCATTATGCCTTCTTGTTCGAGCTGTCCTTGTTGGAGAATCAGCTCTTCCCGTTTCTTAACGGATTTCCCTAACTGAGACTCGCTGGCTTCCAGAATAGCTCAAGCCTTAGCAATAGTCTCTCTAGCTCTAAGGATGGTGGCCTGACTCCCCTCAATCTCGAAGTCCACTATCTCTAATCCCCTGAAGATCGATTCCTGGCTAGCTCGTAGTTCTGCCAACTCCCAAGACCAGACTTCTTCTTAGCGCCTCAGTTCCTCTTGACGAGCTACCAACTCTGCCTGAAGACGCGCCGATTCGATCTCAGTGATTGCTTCCACATCCGCTTGGCGAACTGTGTTTAGCGTATTTGCCTGATCTTCCAGAACTTTAAGGCGGGCCCGGTATTTGCCTGCTCGGTCACGTCCCCCAATCCTTTCAATATTATCCAGATAGCTGGACAACATTGGACGTCCAAGATTAAAGAAATCTCTTCCATCCAGGATCATTCCGATACACCTCCTTAGTAGCTGCAAAAAGTCATTTACACTGTGGTTGAAGAATTCTTCGAGAGGGTCCACAGTGTCTGTGTTTAAAGCAGGCAGCGCTAAGAAAGATGTCGCTAGGGGAGGAGTAGCGTCCGTTGGGGTCGAGGAAGAAGAAGCCCGTCCCTATACCAGATTCATGACATGAGGGGCCAGTAAAGCCAATATGGACTTGGCAGAACTAGGAACCCGAGGAGGAGTATCACTAGTACAGATCATTCGAGTAGCACCATCAGAAGGAGTAGACGATGGAGTGTTTTCACCGAAGCTCCCTCTATGGCAGAAGTGGTTTTGAATGAGAACTTCAAATTTCTTCATCTCCTGCTGGCGGAGGACTTAGGGCTGGAGGAGTCACCAACGTCTCAACAGCCATAATGGTGGATGACGTTAATACTGCTGGCTGAGGAGCAGAGGGCACACCAACAACCACCGGAAAGGTTTCTTCGAAGCAGACCCCGGGTGTTGGAGATGGCAGACTTGGAGATGGGTAGCCTCTCTTGCTGCGGCCATAATGACAACCTCTGTTCTATCATTACTTCCTAATTCATTAATGGGAGGAATCGATGAAGGAACCGAGCTTGGGGCCGGCATGAAATAGTCTGCTTCAAACTCGTTCGCAGAACTGTCAAGTCCTCCCACCGAACCAGTGGTGCCCGAGTAATCCACCAAATCCTCAGACTCCCCTTGGTAGTCGAATGCATCGGCGAATGAGGTTGACTACCTACATTTCAGAGAAGCAAGCAAAAGTGTTACACGAGATATAGAAACAGAAGATAAAAATATAAAACCTGAGAGGACCATACCAGAAGACACAAGTCCAGTGGTTGGACTTGAAGGAGGAGCTGTTGTTATTTCCAGAAGTACACCCGTTTCACTACCCAGAGGTTGCGTCGCGATGTGTTCGATGGATTCTGCGGTTAGGGGAGTCGGGACCTCAATATCGCCCGAGACTTCAACAGGTCTGCTCTCCTCTCGTGGAGTTGTTGGCAGGGTCGAAGCTAGCAAGTCCGAAGCAAATTTGACCGCCGCCTCTTGAGGGACTACTAATGACCCCGGGGCCAATTTCTTCTTCTTCTGGACAGGCCTCTCTTTCGGGGCCCCGCGGCATTTTACGGTCAGACTCCGGGGACGGGGAACCAAGTCTTGAGGAGCACCGCCAGCATCAGCTTCATCTTCATCACCATCATTGTCATCATCATCAGAGTCGTCAACATCTGATGGATCGACCGCTGCGCCAAGAAATTCGTCCATTCCTTTCACCCTTATTCTTTTAGCCCCCTTGTGGCTGAAATAAAATGCCTCTATTTCCTTACAACAATTCCGGTTGATGGAAAAGTTAGGCACGTCAGCATTTGCGACACTATACCACGTGCAGAAGCTAAGAGTCATGGCTAGCTCTGGCGACTTCTGAGGCAGGAGGAATTCAGCTCCGGTTCCACCAGCTACAAAGTGGAACCAGCCGCGGGCGCCCTCATACAAATTCCCTTCATAAGCCAGATTCTTGTTCGGGTTACCCACATAAAGTTGGGAATATCCAAACTGGCGAGCGAAGTGGCTCGGGGTGTACGGTTCAGTATGACACTTGGTGTCTTGACGATACACCAAGTGCCCGGATCGGATATTAATGAACCACCAGAACGCTCCTGAAGATAAGACGGTAAAATTGTCCGCTCCTAAAATATCCTTGAACTTCGACCCGTATTCCCCACCAGGAAAATCTGGGAAATATCGAAAGATCTCGTAATTTTGATGATGGCGGAGCGTCTTCTGGATTTGCGACATATAATGACTTTTCCATGTAGAGCGTTCATATAGCTCCACAAGGAAAGACTTGTCAGCAGAGGGGTATTCGGCCGCACTCATTAAAGAGGGGCAGTGCATGACGAGCCACGCCATCAGGTAAGTGTAAAGCATCTCCACCCTGGGGTTTGGAGCCTTTGCCTTGGCAGTCTCCTTTGACTTGCCTTTTCCTTGCCCTTTTCCCTTGTCGGTAGAAATAAAACCATTACAGAGCGCTCGTAGTCCCCTCTGTAGGTTGCACACCATCGCGGGAAGGAGTCCGAAGGGTCGGCCGTATGCAAGAAGAACTGCGGGATATACCACGTTCATTGCAATTGCCTCCTTCGGCAAAGACGGCACGACGCATCTCTTTAACCATAGCATCAAGAATCTAGCAATGAGACCTATGTTGGATATTGGGAACTAAGTTTGGTAGTGGAAACTCTTGAAGACAGTGCCAGGGTTGAATCCGCCTTCGTTGGATTCAACTGTATAAAATATAACATGAGTCTTAGCAATACGGCGATCGATCTCCTTGACATCAACATGGGCATAGCCATGAACTATTGTCGAACTATCCTTGAAGTTTAAGTTGGCAAAAAGGTAATCGGCCTATTTCTTGTGACCAATACCCTAATTACGCACACCTGCCATGTCGGCACAGATGCGGTAATGACACATCTCCCAGTAAGTGGTGTAGATGTGCTCGTCCCTTACCTTCAGCATATTCAGCTCTTCGGTGGTGGGGATATACTCTTCATACGGGACTTCGCCCATTGACAACCCGGACACTTCAAACATCTCATAGAGAGTAAGTCCCAGCTCACCCACTGGTGTAAAGAAAGTGTCAGTCTCAGGGTTGTACATCTCCAGGAGACCGAAAAAGTGATAGGCAATTTGAGGAATCCCGAATTGAACGTTTCTGATAGTTTTGTATAAGCCAATTTCTCTCAGAATTGGTTCATGGGAATCTAGCATGTATTGGACAAGGCGGGCCTACCACATGTTGCCAGAAGAGTAGACCCAGCCAGGCATCATGAAATCATTAGCTGGGTATTGGCCTCCTTGCGTCATGAACTCGCTTAGGAAAGTTCGTGCACGAATTGGGACCTCTCATACTAGGTGCTCCTTAGTGATTTTCTCAGGAAGCAATCCAGTGATACATCTTGTGGGACCATCTTGGTAAGCCCCGTGTGTGCCCAATTTGCCCGTAGGGACACAATCGTATTCCTGGCTCAGCCCCCACTCCAATTCACGGTGCATGGCTAGCCTTTGGAGATAGACTAGAGGGTAGCTACGCTCCATGCTGGGCAGAAATATTAGCAAATTACCAGATTGGTAAAGCCACATACACTCCTCTTCAAAGAGGATCTGGTCTGTTGCCCATTGCATCTCCAAAAAGGAATGCTGGTTTCTCCAACACTTTCCGGTTCATAGCTTCAAAGGGAGCATCCGTTATGATTTCCCGTGCGGTAGCAGAGCTGTATCTGATTAGTTTTACCCTGCACTCTCTCAAATCAGGCTTGTAGGCAGCAAGAACAGTGGTGAAGCGAAACTGGGTGACTGAGTCTGCACCCCCGCCATGGCCGAAGTGATGTCCTTGGGAGAGTGTATCCACTGAGTAGCCAACTGCAAGAGGAGAATCAAAGAATCAGAAAAAGATTCTTACAAAATCAGGAAAATTGTCTAAGTATGAAAACGCGGAGCTAAGGATAACTCCGCGTGAAGTTAAGAAGATAGCCTCGCGTTTTGACAAAATGCGAGGATGATAAAATAACTTCGCGTTTGAATAATAAACGCAAAGCTAATTTGATAACTCCGCGAGAATAAACGCAAAGCTAAGTTGATAACCCCGCGAGAACAAACGCGAAGCTAAATTGTAACCTCGTGTAAAGAACGCGACAGACAGCAAAAATAACTTCGCATTTAAAAACGCGGAGATAACGCGATAGTTTCGCGTGGAGGAAGATCAGAGATCTTTTCCTTTTTCTCCAAGCCATTTGGCCGGAGTACGGCGATCTCGCCAGTAAAACAGATGTTTAGCCGGTTAAAATAAAGCCAAATCACTCCTAAAAAAGTTCTAAAAATCCAAGAGGTGAAGAATCTTACCGCCGATAGGTGAGGCGTGGACTGGTTCGCTACTGCGGCCACTTCCACGGCCGCTGCAGCCCCTGCTGGCGCCAGTCGCTGACGGCGAGGTTGCGCGTGAAGAAGCACGGGTCTTGGGTGCCATTGCTTGCGAAATCTTGAAGGAAATCGACGGAAATCGGGTCAAAAAATCACTCGGTCGCCTGAGTCGCCTGGATTGCCGGAGTTCTGGAAGTCTAATCTCTTGAAAATTCTTTGAATGAAGTAAGGAAGAAAAAGAAGAGACTCCATTTAAATGAAAAAAACCGTCTCTTGGTATTCGGCGCGAGAATCAGAGCAATTACTAATCAGTGGCTCTCCAAAACGAGAGACTATTAGCTTCGCGTGGTGATGAGAAACACGAAGCTATTAGCTCCGCGCAACTATGCAAAACACGAAGATAACTTGGTAGTTTAGCTACGCGTTTCTATGACAAGCTTGGACTTGGCATGTGCAATTAAGCGCCTCTGTCTAAGTTAAATAATTTTTATCCGATCATTTCAAATACTAAGTTACGCAAATGAGCCTTAGATTATTTTACCAAAACTATGAACCATCTATTTGTTGAGCAAGCAAAATTCTTGAAGCTAACAGATAAAGAGAAAAAGAATTATCTTTATTCATGAAGCAAAATGCTACAGAAGAAGAGGGAGTTATAGCTCTCCCAAAAAAGCTTCAACCTATTCATCGACTCATCAATAACCCGACAACGAGTCTCCTCCATGGAGTGTTGAAATTCCCTGGTTCACATGCAAAAGATCTCCTCTGTAAATGTCAACTATGATCTGTTTAAAAGTCTTAGTGGATCATCTGAAAATACTACTACAAGAATCCTGATCAAGATGCACAAGTTGAATTCGACATGCTACAGGCCCTAGATGATCATCTCTATCGCTTTGGAAAGCGACAGAGATTGTCATCTAACAGAAATGGTCCTCAAGAAAACTTAATAAGCTGCCGCAGAGTTCTTGTAACTCCTTCAAGAGTTTATCTTTTGGAGCCAGAGCTTGAAACCTGCAACTATGTTGTAAAGCATATGCTTCTGGCTTCCTTAGAGTTACTTTTGCTGACGAAGATCGGAAGAGCCACATACACTCCTCTTTAAAAAGGATCTGGTCCAAGTACTTCACTGCAAAAGAAGAATCAAGAGTTAGAAAAAGTTTTACAAAAAAAATCTTCTAAGTATAAAAACGCGGAGCTAAAAATAACTCCGCGCGCAGTTGAGGAGATGGCCTCGCGTTTCATTCGCGAAACTAAAATTCATAGCCTTGCATTGAAACGCGACTGCTAGTCAGAATAGCCTCGCGTTGAAACGCGACTGCTAGTTAAAATAGCCCTGTGTTTCAAACGCGAGAATGACGCGATAACTTCGCGTAAAAAGAAGACCAGAGTTTTTCTCCGTCTTCTCCTTTCTTCCCAAGCCTTACGGCCGGAGAACGACGATCTCGTCGGTTCAAAAATGGTTGGTCGATTAAAACCGAGCCAAAACACTCCAAAATTGTTCTAAGGAGTCCAAAAGTTGAGATTTTTACCTCCAATGAGCGCGGTATGAACTGGTTCGCCGCTGTGTCTGCTCCCTCGGCCGCTGCTAACTACGACCGCCGATGGTGAGGAGGCGCGCGATGCCGTACTCTTCTTAGATAATATCCTAATGATGAAAATCTATGGAAAATCGAAGGAAGTCCGGTCGGAGATCGCTCATTTCACATGAGTCGCTCGGCGCCTGAACTCTAGATTCCTGAATTCTTCAAATGAAGTAAGGAAAAAGAGTTAAAGACTCTATTTAAAAGAGAGAACCCGTTTCTTGGTATTTGGCGCAAGGTTCGGAGTAATTACTGAGCAATTACTAAGTAATTGCTCAGTAGTTAATAAGCAATTACTCACTGAAAAGCGAAGCTACTTAACTCCGCGTGGTAACAAAACGCGGGATAAACTTAGTATTTTAACTCCACGTTTTCTGTTTGAACATTCAAAGTATTTTAAAATTTGCTAAGTTCTAAGCCATTTTGAAAACTTTGGAGGGGGTTCTGTTGGCAGTGAAAATTTCTAAGTAAATAGAGTTTTCCACAACAGAACGCGGAGCTAACTCTGTAGCTCCGCATTTGGTTGGCTATATTAGCCTCGCGTTTGAGAAAAACACGGAGCTAATCAATAACTTCGCATTCTGGTTAGCTCCGCATTTTGACGAGTTTAACACCGCGTGAGCAGATAATCAGAATCTCAAATTGATTGAGATTATGATTTGGGCTTATCCAAATACCCAAATTAAGTCCGATCAGAACTCTAAATCAAGATATTTAAATCAAAACTAATATATTTGATTGGAACCCTTGATGAGTGCAAATTCTATTTAGATAGAAACTCTTATATGATCCTAAGGCTATAAATACCCTCTTGGGGAAGCCCTAGGGGTCTTTTTTTTTTGGCATCTGAGATCTTTTCTGGAGTTTTGGAGAAGTTCGAGTTACGCATAGAGCCTTGAACGAATCAAGACCAGAGAAGATCATCTATAGTCGGCCGCCATCTTCAAGAGAAGAGTTCGACGTCAGATCGTCCAAAGGAGCTGCTTGACAGATCCCATCGCCATACAGATCCCACGTTTACATTGTAAAAGAGAGCGATTAAGATATAAAATCCTCTCGTTTGTTATTTCTTTTTCTTGTTCACTTTCGTTGTAATTTAAGTTAATTCAATGGAAGGAAAGCAAAGAAATTCTGCTGCGAACAGGGTCATTACAGTCGCAAATTCACCATGTTGATTCTTGATTGCCACTCTCAAATTGGTTTCCTGCATAAACTATGATTAGTTAGATGCTTGGTCATTAGGTGCATAATAATGAATATATACACAGACATATGTGCATATCATATTACTTCTCATATTAGTTTCATAGTAAAAGTTATTATAAAATTTGAGAAAATGTCTTAATAATGATGATCAATAAATGCCAATGAGTCTTGACTCAAGTGACATCACTTCTCTCCAATTTGGTAGGAGTTTCGAGTTCGACTATATCGGAACTCAATTTGGATAATATTATAAAATGTGTATGCATGTGAGTTTGACTAAAAAAAAAAAGAGTGATCAATAGATGCCTATAGTAGACATTAAATGACATTTAATCTTTGAAACAGCAGTTTTCTGAAACTAATTCTACAATTTGTCTCCATTGTTTGAGTGAGAGGAAATTTATTTAGATGGACAGATCGATCCTGAAAAATTCTCCAGTAACTTCTTGCGTTCCTTGTTGTGTTCAAAGCACATAATTCCGCTCTTAAACACTGAACTTAGAGCTTTTTTTATGCATCTAGATATAATACGACAGAATCTAACAACTTTCAATGTAACTTTCTTCTACAGCATGGAAAAGATTCTTGAACGATACGAACATTATTCATATGCTGAAAGGACACTTACTTTGACAGACCTCGAATCACAGGTACAAAAGATAGCTAATTGATGCCCAAATCTTTGCATCATAATTTCTTAACTGATCTCTGGTTATGGTTTCATTTATGCCATGATGCACTCATACTGATATAGAAATATATAATAACATCAGAGTTTTTCTGGAGTAATAACTGATAGATGGTTATATATTTGTTATTGATATGCGGCACGGAACAAAAGTAAGGTCAAATAATTTTCTAGCTGGGGGGATATTCATCTACCTGCTTATACATGTTGAACTTCTAAGAATCCATTTCTGCGGAATAATGTTAGGGAAAAAAAAATGAAGAAGAGGACTGTTTCCCTAAAGTCATGTTCGGAGACACAAAATTGCATCAAGACTCATTTATTGGTAGAACAATGTCTTCTTTGCTAGCTAAAAGAGTCATTGTTTTTCAAAATGTCATTCTGTTTTCTGTACTTTCAATTTGTGTGCTTTAGTTATGTACTGTCGTTTTTATCTATTTTTTCTCCTATCAATTTCAAAATATCTAGCTACAAATGCATGCATTCCACGTTCAAACTCATTCTTATAATCTCACTGTCAGAATAAAGTGCATTTTGAAAGAGGGGTACAAAACACTGAAGCACAGATAGTTTATTAGCGGACGTGTGACTATATCAGATATCTCTCAAATATTTGGTGTTTGCAGAAAAATGAATCTCCCTTCATTTCCATTGAATTACAAGCGAGAATTTAAAAGAAGATCTACAAGAGAAGAGATGATTGTATATATGATCATCCCCTTTGTTTGTGGGTTCTTGTAGTAACGATGAAGTGTTGCCCTTGAGCTTCATTGACTATCCAATGACTGATGAATACCCAAGAACTCTGAAGATGGAATTTGGAGTAGAGAACAGGAGTAGCTTGGGCTCCTTGCTGCGGCTAGAGCTGCTGGACATGCTTTCACGCTCGTAGATAATTTGCCAAACATCCTCAAAAACTCCATCTTGATGTCTATTTATAAGCCAAGTTAGTTGAAGGAGTTTTCTTGTAGATAGTGATGAAATTCTCTCTTTTTCATTGAGGATGAAATCAAATATTTGACTAGGATTTGAAATCTCTAAATTTGGTTTTTGGATATGATTAGATATCTCAAATTCCATTTAAAACCAAATCAGAATCTCAGAGATTTTCCTGAGATTCAGGAGACGCGAGATGTTATCCCCACATTGATTGTTGAGCGCGAGGCTAATAGCCTCGTGCTGGAGCCAAACGCGAGGTTAGCGGCTACCCTCGCATGGCTTCCGCCGTGAGGCTAGCGGCTAGCCCTGCATAGAAGAATCTTTTCTCTCGTAAAATTTTTCTTCTTTAACATGGTCTCCTTCAAAGTTTTTGAAATCTCGTTATATAGTTGCAGTGAATTTTGAAATACTTTAGATTTAACGAGTCATCCAATGATCAATGATCTTTGTAGTTTCTTGGCAATTCATTTCATGAACTGGTGTGCAGCTATCTGGGGGAGGCTATGAAGTTCTTATATGAAGCTAAACAGCTTCACATTCTATTTGCTTACGCGAGGCTTCTTGAATACACGTGAGGCTATTTAGCTTCGCATTTTGCTTTAAAAATCTGCACATTCAATCTTGGCCATCGAATTGGAAGACGTGTGCCACTACTTTTAAAGAAAAAATTCATCATCATCTTTTTTCTTCAAAATTTTTACGAATTCAAAACCTCTGTTTTACCCAATTTTCCTCCAGAGCAATTCCTCCAATTTCTTCGAGTTTTTCTTGATTCAGGCGATTTTCTATTGCAATGGTGCCCAAGCAAAGCATCTCTTGCCAGGAACGAGGCTCATGGTGGTCCATTCGCCAATTATTGGCTCTGGTAGTGGTGGTGGCGGCAGAACGGTGCATGCTGCTCCAATTGGGGGTAAAATCTCTTTTCCAATCTCTTTCTATACTTTTAACCATTAATATGGATTAATTTCACCCTCACGGTTGCTTCGGCGATCCAAAGGCCGTGCCCTAGGTGGCGAGTTACACAAGGATTACTGGTCTTGCATTTGATACTTTTACGATAGGCTAAGTATAGTCTCACATTGTGTAGTTTGCACGAGACTATTGGTAGCCCCGCGATTAATTGATTGCCACATGAGGCTATCTTTTAACTTGCGTTTTACTACCACGCCAGACTTTTACTTAGCCTCGCATTTTAATACTTAGTTTCTTTAAAGGTAAATTGCCTTAACACTTAATTTACCCATCCTTCATAATTCACTCACTTTAATTTCTTCTTATGCAATGAGTTATTCTGTCGACCTACTTTTGAAGAAATATCACTTTAGGTTTGCTGGAGGATTAGATGGGGTAACTCAACTCCGGTATGATGTTTCAATTCCCATATTCACACCGGGGAGTAAGGAGTGAATAGTGCGACTAACTAGATATAGCCCCACCACTTCTAGGGAGCTTATTACGTATGCTCCACTTGAATCTCTGAATCGCGAAGGTATGGAGAAGCCAGCCTTCATGTTCTGAGATAGGGTGTCAACTTTGGATGAAACTCTTTTTGATGAAGAGAGTAAGTGGTTTCGTCAAGTAGGAGATTTGCATATGTACTTGTCAGATATGGAGCGCAATTAGCCTCTTGTATATCTTCAAGGACTATCGACTCCAAGACAAATGGATTGGGATATCACCATGGAGCATGACGGTGTGGCGCTAGGAAAATTTGGTTCACAAGGATCATATCAGGATGGTCTAGAAATATTTGTCACCGGTTTTCTTCTAAGGAGAATAAACAAAGATCACCCAGTTGGAGAGACTGCAATCCGCGTTAAACTTTCATAAGTTGATTTGTATCGGCAGGCGAACAATAACCTTCGAATAATTTTAGAGCCCTCGGATGGATTCATTCTACAAAGAAGATGTGGTGGGGCCAACTAGTAGGGTATATGTTGGACACTAACAGGGAGACTCTAACGGAGATAGGCTTGTATTGGGTTATCAAAAACATGCAATTTGGGGTTTTCCATAGTCTATATCATCTCTATAGTATCCTAGAGATGTATAACTCTGAGAGAAGGACGTTCTTCAGTCTGATCGGGAGCCGGGTTTTGCGCTCCACAAAATATTTGAGGTTTCTGTGCCGTCAATGGGGGAGGTCCCATACGAGGAGTATATTCCCACTACTGAGGAGCTGAACATGCTAAGAATTAAAGATATGCATATATTCTGGAACCACCGTATATGCGCCGACATCTCAGGTATCCGAAGCCAAGGTGTTGGACAAAAGGTATGGATCAACTATCTATTCTGGAACTTGGACCATAGTCCCACTATCATGGCATATGATACTCGTACGTTACATCTAGTTCGAATTAGTAATGCATTAATAATAGGATTATATACTTCAATCCAAGCAATTTATCTTACTTGATCTTAGACCCAATCACACATTAAAGAATTCAATTCTCATCCTATTTTCTAAATTGGGCTAAACTTTAACTCATTCATCTATAACTTGGGTGCTTGTAATCAGATGTGCGATACAAACCCAATTATACAATTTTGACATACGTGATGCATGGAGTACCTTTGAATACATGCAAGCCATTCCCAAGTACCCATACTTGCAAAATCATGATGTTGTCTTCTATCAAGCATGCGAATGTAATTTTTAGTGCATTCCAATGTGTTAATGACATAGATAAAGTAATTAGTGAATGCTTGTAGAATCTTTCATCGTTCTTGAAGGCAAAAGTGGTAGTGTTTCCCCTATTGAATAAAAAAGGCCGGACAACATGGGAAAACAGTAAGGATAAGTAGAGAGGAAGAATTGAGAATATATTAGAGCATATACAATATTTAGAACTAAAGTAAGAAAATAGACAATCTAAACTAGTGAACAGAAGACAAAAGCAACAGTAGAATCTAAAAAAGTGTAGTGAAAGCTTTGTAAAGATTAGTATTGCTCTAAAGGACAAAACCTACAAGGAAGCATTTAGGGACAACAAATAAGCACCAAGATGATCAAACCACATCAAATACCACGAGATGGGCAAATATGAATTGAGCAAAATATGGTAAGAACTAAATCGGACACAAGATCTGTAAGCTCAGAAAAGATTTCAATCCAAATGACGGAATGGAAGACAGCCGCCTAGGCTAGCTGAGCTGTGGAACATAATGAAAGAGACACATATGTTTATGAGCACAAATATCAGTACAAGGCATGGAAAATTTGTAAAATCATGGGCATAAGGATATGAATATATGAATGTGCATGTACTGTTTATGTATGTGCGAGTGTCTGCACGTGTGTGCATATGGGTGTATGTGTGTGTTTTAGACACTGCATGCCCAAACTGACACAAAAAAGAAAGTGATTGCAGTACAAATTTGTTGGGGAGAATCGTCAGACCCCTTGGTAGCATGATGGATTTTAAACACAATACCGAGAAGCAATCTAACCCAAAAATTTAAGCCAATAGGTAGAGATCTCAACTTTGCATTTAAATACATAAACTTTCTTGTCCTGTCCAATGTGAAATTATACTCTCATATGAACTACTTAACAATCTCCCCCTTCAGTATCTCTAACCCTGGCTATTAAACATTCACGTTGAGGACCGTGAAAAACCATACTCAATGTTACAACCAACTACCACTTCGAGCTTTATATTGACTTCACTCTCCCTTCGTTACAACCTGGCTATGATATTTGAGGAGAAATGTCGAGCCCTTCAGGGGTATGATGAGCTTTAAACACAACATAGTGAACCAATTTAACCCAAAAGTGTAAGCTAATAGGTAGATGTCCCAAATTTGTATTTAAACCGATAAACTTTTTTTGCTCTATCTAATGTGAGACTATACTCACATATGAACACCTTAACAGAATTTTGATATGCATATCTATTTGAGATCATTACTATTTTTTTTCCATCCAGTGATTATCAAGGTCATCTTAGTTAAGTACATAGTCTTGGTGTATAATGTAACTCTAACTCATAATACACATGCAGGAAATGTGTGAAAAGTCTTAACTGGAATTATAAATTATTCATTAGACTAACGGTACATGCTAATGTTTTTAAATTATTTATTATAGGGTTAAGTACACTTAGACCCCCTGTAATATGGGGATATATAATTTATTACCCCTGAAATTCAAAACTCTCACTTAGCCCCCTAAGAAAGGTAACAGAGTTTAGTGGGCGTTTGGGGTTGGGTAACATGATACGCACTTGTGGTGAAATGTTTTTTTTTGCCTCCGACCAAAGTGAGTGGAGAAAGAGGGGAATTGGGACTGTTCCGCATGCACAGCAGCTGCAGAGCTGATGCTGCTGCGCTTGCACAGCACAACATCAGCTGCTGCAGCTGTTGTGCATTTTGTCTTTGCGCATGCACAGCAGCAGGAGAGGAATTAATGGATAGGAAACTTTCACACATTATCCATCATAAAATATTGGACTGGATATGATTACTGGAGATATAGCTTACATAAATATTCGATAATCTAGCTTCTATATTGATACAACATGCACAGTGGGAACTTTATTTGGCTAGTAGCACAAGACAATACGGCAAAAAAAACTCAACCAATACACCAACCAACAAGCTTCTCTCATGACCCATTTTGCTCGAAGTCTTTAACGTTTGGCTCGGCTGAAGATGTTCTCCACCATACATATCATTCAATATATTCAAAACCTCTTTTGCATATGGGGGTGTTCCTTCTTCGTCGAGCCATACCCAATCATTAAACGTTCGGAACGGGCATGACCCAAAAGGCTGGCAAAGCTTCTTCATTATCCATGAAGTCTTCACCTTCAGCTTTACATCGCATTTACATTTTGAAATTTTCATTTCAAGTGGTCGAACCAATATTGCTTTCACAACCTTCCTATCTACAAATCGAACTTTTTGTGACTATGAACAAGAAGAAAAACTTGATGTCATCCTCACTCAAACCTGAAGATAAAGAAAGAATGTATTACAATCGAAAAACCACATTAGCAAGGAAAATTCACTCCATCAAATATAAGCAATACTATCTAATTTCTTACTGAATACGATGAAACTAAAAACTTAAACATATGACAAAAAATGAAAAGACAAAACACAACGACAAAAAAAAAAAGCATGGTACACTGGAAGAAGGGGGGTACCTCCTTGGCCATTACAAGAGAAAAAGATGCGATCAAGGAAGAAGATGGGGGGGGGGGGGGGGAGAGAGAGAGAGAGGGGGGGGGGGGGGGGGGGGAAGGGAAACTCATAAGGAGGGAGATGAGGGTAAAAATGGAATTAAATAAAAAGAGTTCAGATTTGTTTAAAAGGGGATGAAAGTATCCAACTGTTGATTAATATTGATAATGATCCAAGGGATTAAGTGGAAGTTTCAAATTTTAGAGGTAATAAGTTATACATCCCCCATACTACAGGGGGTATGAGTGTAATTAAGTCTTCATTATACTATCCTATACATCATTGAAACTAGCATACTTTCTAATATCTGATATTTTTTTTTGAGCAAATATGGCGGGTAGAAACCTTCCGCGTTCCATTAACAAGTTAATAATAGAACTACAAATATTTAAAACAGAAATACTTGATCGATATTTGTAATATATGATATTTCCTATTCTTCATTATACAATTCTTCATTAACTAGCATACTATTCTTCATTATACAAACATTTACTAATATATGATATTTGTAAATTCCTCGCAGCATTAATAATATACTTGATTGAACATTATCTAGGGAAATTGGAGCCTTGAATATAACAAATTGAAGGCTAAGTTTGAGAGTACGCAGAAAAGCCAAAGGTATTTATTTGAGATTTTTTACTCATTGTTTCTTATTTAGACATATGCATTTAGTGCAACTCCTGCAACATTTTCAGACATCTGATGGGAGAACAGCTTGATTCCTTGACTCTCAAAGAACTTGGACAACTTGAGCAACGACTTGAAAGCTCATTGAAGATAGTTCGATCAAGAAAGGTAAAGACACCATATTCTTCCACTTCTGTTGCACTCGAAAAAAATTGAGTGCTGAGACAAAAAGAAGGAAAAGAAAAACAAAGCATACATAAACGAACAGAAGGTGGACATAAATGGAACTCTCTATCTCCATGAGCCTTCCGGCACGCACACTTCAGTGCTTTGATTTTATAAGCTCCATTTTTCTCCAAAAAAATTGTTTCTGCTTATTAATTTTTATATGCAGAACCAAGTCCTGCTTGATTCTATTCAAGAGCTTCAGGAAAAGGTAAATATTTTTTAATTATTGCATCTGTCAATATTTGTTACTTTTCATAATGCCATACAACTTATTAGGTAACATACACAAATAAATTGCACTGTCCTACATGAACTATTACAGTTGAACCTCTGTGAGCTTACATTATGCTGTCCAGCATTCTAGAATCTAGACAAGTTTACCTATACAGGAGAGGCTCACATTGAATTTGATATTTATACTTGGAATAATTATAGAGCCTAGGAAAGCTCCAAGGTTAGTTGTTTTAGAAAGTGAGCCATGTGGCTGGTGGCAAAGGATATATCAATATCATGGTTATCATAGTATTTACTTATTGGGTTTTTGAATAAATTTTATACATCTGATTGCAGTCTTGGCTAATTAAAATTTTATACTCGTGTTTTCGTGTAATGCTCTGACGGCAGTTAAAAGATTAATTTGCTTTGTTGTCTGTTTAGACATTTGATTAGTTAATGGCCCTTTAGAAACTTCTGATAAGTTAGTCTTGTGACATTACCTAAAATTTGTGATTGATATCACGAATTAAAATGATTTATCTTGTAATTCAGAGCTGAAGAGGTTATTGACTTCTACTCCACTCACCCCGGGCCTTTACCTTTACCTTTTCCATGCGGACGATGCCTTTGGACTCTTAGAAGAAACTTTCCTAACTGAACTTCTGTTGAAATGATGAATTGCAGGAGCTCCCAACGGTTTGCAACTGCAAAAAATGTTGATGGTTCTATTGATTTATTTTTCATTGCTAAAGAGGGGACAAGGATCCATGGAAGTAATGACATAACTGTAGTAGGATTGGAAGGTTAAAAACTATCATAATTTTTATCAAAACACGATTATGGTTTTAGTGTTGACTAAGACTGGTACTTTCAAGGACTTGAAGAGAAATCTGAATTTGGATACTCGAAGAAGCGATGGAGAAACCTTAAGAGGATTTTGAGAGGAAGAATTAATTTAAATACTGCAGTCATGGAGAGAGACTAGAGACAGATTTTTATTGGGAAAATTTAACTGCAAGCGTACAATGTCGGTTGTAGCGCTATACAGATCGTCCCACAGAAATCTCAGGTGTTTTGCGATTCTTACTAATTCTATAGTCTAACGGATTAACTAAGATTTTCTAAATTGAAGTTGAGAGTTATTCTAATTAGTCTAGAATTTAAAATCCACTAGTTTCCAACAATTATTTACTTCTATTATCTTCTTCTATCATAAAAAAGTTATCTTTTAGTTTTAATCTTTATTTAAAGTAATCTAAATATGAGCTATCAAGTGGTGTACAAGTATAACTCATCAAAAATACTATTTCGCATAAAAACAAACTAAATCGTTAGATAATTCAATGAAGAAGATAAAAATCAATAACTCCAAGTCCTAACTAAGCATAGGCTATCAAGAAACTTAACTTAAGTATAACCTATCAAAATATTAATTTACGAGTTCTTGTATTTTAATCTTTTCATGGAAAATTTATGTCTTTATTTATTTTATTTAAGAAGAAAACTCTAGAGAGTTATTATATGGTGGATCCTAATTTCATCTACATTCTAGAGCTAAGCTAAATTAGCAACTCATATTTCTAACAAGCAAAATCAAATTTTTATCTAATCTAGAAAGCAATAAAAACCTAAACTAGAAAGCAATTAAAAGAAATTAACTAAAAAAAAAATTAAAGAACAAAGAGAATTACCTCTGGAGTTTGGTATTGTGGTCGTCACTCCTTCAGTAAAACCCTAATTTTATTAAATTAAAAACGAGTACAAACTATATCCTAATTCTATATTAATTACTGCATAAAAAAACCCTAAAATACAAGGATACGGCCAATATATAGGCTTCGAAAATCAAATCATAATTCTAATACAACTAAAAACTACAAAATTACATCAAAGCCCTCGAAGAAAAATCACCACGTGAAGCCCTATTTGTGCCGCCAAATGGTGGTACAATGTCGCTATTTAGCGGCAATAATATGGAGAAAAATTCTGATTTTTTTTTTGCACGAGTCTCTTGTATTTTAATCTTAATTTTCCTGACTATATTTGATTTTAACTCTCTGAAGTATCTTAATCTTATAGTTTTACTCTCTTTAAACTCTTTTATAGGTTTTGTTTTCTAATCCGGCTCTAATTTCATGCCATCTCTTTGTATGAATCGGATTACCTGAAAAACAACTAAATATACCTGAGTAGCATTTATTTATATACAAAAATAGATAAAATATGGGTGGAAACATATAATATATGATACTAATCACACACCCACTCCTATCTTTTGCTAGTTCACGAGCAAAATCTAAACCTAAAAAGAAGAAGAAAAATCCTAACTCATTTTCGCAGGAATCGCGATTGCACTTAGCACGTGCAACAAGCCTTTAAACTTTTAGGTTACTTTATTGGATGAGTGTTGTCTCGTGAGGGTATGCAGTGAATATACCCACAAAATTCGTGAAGAAAATAGATTAAGAAATAAAGAAAGAAAAATAAGGATAACCAAAAATCAAGAAAAATAAAAATTTTATACAAAAGAAAGAATTTTTTTTTTTTAAATATTTTCTTCAATTAATCTTGCTAATTTACAAACTCAAGAACGTATTTAGATTATTAATTTTCAAATCGAGCGTCATATCAAATACACTTATCATTTTAATTAAAAATTTAAATCTTATCTTTCAATACCTACTAACAGATAATTCATTGGCTCCTATACAACTATGTGCACGTGTGATAGTCTATTTCGGCCTTGGACTCCAACTCTAACTCATGATTCATCTCCTCGCTCATAATGATTTTTTTTTCTTTTTCTTAGAATATTTTACCTTTCATGAGAATATTCACGCTTACTTAGGCATAAAGTACCCGATTACTCTGATCGTACTCTTTTTATTTCACTCTTGAGGCTATTGCCTTAATACCAGGCGCACCCCATTTTTTTTTATTACTCTTGAGGCTATTTCCTTAATATCAGGCGCACCCCATTTTTTTTATTCTTACTTTTTTTTTGTTTAGAGAGAGAAGACTTACTCAATCGTTATCATTTTTGTTTTTAACCTAATAAACTATTGTGAAGTGAAAAATAGATGTATACTTGTCTCAAAATTACTGTTAGCGGTACTTATTTTCGGATTTTAATCTTTTTCAAAAAATTCTGAGTGTATCATCCAATATATTCTCCTATCCAATTTTAAATCTAAATTTGTTCCTTTATCTGTGATTAGGTTGATCTATTGATGAAATATACAATTTTTTTTCAATTTTTCTACTTTTTTTTAGTTAGTTACCATAAAAACTATCCGAAGTGTAAAATAAAGAAACCCCAAAAATCTAAAAATAAAATAAAAATCCAAAAAAAATAATAAAACTAAAAATCCTAGAAAAAATATGAAGAAAAATCTCCTAACCCACTCTCCCACACCTAAATTCGTGTATGCTTTCATACACGAACCAAGAGTGGTAAAATAAATAAGAAAACTATTATATAAATATTATACACTTACTAGAAAATTCATACCGGTTACGACCTCTAGATCGCTTCCCACTCTCATAATGTGTCCTTTTATGTTTTGATATGGATGAAATTAGTCTTTTTGTTAATTTTGCATTTAATCTCTCTATCTTGTTTTTTATTTTTCTTAATTTATTCTTACCCTTCTTTCTTTTATTCAATAGTAAAATTTTGAAGTTGGAAATCGTACCTTTATTGTCCATATTTGAACCACGAGCATTTTTCATGGTAGTAAGTATTTTGGTTTTATCAACATGTGAAATAATATACTCACTTTGGTGTTGTGGAATCATGAGCTCGATTTTAGATGGCTCTCTCAAATCATCAGGTATCATGACCTCTTCCTTTTTAGCTTCTTTCCATTCTTCTAAAATTCTGGGCTCGTCATGCAAATTTTCTTCAAACCTGTCATCAAAATTCTCAAAAGAAAATGCTATACTAGTGGACTTATCATTAGTCAAATTATTATGAAGGGATAAAAATTCTTCTTCACAATTTTTTTCACAATTTCAATCAAAAGAATCAAATGATAATGTATCACTAGTAACCTTATCATGAGGCAAATCACCAAGGAAAATATTTTTTTTATCACCAGTTTTATCATAATTATTTTCACAATGGTCTAAAATAGGTTGATCACAATGTTGAATTATAGACTCATCATGTACTAAATTATTTAACTCATTTTGAATCATATCTACTTCAAAAGATGACTTTAAGTGGTTACTCGTTGGAGTAAGATATGTTCAAACTATTAGATGATTGATTTTCAAAAAATTTAGTATGAGAAATCACTTTGAGAAGATCTTCCATACAAGATGCAGTTTAAGAGGATAAATTTTGAGAGGATGATTTTAGCAAACTTTCTATACCTTCCTCAATTGTACGTCTTCGTTCCTCAGACTCACGATTGTAATTTTTCTTTTTTTCCTCAAATGATTGCATCTCAAGATCATGAGTGAAATTTGAAGAAAGATATGATATATCTGTATACATATTTGATGACAGATATGAAGGGGTTGTATGTAAATTCTCATGACATGCATACCTCATTTCTAATCTTTTTAATCTTTATCTAACATGTTCAATTGAGTATCTTGTTCATGATTGAATGTAGAACATGAACATGAATAGTCTATAAAGAAAGGACCAGATAGAGAACTCTCTTGATACGGCTCTTGATTATATGTAAAATTAGAAATATTGATCTATTCATAATTGTAATTTTGTGTATAGTAAGCGCTCGTAGGTTTATTATACGTGTTGTGAATTTGATTATGACCTAGTTCTAGTTAACTTCTAATTCATAGATACTGATGATAATTATGATATGGATCATGACAATGATAGCAACCAGTTTGATTTTGAAATTTTTTTTTTAATTTTGTTTTTTTTTAAAAAGGTGGAGAGGGAAAGAGATGGAAAGGAAAAAGAGATGGAAAGGAAAAAGTAAAAAAGATTGAATGTTTTTTTGTATTTTTTTTTACAGAACCAGGGAACAAAATACAGACATAGAGAAAATTTGGAGGAAAATCTCGCCAAAATTGCCACTAAATAGCAGCAATTGCCGCTATTTAGCGGCAAAACCAGGGAGTTTGGCTCCCTGGTTTTTGTAGTGCACTATCGAGACTCTTTTATTCCTCTTTTTCTTCCCGTATCTAAAGTTCCATATCCCTACACACTCAACATGCACTGTTAACCCGTAAAACGTTAGAAAAAGTAAGAAAAATACCGTCGATCCCTGGCAATAGCGCCAAAAACTTGTTGTGAAAATTTAACTGCAAGTATACAGTGTCAGTTGTAGTGCTATAAAGGTCGTCCCACAAAAATCTCAGGTGTTTTGCGATTCTTACTAATTCTATAGTTTAACAGATTAACTAAGAGTTTCTAAATTGAAGTTGAGAGTTATTCTAATTAGCCTATAATCTAAAATCCACTAGTTTCCAATTTATCTAATCTAGAAAGTAATAAAAACCTAAACTAGAAAGCAATTAAAAGAAATTAACTAAAGAAAAATTAAAGAAGAAAGAAAATTACCTCTAGAGTTTGGTATTGTGGCCGTCACCTCTTCAGCAAAATTCTAATTTTATTAAATTAAAAACGAGTACAAACTATATCCTAATTCTATATTAATTACTGCATAAAAAACCCTAGAATATAAGGATACGACCAATATATAGGTTTCGGAATCAAACCCTAATTCTAATACAACTAAAAAACTAAAAAATTACATCAAAACCCTCGAAGAAAAATCACCACGTGAAGCTCTCTTTGTGCCGCCAAATGGCCGTACAATGCCGCTATTTAGCGGCAATAATATGGAGAAAAATTCTAATTTTTCTTCTACACGAGTCTCTTGTCTTTTAATCTTGATTCTCCTGACTGTATTTGATTTTGACTCTCTGAAGTATCTTAATTTTATAGTTTTACTCTTTAAACTCTTTTATAGGTTTTGTTTTCTAATACGGCTCTGATTTCATGTCATCTTCTTGTACGAATCGGATTAGCTGAAAAATAACTAAAAATATACGAGTAGCATTTATTTATATACAAAAATTAGATAAAATATGAGAGAAAAAATACAATATATAATACTAATCAATTTTCAGCACAAAGTGGAAAACGAGGCCGAATACGAAGCATGGAGGGATGTGTTACAAGCAGCATTGGAACTCTTCGTTCGAAATAGAAGGATGGACAGGGGGTACGAATATTCCTGCGAGGGACTGCCTCACTGCGTCGAGGTAAATGTAGGTCTTCCCTCCCCCGTACCTGAAGAAGAGATGAAAAAGACTTGAACGAAATGCACGTTTGTGATACCTTAGTCGGGATGCATAGGGGAGTCAACCTACAAGCACGGAAGAATGTGGATACCACTGACTGTGGTCAGATTCGGAGCCCTTTTGATTACTCCATAGAAAATAGGATGAAAGGGACAACCATTTTTGGCTGCTCCTTTCATATCTCGACAAAAAAAGTCGGCGAGCGAAGTGAGGGATCGGGCGGAGGTCTCGTTTCAGAACCCGACATTCACTCCGGCATATCGCACCCCCCAGTCACCGTACGCCACGACGATCCATATCTGAGGTCCGGGATTGGACGTCGCCCTATGTACAGTGAATAATACTTAGACGAAAAGGTCCGGGCTATTTTCCGTGCCACCACCAACCAGACCCTGAAACTCAGAGGGATTTTGGCCGTCACCCATATGTCACAATACTCTCTGCATGAAGGTACCGATGAAGTTCGACAAGTACAACGACATCGGTGACCCCACCTATTACCTGACAACTTTTGTAATGATTGTTGTGGACGTCGGAGACAATCCTCCTCTTCTTCAAAAAAGAATCCTACCCAGTGAACAGAAGGAATCACCGCGAAAAGTCAGTGAAAGGACTGACTTGTCCTTCCATAGATCCGTAGCTGTTCAAGTCAGAAGTCAAATTCCAATGAAATCTATCTTTCATTTTTTTTTCTGGTTCTGACGACGTCCGGAATTTCTGAAAATCTCGATGGCAGAAAATCGATCATGAAAATCCAACAACATGATCGATCAGTGACGAAAGAGAGAGGAAGATGAGAAAGCAGTGACTCATGATATGACAGACTCGATCAACAAAGAGCCGTGAAGTCTCAAATAGGGGAAAACACTCATATCAAGACATAACGAAGAGAGAGACCACTGTGGAGACTAATTGTGTAGGTAGATCTCGAAAGACGCATCCCACCTGATGTGTTTTCTCCAAATCACCCTATGCGCGCAGGAGTTCAACCCTATGGGGTTTTATCCAACAAAGAATGCTAGACGTTCGGGGAGGAAGAAATGGGAAGAATAACATTGGCTTACAACAAATACCAGTGTAAGCTGCTTTAAAAAACGAAAGCCCAATGGAGGGATCAGCCCCCACGCGTCTTCGAGCGCAGGAGAAAAGTTCTCAACCACCCTGAATTCATCGTGTTGGAAACCACCGTTTTGCGCCTTTTAGGTAGCGTGGGTTCATCCGCCTATAGAAACGGACGAAGAAGGCGAGGGAAGGACAAAAAGACGTCTGCGCGTAATAGATGTAGCTGTGAACTCAGAGAAATTTCATCCGTCGCGAGGAACGAACTAAAACCAACATCCACCTATCAGAATCGGCACAAACCAATTACCAGATCCAGCTATCATCGCCGGTATAACCATAAAAAAGATCATTATAAAAGCATGAGTTGTTATTAAAACATTATAAAGTTGATGATTCCCACCAAGAATTTGATCGCGGGTCGGGCTAATTCCATACGAATTAGTACAAATTCAGTATAAGTGAAGAAAAGATGAGGCTCGTTCAAAGTCAAGTCAAATACTCCGAATCGATCGCGTCAAAGTCATGCTTGCTTTCGAGATAATGCAAAAAATCGGTTGTAATCCCCAAACGAGAAGTACGACATCATTTTCCGATCCTGTGAGCTCGGGTAATCATGAGATCTGACTTTCTTTCCGGACCTGTAGCCAGGCGAAACATAGTGAGGACGACTGGGAGAACAGATACGGGTTGCTTCGTGGTTGCTTCCTTTCATTCTTTTGACGAAATAAATTCAAATTTTCAATCAGATCAGGACCATGCCTCTTTTCTAAGCCTCGTCACTTTCCGACAAGATTCTAACCCAAGAAGCAACTCCGTCGACTTTTTGCTAACAGATGAGGGGGAAACTGACGTAAGATGTCGGAGAAGCGAAATATACGAGATCACAAATGTAGATTGCTCGCGGCTAAATATGAATTGAGGCGAAAGCTTTATAAAGCCTTTTGTAAAGATCCCGATCTTCCGTCTGATATGCAGGACAAACATCGTTATAAATTGTCCAAGCAAGCAATAGCCGATGTCTAGTAAATTGTTTGACCGTCACTCAAGCGATTGCACAAGCAATGACGCCCCATTGTAGTAGAATCCCCCTCCCTCCCATTAATGGATTTACAAAAGTACGCTAACAAAGCAGGAAGGGCCGTTAGGAAGGAAAGAGAAAAGCTTCCTGGATGAAGATAAACACGACTTCCTTGTCAAATACTGGCGACCGAACATCCTCCACAGAGTAGTTGCTTTGATTGGGCAAGGGGTAAAGCTAGACGAGTATACAGAAGAGTACACTAGAGTTTAACATGCGACGAATTTGCGATCTTTTGTTTGAACTTGTGCATTCACAAGACCCATTTGACTAAGCGAAATTGTCTACTTGTGCTACCGAGCCACGTGCCCGATTTCTTGCTATCTATTTTTATATAAAAGGATCTCCACTTGTTTTTTTCTCTCTCTCCCCACTGGAGAATCTATACAATACTGTGCATTTTGTTACATATCAAATTTCTTATGAATCTTTTTTTCCTCTAACATCGACTCTCCACCGACGCATAAAGTAAAGAGCCTAGTCATTCGTCTACCCATCTGAAGTCATTTTTTTCTCCAAAAGAATGTCTCAAGACAGGCCTCGGTTACAGGTCGAACCAGGACGGTCACTATTTTGACTTTATTGTCAACCCGTCGGGACCACTCTATTCTTTTTGAGTCTTCCAGGATGCGCCAAAGAAGTAGTCCACTCAACAGCCTCATTCGATTTCTTTCAAACTGAAGATCCCATACTATAATATCTCGAGACAGAAATTTTGTCCCATCTCGTATTGTCGCAGACCCGAAAGAAAGAATGGAGAAGAGGTCTCCTTTAGACAGATTAGATTGGGTCGACTCAGCCTCACAAAAAAGTGATGGCATGAAACTGACAGCAAGATGCAACTCTTCTCAAAATCTCAAAAGATGATGAGTTGGAATGCCATTCATTCATTTTGGCAGGTTCGTCGTCTTATGGTTTCGGAGAATCCAACTACAGGAGAACCAGGAACAGAGAGCTCTCTCCCTTTTTTCGCCCAACTCTTTGGTCTTCGACGAATACTTTGCACTCCTTTCAATCGAAGCTGGTAGGTGGTGGGGTGCTGACGGGCCTGCCGGGTTCGATAGCACTCCGAATCTGCGAAACATTCTTTGCTAAAAAAAAGTCGAGGAGATTCTTTAGACAAGCGCAAGCAAAGGAGATGCAGTTCTTTAATCATTCCATACAGGAAGGTAGAGGAGATTCTTTAGACAAATGTTGTAGTAGTGTGTTTTCCAATAGGACATGACTTTGCTTCGACTTCTAGACCCATATGTGTTTTTGACTTATTCTCGTCATGGTAGGCATATGTTCAAACTCTCATGACAAATTGGTGAAAGCCAGTCAGCGGATTTCCTCCCTCCTTCAGTGCGAGAAAAAACGTTTAGGTTTTACCGATGACTGATAGCGTTAGCAAAATCCATAAAATCATCACATTTTGAAGTGAATCCCCTTCCTGGTTTATCAACTCCGTCTTTTTTGATTTCTTCTACCACTCTGAAATCTGACAACTGCTTGTTGATCGAGTCAATCGGGACTAACTTTCCGTAGTTTTCCTCATTATGCCGAAACAATCCTCTTTTCTTGTTCTGTAGTTCACAAGATTGGTTCAGTTTTTCAGTCTTTCAAAGGTGGCGGAGACCCTCTCTGTTGGACATACGACGTACCCATTTTGATTGTCTTCTAGAATGAATTCACAGTTGGTAATTTACGAAAGTATTTATTTTATTTGTCTTATCCTGACTTCTTCGGACGTAAGTGATTAGGGAAAGGAAATAAGTCAAAGTAGTTTATTACTGACATCCCCTCCCCCTCCTCAACCCCCTAATGTTGTTAGCGAGTTGGTTGGTCTCCCAGCATCTTTCGTCATCCTCCATTTTTGCTATGAAGTCCTTTGCCGTCCTAAGAGAAGACTCTTCCTCAATGACGTAACAAGTGACCTCTGTCTTGAGTTTTTCAACCTGAAACTTCAGGCGAATTTTCTCGACGAGCCTTTTGTGCTTTAGCATTGTACCCTTGACTCCGAGTCGTCGATGTGGATTTCCTGGGTAGAATGCCTAGGTGGGCAAGAGTGCAGAGCGGCATAACTTCCACTGCCGACCCCGGATCGACCTGGATTCGCTGCACTTTCACATCCGCAATGTACCCTAAGATGGTAGAGAGGTGCATGGGGAGCTCTGTAGGGCAGAGGTTATTAAATACTCGACCAACCAGTCGATCCTAACCATCGGGAATGAAATTCAACCAATTCGACGATCCTTCAAGAGTTGCAGATCGAGAAGAATATGCTTCATTGTGACAGGCATATTTGTACTCGTGAACGACCGGGACTTGTCCTTTCGGCAATCGAGAAGAGCTCTACGGATGAAAACAGTGGTGGAAGGGGGTACACCACCCTATCTTTCTGGAAAAGAATAAATGCAGGAGAGGAAAAAGCAATGGAAAAGCCTTTTTTAAGAGAATAGAGCTGAGTCGTATAACTTCACATATCCTTGGCTAAAAATGTTCCAATCAGAAAATGATTTTGTGCATGGTATGGCTATTATTCCATTTCCACAGCCCTCCAAACAAAGCAGGAAACCGCAGCGTGCGCATTTGGTGCGCTATTGAAAGTCGCTTTCATACGGCTAGAGTCATTGGTTCAAATCAAATAGTAGGTAAAACCGGTCGAAACCCCCACTTTTGCCAGTGTGAAAGCAAGCACATACTGACATCGACGGAGTTGAATGACCAAAGCATCGGTTGCTTCCGCAAAAGGTCTTTTGTTGCCTTCTTCGACCGACAGACAAGGAACCCCCCTCCCATCCATCACAACTTTCTGCACCACACACTGCTTATGCAATATAGAAAAATGTCGCTTGTACCAGTTGACTCCGTGGACCCTTACGAGATGACGTGCGGAAAAACCAGTCAAAAATCTCTTATCGGTATTTCGTGTTGTAGTACACCTCTCCTCTCCTCCTCTCATATATGGGTTGAGCAGATACCCTATCAGTTGAGCAGTGAAACCCCCAAACCGGTACGCTTTGACGGAGCAGGTAAATCTCGCCCAAACATCAGCTGTTGATGCATGCATGTCTAGTCAACATGCTGTAGCTATACCTTGATGTTGGCTTTGGCTCCGTACCTCCACCCGAAAGTCTAAAAGAAATCCATTGTGCTTCCGAACAATGCAACGGATTTTTTACTGCGTGGGAGGTCATCCATTAATGTCTAGTAAATAATATTCGACGAAGATTTAAGAAACATAGAGTTTATGGAGAAATATATGCTGATAATTTTATCTAATTTTTGCAAATAGCTTCGTGCGTAATGCGTTGGCCATCAACCGACGTGCTGAATGAGTTTCATAGTTGGGCAGATATTGGGATGTAGAAAGCAAAATGTTCCCTGAACATACATCTCGAAGAAGCCACCCTCCCTCTGGTCGCCTCTGTACCAGTAGTTGAGTGGCTTGCAATTTTCAATCAGATAAGAAAGATTGAGTAAGTCAAGCTAGAAAGAAGTTGTCCCCTCTTATCTGGTAATCCACCATTGGTCATATAGAGTGGGGAAGGAAGAACAACTGTTTGACTTTGGCACATGAGGTGGAGGGTTTGGCTAGGCACGGGGAACTCGGCGAAAATATGGACACCGGAAGGGCCCGGCAAGCACAATCCGGTATGGTACGAGCCCGTCATTGCACTTTGGATAGCCGTCCGTAGCATGTAGCATCATGACGGAGCACCTCCCTTTCGAGGTACCACTGTCGGTACGATCGTCTATTTGTGTTGTTGGTTGGTCTTTCTCAACGTGGTGTATAGCACGAAAAATCATTCGTCTACGACGATAGGGCCTAGCCGTTCACATGAAAGAAGAGAAGAAAGGATTCCTTCTCTTCTTTCGGTGGGGCACATTTATCGACAATCCTCCAGGATCACAGGTGGAATTCTAACGCAAGGGTGGGGAAGCTGCGAGCAGAGCATCAAATAGAAAGAAGCAAGCAGGGGAGAGAAAACGTGTTGCTTACGCTTGCTCTCCGGCGCGCTACGGCAACCCTAGTTTGACATAAGGCTACGGGAGGGATAGCATTTTTAAGCTGGCTACGTTTTATAGTGTGCGTACTCTTCTGTGGAGTCGCACGAAACGAGCCTTGTCTTTCCTCCAACGATGGGATCAGCTTTCGTCGCACCAATCTGACAACGACCCTTCTCTTGTTGTTCCGCGACTTCCAGCCTGTGGTGTGGTCCAACCCATGGCGGAGAGACCTCATTCCCCCATTGCTCAGTGCTCCCTGCAACTTTGCTGGGCTTTACCCGCATCAATATAGATTTAAAACGAATAGAGTTGTCACCTGATATTGCGCATTCTCACTACTGGAAGCTTTCAACGTAAAAGTATGTCGGATAATTATGCTGGGGGTGAGGGAGAAAAACTACACATGCCATGTATACAGGTCAATATTTTTGGTATTCCAGTAGGCATGCTTTCATGGTCATTGCGATCTGAAACGCAGTGGCATAGGAACCACATGAATCCAGGAGGGAAAAAGACGATGTACGGAATACGGGATCCTTGTAGTAGGTTGGACCAAAATCCAGCAGAGAGAGGGCAGCTTTAGAAACGACAGGTTGGGAAACCAAGATAACGCTTTGCGTTTTCTTATCTTCTTCCCGTAGGAGTAGCACAAAAAGAGTGCTCTGCATTATTGACCTCGGGATCTGTTGCCTTGGCATTGGCTGTTAAAGACATCCTCACAAAGATGCCATCTTTCTTCAAATGAAAACGTGACTTTCATAGGCCTCTAGGTCTTTGATTGGTGCTCTGCTTGAAAATACAAGAATTGACTTTGTCAAGACCCGTGCTACCAATGTTTGAGACTCCATTTTATTAACAACATGTACTCTTTCTGCCTTCACGGGTGACGAATCATCTGTGCTATAAGTTGACGGATCGTATGTGCTATGAGTCTCTCTTCCTCGATAGTGGTCCGAACTGTTGCTGAATCCATGGGCAGGCAAGAGACAACCTAGCGAACTGAAACATCTTACTAAACAGAGGAAAAGAAAGTAAAAGCGATTCTCATAGTAGTGGCAAGCGAAATGGTAGCAGCCTAAATCATGAAAACGGGGTTATGGGAGAGCAATACAAGTGTCGTGCTGCTAGGCGAAGCAGTAGAGTGCTGCATCCTAGATGGCGAGAGTCCAGTAGCTAGTATAAGAGATCTTTACTTTTTCTTTCAAATCTTCACATGATATCTTTGAAGTATAACCCATTTTCTAATCTCAATAGAAGGCATACATTGAGCATAACCCACTTCTAGATGGAAATGCATCTTTTGACGAAGCTTTTGATTCATCCATCTTCTTCCCTTGACATCGAGGTATGAACTGTGATCACTCAACTCAATGTTCATTGTAAGTCTTAGATCTTATTCTCTTTTCATCTCCTTTTGATCATGAGAGTATTTATATCCTTCTCATAACCCTAGATGACATTCTTCATCATAATTGTTCAAGCCATCTTGAAAATCATAGCTTTTTATTACCAAATCTTATCCGAAATAATCCATACCAGTTTGCATCATCAAACGCTCGGCTGACCTGCTCTGCTAATAACAAGCAAACTGGGAGCACACGTTTAGAATAATATCAGATAGTTTAAGAATTTAGGTTGAATTGATTCTCAACCTATATTTAAGGCTCACCTTACTCTCCGAAGAAACTTGGTTTTTAACCTTATCTTAAGGCTCACCTTACTCTCCAAAGAGACTTGTGCACTCTCCAAAAGTGGAATCAGAACCAACATTGTGGCCCAAAGGAGAGTGAAGCCTGATTTGAAGGCTGAAGTGTCAAGAATGACATTAGATATGATTTTCCATAGATGGTCAAGATCTATTGTTCAACGCCACAAGAACGGTTGAGATTTGTGGATGTTTATAGCCATGACTCCTCCCATGTTTGCTAGTCTAGATGAAGATCATGATTTGCCTACGATGGTAGATGGTAGCCCGGTGCCAACCAAGGATCCTTGGTTTCCCATAAATAATTGTGATACTCATAAATGAAGGGGAGATGGATAGAAATTTGAATAGTTTCATATCATAGAGAAACAAGTGAGTTTCAGCATTTGGATTGGATTAGTTTCGAACCTATGTTTATGTCATAATTCTTGTTCTTGTTGAGGACAACAATGTGCTATAAACAAGAGAAGAGAGAAGAGAGAAGGATTAGTATTCGTCTATTACGTGAATCCTTTATAGATTACATTAAGGAAGCCTTGACCTTTCACATTGGTAAAGGAGAAATATTCTGTTATACTAAAAGAGAATTCTTCTACGGATAATACTGCAGTATCTAATGTTCTCTTTTATATTCAAATTTTCCCTGTTTGTTTGAACTTTGATGTTTTTGTTGGGATCGTGGCTTCAACTCCTCCTCAATCCTCGCATTAGCAGTAGTGTTTCATTTTTGTCATTAACTTTATATTACCATATTAAATGATGGAAGATGAAACTTAATGAGTTCATTTTTTCCCCCTAGTCTCTACAATTCTCCTTAGAGGCTCAGGTCTCATTGTTGATGACCAGCTTCCACATATCTGATATAATTGTGCATAATTTAACGACTCATAAGTCATTGAAAAATATCTGTTTTCTTATATTTGTGTATAATTTTTTAAAATGATACAATTTTTTGCGAAATCATTTATCCCCAAAGTTGCTCCTTTTTCCTTTTTCCATTAACAGTGTCGCATGATATTGTGACTTCCTACATGGCTGCACATGTAAACAACATTACCAAAATACAAGCAGACTACGAGGTTGTGATATTCTCTGTGACAATAAGAATACTACTCTCTTTTTTCTGGCGTTAAACGGCGGGCTAGAAAGTCCCTCCGCGTTCTATTAAAGAGATAATGGTTTTTTAATGATACATTTGGTATCATTATCATAATATTGCTCCCCATCAAGGAAGGGAGGTTTAGCTCAGGAAGGTTTTTTAAACATAGAAGCATGATGCTCAAATCACTGACACTTGATAGACTTTAAAGCACTTTACAATTTCCCTCGATTGGCTATGATGAGTTAGAGGTTATTCCAAATCATCTTCAAGTGATATAACAAAGCTACACAGCTCTGTCTTCATCTCTGTGGTCTTTGTTTTTGACTCTTAATTTCAACTGTACAGGAGAAATCTCTGCGCGATCAAAATAAAGCTCTAGAGAAAGAGGTAATTACTGGTGATTAGTTGGTATTTTCGATATTGTTCACATTTTTTCACAGGATTGCATCACGTGTTCTTGCTGTACTCATCAGTTCATGGAAAAGGCCAGGGCCAAAGCACTGGCTCAACGACAAGCACACTGGGAACAGCAGCAAAACCACCAGCAGACAAGCTCCTCTTCACCACCCGCCTTCCTAGTAACGGAAAATCTCCCAACTCTCAATATCGGGTATCCTCTTACAACATAAAAATGTTAACCTCATAATACAATGCAAGTTTTTACAGATTTATGTCAATTGATGCAGCACATACCAATCAAGATGCAGCGAGGAAGAAGAGGAAGCGCCACAGCCTCCAGTGCGTAGAGGCAGCAACTTGCTGCCCCCTTGGATGGTTCGGCATTTGAATGCTTAGATCCTCATAGGAACAGCAGCATTTTTGAAACAATCCTCAATTGCAACAATTCCTATTAAACTATGCATGTAATGGTATTTTCAAAGTCCTGTAAATAATAAAGACTCGCTCTGTCTATTAGCTGGTGTAAGGCCCTTGATAACTGTAATGGGTGAGCCCCAGTCCCTATCATGGTCGTTCGGGATTGAGCAATTCGTGTGTAACTTCCTTGTGTAAAACTGTCCTTAATGGAACTAACTATTGGAACTTGTCTCTTAGTAACAAGTGGTATCCTTCTTCGTACGTCTCGCCTTGATCTAACAGCTTGTGATCCGTTCACTTTCCCAGTGGAATTAACTATTGGAGCTCGTCTTAGTAAAAATAAATTTATAATAGTGGTTTCGGAGGACACAGGATCAATTACTTCTGGCTTTTCTCAATTTATACAACAATATGAGTAAGGGAAAAAAAAAAAAAAAAAAAGGCGTTTTCAGGTGAAGAAGAAAATAAAAATCATCTGGTTCCCTTGGCTAACATGTTGTTGGGTGCAGGGTCCCTCCTTATATATTCGTTCCAAAAAAAACAAAATAATAATAATAAAAATAATAATAATAATAATAATAATGTTGATGCTTAATTCTATATCAAATTGACAATCAAAAGAAAAATTCTTGATCTGTTTAGATATATGTTAAAAGAAAGTAACTCATAAATAAATTTGCTGAATTTTCTCAATTAAAAAATAAACCTCCTCCTTCCTCTCTTAAAAAGAATATATATATATTTTTTGGAACGGTTCGGTTGCGGTTCGCTCGACCGTTCTCTCGACCAAACCGGTCAACCAACCTCTGCCTCTTCATTAATATATTCTTCCTCACCTTATAAAAACTCGAGTCTTTCTCGGTTCTAAAATTCCGACAGAAGAAATCGAGAGCGGCAATGGGAACAGTACATAAAGCTCTCTCCTTTTTCACAAATTTCAGGTTTGATCCCTATCCCCTCTACGAAAAACTAAACCTTTTTCCACTTTACAGTTATTAGCTATGATGTTTGCAGAGGAATTTGAGAGTTTCTTTCTTTCTTTCTTTCTTTTTCCCGATCAAATAGGGAAATGATTGTGATGTGTACGTGCTCAAATTCATGGGAAGAGGGGGATCAGTTTGATAAATTTATGGGTTTGAACGTTGTGCAGTAATCAAGAATCTAATCAATTGGTTTATAACCCCACCGTTGACTTAAAAGGGAAAAAAAAAAAAAAAAAAATCAGTTGGCTTCTAATTTAAAAAAGGTTTTTGGTGTAGGAAATTAATTTGGGAGATGAGATCCAGCGGCCCTTTGCAGGTGATTGGATTGTCTGATTCGCGTGTAAAGTCAACATTTTGTATGTTAGACTCTAGATTTGACTTGGCTTATGAATTGTAACTGTTATCATGTTTCCGTTAGTTTCCTCATTTCATAATCCATTGGGAAAGTTGTATTGTTATTGAATCACAACCCTTTTGTTTCGACTTTTATAAAGTTTAAAAAAAACCTCAGAGTTGGTTCATTTATTCCAAAATCGATCGCGGTTGAAATTGCTGGATCTAGTCCTAAATTGTTTGATTTTAGTGAAGAATTGGTTGCTTATGTCAAAATCTATCGGTAGCTATAGAAGAATAAAATGGAAAATTGGTTGCATAACATTTGAATTAAGTCCATATTTACCACCTGAGAATCATACAGGTTGACGTCCTGGTACTCAATGGAGACATGTAATTTTGATTTAGTAGGTAGGGATGTAAATGGATATATAGGTACACGTTGGCCCGTCCAATTCAAAATTTTGAATTAGAAAAATAAAATTTTAATTTTAATTACAAAATTTTAAATAAGGCGGACCAAAAATTGACCCGTAGATGCATCTATTATCATCTCGAGAGAGCCCTTTTAAGAGCTCTGAAAATGAAAACAATAATTAAAACATAGTTTAAGGAAGCTATGTCTAATAATTTTGAATGGTTAAGGGGGAAAAAATACTTATGCATGCGATAGCTATATCATAGTTTTGTTTGTCAAATTCTTAATTAAAAGAAAGAGAATTTATACCGCGTAGGGATGATAATGGACGCGTTTACGGGTCAATTTTTGACTAGTTCTATATAAAAAAAATTTATTTTCAATTCAAAAATTTGTATAGAGCGGGCCAAAAATGACCCATAGATGCATCTATTATCATCCCTTGTTAAGTGTAAAACTGATAATTATGCTTCGATATACTATTTTGCAAGGTTTTATATATCGAATACATATAACAAATAGCATATCAGATTTTCAAGTATTTTAGCCATATAATACCAGTACAAATATTGCAAGTGTTGATTGATGTTTTTCCAATATTTCTGATATTGAAGATATGATACATTCTATGTTGCCGCATTTTCAATATTGTAGTAACAATACCAATTCCAATATTTTAAGCCTTACTACTTATTATGTTTTTCTTTATAAGAAAGTTACAATACCAGATTTCTTATAAAATTGGTGAGCGGTGATCATTCTCTAGCCTTGTTTGGTTGGGTATTCTCTTATTTGGTATTTGCATTTGCAAATGAAAAAGAGAGGGGAATTTTAACATTTGATGGGAATTTCCTAATTCACATGTTGTAATTGAATCAATTTTCAAATTACTTGGCAGGTGAGATGACATCCATTTTTTCTTGAACCTTACCTTCTGCACCAAAAGAAGGTGTTAAGAAGATGGAGCTCTACAAGAAATTCGGAGCTGGCCAATTTGAGCGCATGTCTACTCGAGTGTCAGAGGTTCTTCACTTAACTGGGGTGTTTGCATTAAAAGGAACTTCTTCGTAATCTTGCCAAATAGCCTACACAATTTACTTACCCTACTTAAATCTTGCATATATTTCGGGACCTTGGTTATGAATATGACACTTCTGGCCTCATGCAAATTTAGTTTGTACTTCCTTAGGACATAACTGTCATGTTACTAAGGAAGCTTGTTAATGATGCTGAAACTTCCATTTAATACAGTGGAAGTACCTTAGACAGCCATATGTACATTACTTTTGCTGCAAACCAAGGATATGACAAGCAAAATGCTCTCGAGGATGAGTTGTTTATCAATTATCAGTGTGAGGGAAAGTATATAGGTGATCAGTAAGTATATATTTATGAAGTATATGTGAATCATTCGTGCATATATACAGTTACGACATTTGGCTGTATCATTCTGCCTGGATTAGTTAGTTCTTACATATATAAATTTTTTTGAGAGAATATAGTTAGTTCTTATATTAAAAAGCGTTTTTCCTGATATAGGACACCAATTGAGAAACATTATAGCATTTATTTACTGGTCATACACATTTCCTGTTATGATGCTCTACTTTAATGTTATATCCTTCTGTTCCTGAATTGCTTGTTATATATATATATATATATATATATATATATATAGAGAGAGAGAGAGAGAGAGAGAGAGAGAGAGAGAGAGAGAGAAAGAGAGAGAGAGATTTAAACTCTTAAAACCAGTATCAGTATCTGCTGATGATTCATGAATCAAAAGTCAGCAATATCAGACATATTGATTTAGTGCCCAATATGGGCAATTTTCAATACTTGGATAGTATAGGCTCCTTAGCTTATTTGATTTTAGGGTATCCGATACTTGTATAATTATTATACATACGAGCATCAGTCGATATTTAAAACCTTGATATATTTATTTCATCATTACACCATTGACTCAAAAGTATTCATATATTTTGCATTATGTCTCCTACACTAATCGTGTTAGAATTTTGAGATCCTAGATGTGGTAAAACGTGCAAAAAACACGAAGAAAAAACAAAAGGACACTCTTGTGCATTAAGCTACCAGTGCCCTTACAAGTAGCTAGAGTTCTAAAGCAGCAGCTCCTAACCTATTGGTACCCCTACCAATAGGTTATTTTAATTGTAACCCGAGCACAACTGTCGCTGGAGCTAGTAGTAGGCCTACCGGTACCCTTACTGACTGGTAGCTCGGTACCCTTACTGGTAGCTCAGTTGGCTGAACCATAAAATCGAGTTTCCAAATTGAATTTTGACACAAATATGGGTATTTGGATTGGATTCAAAATGCTATTTAATTCATTAGAGTAAAGATGGATGAATGAGATTAAAAGAGGGACGGAGTTTTTTTGGTGAAGGAAACTCTATAAATATGACATTCGATCTATGGTTTCAAGATGCTTCTTGCCGATGCTGAAGGAGATCTACAAATTGGAAAGAAAAAAAAAAGGCATTTTATTGTGTTACTGTGAGTGATGCTTGGGGATCAACACTGGTCAACAACTTATATTGATAGGAATTATACTAAGAACATGGTAACTCAAACTCGTATGTGTATTCAATTTTCTCTATTTGTAGATTTGTCTACGTGAAAGGATTGTTATTGCAAGGTTTGAGATAGCTTGAGAATTGGAGCTCATACTACAGTAGTCGAGTAATAGAGTTAGGTTTCGTACTGTAATTCAGCTATGGTTGTCTAGCGACTGCGAGTCAAACCCCGTTGTATATTATTGATAGTGCAGTTTTTTCGTGTTTTTTTACCCATTTTGGTTTTGAATCTATCTGAGTTGTTTTTTTTTTTGTTGTCATTTTTAAGACATATTTGAAGGTGCAACCAAAACATGTCCTCAAAAGTATTATTCAATAACTACTTCATGAATTAACCGAAATTAAGAAAATGTACTTCTTAATGATATTATTCTTCCTGTCGAAAATAATATTTGATAAGTATTGGGACGATTTTCCTTATCTGTTTTATTTGCAGTTGTTATGAATCCTTGTGCTAAATTGGGGGTCCTCAATTTTTAATTTAAAATTTCCATTCGATATGAACTTGACCTACAACGATGATGATGTTAGTGATTTAATTTTGGAAACAATGTTTATATTGTGGGCGGAGCAGAGCCTATCCATCCCTTGGTGCGATGATGTGAAGAGTATTACTGCCGGAACAAAGGGGACAGTGCAGAGTTGTGAAGCTCAAAGAAGTGATGCAGAGAGAGAAGAGAAGGATTCAACGAGCTTTTATGGATGGCGTATGAGAATGTTGTGTATGCGGCTGCCCGCCCGCCCGCCCGCCTAGTGTTGTAGCTCTCCGTCTCTCTCTCAAGAAGTCTAACGGGCAACTGTGTTGCAGATGGAGACTCGGGCATCAGCATAGAATACAGCACACATGAATACCGCAACCTGCTCAACGACTAATATATATTCGCAGATGATGATGGTAAAGCACTTCATAACCAACTGATAAATCTTGTTCCATATTTTGTGAAGCATTCCTGCTCCGTGATCGCTGCATATTGATATGAAACTGTCAAACCATAACAACTCCAGAGTCAGATTCAGCCTCAATAACATCCATTATATTCGTAAATATGAAAACGGCAAATCATACTTGAATACTTAGAAGCTATACATAGGGACCAAGACAGGCCATTGCTTTAATAAATGAACTCCCCAAAAATGCACCTGAGAACCTTTTGGTTATGTAGTAAGAATTATTTACAGCAAGTTTACAGATTTTTTTTGGGTCAACCACCAGAAATATTTGATCCATGATCCTCTCAATTAGCTTTCGTTGAACAACATTACCTGTTTTTTATTTCGATAAGCAAACAAAAAAAAAAAAAAACTGTCAGGCAGAAAATAAGCAAGTATATCAAGAGGAGAGCAGCTTAAATTACATTATATAAAAGGACAACGGGAAAGAATGACAATAGCAGTATGATTCTGTTGCGTTCATCAACTAAGACACCGAGGAGAGACAGAATGAAGCAACTAATTGATGAATGGAAGTTTATTGTAGGCTTGTAGCCTATAGATACTTCCCCCAGAGTTATATAACAACACTACAAGAAATCTAATTACTTAAAAAAGATAATAAACAAACACGATATGATTAAGATATTTATATGAATTCCTCTTCTTGTAATTCAATGGCCTATTTTCAATTGTATTCCTGATATAAAAAATAATAATAATAATAAAATCTCTTCATTGTCAAAACTAAGAGTGTGCATAATAGTAACATTCCTAGTGCATTGCACAAGGAGAGAGGAGTTACCTACATCACGTTATCTACGACTTTCAAAAGCTCTACTGCACTTGATAAATTCAAATGCTCTTTTTATCTACAGACATTCCTAAAAAGAAAAAAAAAATGTCAATACATGGAATGATGTGATTAATCAGAGGGGTGGGGAGATGTCCATATGATTCTGCACTATACCATTTTTGTGCATTGCGTAATTGGCATCCCCCATGTTCGGAGAAGGGTATATATATATGAATACACAGAATGGCCTCAAAAAATACAAAGAAAGTGGTTGCCTCAAATTAGAGATTTTGAACATCTATAAGATGGGTTATGAAAGTGTTTTTGAGCATTTTAAGATAAAAAGGAGTATTCATATATCATAACCGCTTCAAGCATTCACCATGGCCAGAACAGCATGAACCATAATGTAATCATTTAAATATGTCATGATCAGTAAATTTGATGAATATTCAAGATTTATAGGAACAATATGTTCACATTGTTCACTCAGTATTGTTATACTGCACAACTTTAGACAGAGAGTTGCACATTCAAGATTTATAACAATTAATTCACATTGTTCCCCAAGTATTGTTATTAATCCCTAAGTATTGTTATTAACTTTCTTTGATATGATTATTCCACACATACGTAGAGGTTTACTAAACTATTAGTGGCCATCATCCTCTACTTGCATCCTCATCTCATAATTCATATTGTTCCTTCAGTATTGTTATCAAGGTTCTAAATAATGGTAACATATACCGGATATACGATATACCATAAAATATTAGTATGATACTTCCGATATTGCCGATTTTGAAACCATTAATGATTGGCTATTACTGACATAGATATGAACTTCTTTAGAATCAAATTTCATAGGTTTTGAAGTTCACTTTCCCATTCAGATAATGAAAACTAGTTCAACAGAGATGAACAATTTCAGTTTGGTTAGTTTATCTCGTTCTAATCATTACTCAAATTTTACATATGAGCATATATACAAACTGTGCATCCCATGTGTGCCTACTAATAATGCAAGCTTCTGAGAAAATTTAAATGTAGAGAAAAATTTGAGGTTCTGATGTTAGGATAGTTGCAAATTGATTTATAGTGAAAAATGTTCCATTTGTACAAGTTAATTAGTGAATACTTGAAGCTTGCATAGGAGATTACAACTTGCATTGCCCACTTTCCCAAACCTCTTGGTTCTGCTTATGGTTAGTGATTTAGTCTATGACCAAAAAAATGTTTAACCATATAATAGTATGGCGAATTTACTCCACTAAAAATGGTCAACCAAAAACTCTTGTTGGACTACTTATAGTATTATAGGTAATTTACTCTACTTAAAAAATTAATTTTAAGCAAAAAAAAAAAAGTACTGGTTAAGAATATATTATATGCATAGCTGAATACATATGTTTCCATATGAGTTTACCACTGGTTTTTCTTTAGTTTGAATGAGAAAAGGAGAAGTTTTAAATATAAAAACAACAAGATTATGGTTTAAAAGGTTGGTAAGGATGGCAGGATAGGAAAAAAAGTGTGGTTGACTGTAAGCTAATACATCATTAAGAGTTCAGGGTCTGAGATACTCATACATAACCACGAACCACGACCTGAGTTTCGTTAACTAAGCTTTAAACAATCAGAATTGTATCTGCTGATCACTTATGATATGAGAATCAGCAATTGGGCATATATCGCATTGACAAATATTGAAAACATAGGCAATATCTTACCAATATTACATAATATGTGACGGTATTGAGCATCTCAAAATCTGATATACATATCAGTATTCTTTGATACTTGTAGCCTTATCATCAACCTTTTCTTTTACTAACTTTAGTTTCAGTTCTATCTTTCATATCTAAGCCTTAATTAGAATAAATCAAGGTAGGCATATTACATTATCATAACACATTTACAATGACCAAAATTAGAAGGAACAGAAATGTAAAATGCACAGTATAGTGAGAAAACTTGGAAGGAATGGTAGTGTAAAATGGAACCAGATGAAAAGCCAATTTACCTTCCCACACACTGGACATGCTTGACTTCGTTCCATCCATTCATATATACAACTTAGGTGGTACTGGTGAGAGCACCGCAGCGTTATTCTTGGGTTTTCAGAAGTATATTCTGCAATTCAGATAAAATAAGGTCACGACTCACAACCAGAATCCTTTTAGAGTTCTTCACTTAATATTGACAGAACCGAATAAAATCAGCAATTTTTTTTTAACAAATAAAGGCTGTTATAACTTTCACATCTGATATAAAATCATTTCTAAAATAAATTTTAATTGATGTTGATGAGATAATGTATAGTTACTTCATAGAAATTATTAGGTATGCTCTTTTCCACAACATAATATATTTCAGAAACAATCCAATAGGTTGCACGTTTAGGTGCCTTACGTAGGGCAACAAAAATTGGTAACTACAAAACTCACTTGAATTTGTTAACCTCTATTTTTAACAAAACAGAAGACAAAAGTATTTACTAGTGAAATTTAAAGGTCGGTATAAATTATTTTGCATAAACTAGTACATGCACAACAGACACGGGCCGAATCCACAATCATCGCAATAGTGTGTAATATACAAGTGAAGCCACAGAAGATATAACAGTAGTAAAGTCGATGAAGATCAAAAACAAGATTATTGCACCTTCAGACGCCATCTTGTTACGCAGGACACTGTTGATCCCAACAAATTGCAATAGAAATTGAAAAACAAATTATGGCAGCATACCTTCAAGGCATGTTGGACACACATCTTCGTCTTCGGATGATGGAGAGATATCTGTGACTCTGCTACTAACTGCCTTGGATGGGAACATCAGAGAGGACACAGGGAGGCATGTCTTCGACTGCCCGTCATAATCAGATGCACTCAAGCTGTATGCAGTGCCTGCACATTCAGCATCAATGTTACTGTCTCGGAGCGGTTCATATTCCCCATGGACATGGCTTGAGGCCTTATCACCCCTTGCTACAAGTCCCTCACATTGATGGTGCAACCTGGAGCATCTTGGATCATCATAAGGTAAGGGCCTAGGAGGAGCACGGTATGAATCGGAGATGGAACTATCTGGTTCTGCCCTAGATAGTGAAGTTACCCCTTGCAAGGATGAAGAGGCAGCGGCATTCACTCCCCTGCTCTGGAACAGCACAGTGTGCTGCAAAGATTGAGAGAAACAGAGTCAGTAGTTATAAAAATATAAACTTTACCAAATTTCTATGTATGTGATGATATTAATCACTTTAGAGGAACTTAAATTAGTAGCATAAAATTCAATTCACTTTTTCAAATAATACTCTAGTCAAGAATTATAATGAAAATTCAGGAACTAATGAGGGAGATAGTGGCAACAAGTCTATAAACCCACCCTACGTATTTGCGTAGCACCAGGCATCAATATAACAACTTTAATATAAATTTAGGAAAGTGAAGGAAATTTATGAGAATTCAAACACTGACGAAAGTTGCAAAATTATTGATATATCTAAATATCTAAAGTAAAGGAATCTAATAGTTAAAAGAAAGAAAGAAAGAAAGAAAGAAAGAATGAAAAATACTGACTCACCAACTGATGAGCCAAAGTGAAGCATCTGAGGCAGATGAAGTTTCTGGAGGCGAAGAGCGCTACAGGATGCTCCTGGCCATCTTCCTCATCATCGTCCTCTCTCGTGCGAAAACAGCTTACAGCACAACCCATAATCTCAATCCTTCACGTTTTCAATCTTCAATCTCAAAATTCAAAACTTTTTTTTTTTTTTTTCTTTTCTTTATTTGTTCAAAGAGAGGGAGGGAGAAGATGCCCCGCTCACCAAAATCACAACTTCAGTAGCAATACGATTCACCATCGCAATGCTGCAGCCAAAGAATCAAAACTTTCTCTAGGGTTTTAGACGCACCCAAATTTGGAAATTCCAACAGCGAATCCCGAGAAAATCTATAAGAACTTTACGGAATCAAAACGGATCGACAATTTGAAGAGAAAATCTCGAACACCTGTCTGTCTGTTGAGGAGAAGAAAGGTAAAAAAAACAAGAATCCAACGTTTGCGAGCGGAAATAGCTCGGATCGGATTGAGATTTTTGAAGATTTTCCCGATTCGGGAAAATTAAAAAGAAAAAGATGTTTATTTCTTCGATCGCTATAAAATAGCGGAGGGAAGGGGGATGGAGAGTGTTTATTTGAGACTTGAGATATTATTGTTTCTTCTTTCCCAAGAATTAGAAGCCAGTTTATTATTGATTAATTAATTAATTAATTAAAACAAACGATACATAAACCATTCTTTTATACTCTTCAAGTACGGGACAGGATTCTGTGAGTGAGTGAGTGAGTGAGAATATGAGAGGGGTTTAAGCTTAATTAAATGTTGGATAAAAGATTTAAGAAATAGTAATTAGGTGCCTGACCAGGTAATTAGTGTATAAGCCCCTGATTAGGAGTCTGAAACTTTGACTTGTGTATTTGGTGGGACTCACCTATGCAATCTTAGGCCTAATTTGGGTATGGAGTTTTACAAAGTTAAAAGTTTACATGCGGGAATTTCTAAATGAGCACACCATTGGTATTAGAGACCACAAGCCAGGGTGGGTTAGTTTCGAATGGTTTTCAAGTCGTTCGAGGATTGGCCAGTACTGTAGATTAAAAACTTATAAATTTTTTGCAAAGAATACTGGTGTGCACATTTAGAAATTCTCTTTACAAACAAGTTATGTGAGAACGAAGAGAATTGAAAGTTCACCCAAAAAAAAAAAAAGAAAGGAAAGGAAAAACACCGTGAGTGGAGTCCCCAAGGGCCCAACCCAAAGACCAGAAAAGAGATATAGATGCTTAATTATTATACTAGTGACATGTACTACCACCGACGCACTATTTTTCTTTGCAGTGCTGCCCACACCACCATCCTTTATCCTCTTTTTTTTTTTTTTTTTTTTTTTTTTTTCCATATTTTTTTTATAGGGATAAAAGGTAATCAATTGAGGCATATAAAGATTACTTACTAGGTACTGGTTGGTGACAATTAAGTAACCCAAAGAGCACGCAATCAAATTAAGAATCATTTGATTTTGTATCTCAACCAAATATTGATCCAGACATATTGATTTGATATGCTTAGAAATAGGCTTGAGTTAGTGACCAGGGGCAAGGAGGGAGAGAGAGAGAGAGAGAGAGTGGAGTTCAGCTTGTATCGCCAGCCAACGAGACTTATCTCTAATTAGGAATCTGAATGCATATATGCTTGTCTTTATCATCTGTGCGCAATTGATAATTTTTCTGAGACATGGTATTTCTCTGCATGTCTAATCATTTCGATTCAAGCAGTATATTTTTCTGCTCATATTTATGAGACCAAGCGTAGGAAAGTTGAATTGTCCATGTCTATTGGTCCGAGTGCGTGTCCACTCAATTTGAGACTCCCATAACCCTTCGTGTCTTCTCAGCTGAACAATAAGAAAGAGGACATGTGTGTTGATAAGGTTATCAAGTATCGCACATAGTTTAGGTGATCAGGAGGCGATCAAAGAGCATTGCCCACCTCGTCCTGTAATGTCATTTTCGATAGAGACATGATCAGGTCCAATTATTTGGGGCCGGAGGGAGAGATCACGACACAACTCGTTGACATTATCATGAAGATGAAGAATATCAAATTGAGATGCATTCGTTAATTTTTGTGAACGTACGGATCACCAATATATATATAGATAGCGAGGAATCATGTCTAGCTAATATATATGGAGGAGTCTCTGTTTTCAGTTGTATCAATCATAGAGCGGAGTCTTGTTTTTGGCTGTTGCACAGAGCTTTTTTACAAGCTGATCAATTGAAAAAGATGAGCTCTAAACGCAAGCAAGCTAGCTAGCTAGAGCAGGATGAGATTAATCAAAGGATATTGTGAACTGTGGTATATATGCAACAATTGGATCATCTTACGTATCGCGTGCGTGCCATTGTTTAATCTATTAGTGTGTGTGTGTACACACACACACATTAAATATATAGATACATACCAGACCCGTACGTACGTCTTCCACTAGTCCACTCTATGCTAGCTGCAATAAGCATAAGCTAATCGCACAGCTGGTGTATATATATACAAGCGACAGTGCTCGGCCCGCGGATTATGGTGGTGGTGGACACGAGCAGGGAGGCCAAGGCCGCACTGAAGTGGGCGCTGTCTCATTCCTTGCATGCAGAGCCTGCAGGATACAATTATCCTCGTTGATGTGATCAAGTCAACTTCATTAATAAACAATTAATGGTGATGAGTTAATTGATAAATTCAAAATTTGATATCAAATTAAGAGTTTGTTGATGAAACTCAAAGTACTGCACTGCAGGTTAGTTTGATGAATTTATTTTGTTACAGGTGATCGATCTGCAAAGGAGAAGGATCCAAAGAAAGAGCTATACGTGCGCATTTGTATGCCGTGAAAAAGTTCTGCCAAGCCAGGAGACCTGATGAGGTAATTAAATTCTTTCTTTCTTTCTTTCTTTTTATTAAATTTAAATTTAAATTTTGTAACCAGATTAATTATTCAAATCAATTAAATTCTCTCCGGATCAAATCAAACCTGAAACTTTACTTTGGAGAGTAAATACATTATCTGGTGCTTTACTTAGCTGACTGTGCGTGATTTAGTAGTAATGTATTAATTAATTAATTATAGTATAATAATTAGTTATGCTTAATTATTAATTATGTTGAATTCATTCACTAATTTGAATATTAAATTAAGTCAATTCACTAGTTCAAATTAAATGAATTAAGTGAATGGAAATTGGTTTCAAAAGTTGAGTACATAGCAAAAGGAACAAAAGGGAAGATGAAAAGATAGTCCCACATTGGATAGAGAATTGTAAAGATGTGGGTTTAAATATAGTAACTTGTTCCATTACTTTGCTTATGTAAGAAGAGGAAAATCTTGAGCACCACGGGTGGTGCTACGCACACGCGTGTGCGAGGGCGAATGGGCGTTTAGGATGCATTGGACGCTTTAGAGGCGCACTTTGCAGTTGAGCCTTTGATTTTTGTTGCTATTGGATTCGGGTTGCCTCTATTGGGTTCAGATTTGAATGGATTCGACCTGCACCCACCCCGCCAGTCAAGAGTCGTTGAAGTCCAACGGTCGGCGATCCAACAGTCACCAGTCGCCGTCAACGGTTGCCGTTAAACGGTCACAACTGTTGAAACGGCCAACCGTTGCGACTGTTGAAAACCTATAAATATAAATAAGGTCTGGGTCCAGAGTTTCAAAATATATATATAAATTTTTCTTTTCTGTTTCCTCGCTTCTTCTGCAGACAGAAGTCCCTCAATTTCTGTCTACAGAAGAACCAGTTCTTCTGTTTCATAGTCCTGCATTACATCAATCAGAGAGAACTTTTATCAGATTAGCCAGAGCAGAGGGATTGCAGCTTCCTTCCCTCTGCAGACCGATCGTTGTATTATGAGAGATCGACGCCCACAGTAATCCAGAAGCAAGTGGTGGAGGGCGAATCGGTTTTAAGGAGATAGTGTTCAACACTAGCCTCGATCATCATCCTCTTATCTTCCTGTCGTCTTCCTGTCTTCCTTCAAGTTTCTGAAACAGGTTTTTCTTAATCCAGTTTCTTCTTTATTCTGTTTAAATTAAGTAAACTAGTTAAAGAAGAATAGTTTAATAGTTTACTGTTTTCTGAAAACAGTCTTCTTCTAATTTAAAATTGGAAATTCTGTAAACAGTTTAATTCTGGAAACTGTGTTAGGAAATAAGAACAGTAATAAGAACAATTTAATTATTCTGTTTAACACTAAAAAAATTGTAACAGAATAATTCTATGCATGATTACAGTATAAAGTTTGTGTAGTAATTCTGTTAACTAAACAAGTCTGCCCATATTAATCTAAAGCATATTACCTTATTCAAAAATTACCAACAAATTATACCCAACAAACATTGTAACAGTTTGGGAGCACTGAATTTGACTCATATTATTAATTTCTCGATTTGATTCCAAATATAGACTGCTATTCATAAGCTACTTAACATTGTTTTTTTTAGGACGACAACAAATTGTCATCTTTTTCATTTCACCTAACATGGTTGTATTGATTGCATTTCAAACTACATGTACAGGTTGAGGTACCACCATTTCCCTAGTGGAAGAGACTAAACGGCGAGGAGTCTCCATCCAGGTTCTCGGACAGAGGAAGCACAGCCGTCAATGACGTGGCAGTTGCTAATGATGTGCGCTGGCCGTAGGAGCTGCCGCCATGCGCGGAGACGACAGCGGGGGACGGGTGGTGGATTACTGCGTCCAGCATGCTAGGCTAGGCTAGCTGCATGACATTGGCAGCGAGGAGAAAGAGCAGAAGAGGTGGCTGTGGGTACTTAGTTACAATCAGGACGCATAAAAAAAAAAAAAGCTTATGGCTCCTAGCCTAGCTTGATTAGTGCTTACTGGAGGTGGTCTGTGGCTAATTAATTGCGGTGTTTTAAGGATTTATTTGTTAATGTGAGATTAGATGTTTGTATATATTAATTGTATGCATAAGTGATTATGTAGTAACGTTTGTATTGAAGTTTATGACTCTCATTTGCAGTTAAAAGCGAATTAGTCCGACCGGTAACACTGCGCGCGCGCTAACTCTATACACAAGGGGACTGATTTTTGTACTTCACTCGACAAACAGAAATGCATGAGAAACTCGAGAAGAATTTGTTTCTCCTTAATTTGTTGGATCGATGTAGGAAGCTTCCTCTGTTCATCTAATACATGTACTCTTTCTTCTGACAAGGAATAATTCTTCGAGAGATGTAGAGGAAATTAAGGGATAGATAGCTACTAGTGCTGAGCAAAAATGGTGAGAGATATTCCAGAGAGATTGTTGGGAGATGATGATGCGATAGATGATATCGAAGATGGTCTCCAGACTCTCGTGGAGACTCTCTGCGACCTGCTGCGCCTCTTCGCCAGATTCCTCGGCTTGTTACCCAGCTATGTCGACAGAGATGACGACGACGACGACGACGACGACGACGATAAGAGCGGTAGCAATACCAAGTGGGTGCATTTGGGCTTGACCCTGTTCCTTCCCGTGGTCATTGCTATTCTCTACAGCTACTGCCGCAGCCGCTGCAACAAGGATTCTGATACAAAGAAGACCGATGAGGAGGAGAGGGAGCCGTCGTCGTCACCATCGTCATCTGAATCCTCGCCTGGAGAAAAGTCTGGCTGGTTCTCCAAGTGGAGAGTGCATTTAGATTTAAAATCTTGAGAGCTTAATTAGTTTCAATAAGATGTTATGGAGCTATCAAATGTCTTGTACATATACATATCACTGGCTATATATGGTGTATCTATAGATAATCAGTAAAAGAATGCTGTAATGGGATTAATTCAATAAGATGATGCTGAAAATTTCATGTGAAACTTCCTGCTGTGTCCATATACATATATACACACATACTCTATAAACGAGGATTATGGTGCTGTGTCCATAATATTAACTTCCTGCGGAGTAAACGAAGAGACAGTCTCAAACTCATCAAGCTATTAGCTGGGAAATGGGAAGAGATCAGATGCTTGGCCTGCGGTCTAGTCGTCAGTTAACATGAAAAATGTGGACAAGTTTGTAGTTGATTTAGTCCCACATCGACTATGGTGTTGCAACAGAGGCTGGCAGAGTTTATAAAATCGACTCGTGGGCTGCTGTTTCAAGCATACCTTTCTCGGCCTTTTGGCTAAGATCAAGTGTAGTATCTGTTCTTATTAGTTTAATATCTGATACATGGGCCATAGGCTCATAATGATATTAAATTAATTATTTAGCGGGGGAGGAACCACCCACAGCAGCTTGCTGCTGGGGCCCTCGAGCGTCGCCCATGTGTTGCACTACTGCAAGGGCCTGGCGCACCCCCACCAAAACAAATGTCTAAATAATTTATTCTGCCTGGTTACGGTCCTGGTACTGGTCCTGGTATATTTATTGCGTGATTGTTCGATTATTTGGAATGTCTGATCGGTTGAGGATTTATTAAAGCGGACTGGGGTTTGCCTAATGATTTCACACCAAAAATGCGTAGCCTCAACCCTTTTCCTACCCATACTATGCTAGTTCAGCTTCAATTAAAAAAAAGATGATACTTCATTGCCTTTCTCATTGGATATTAAATACTCTGAAGTCCGATTCTAATAAACTATTAGGTATAAAGCTTTTAAGTAAATTCTATATTTCTTAGTGGGTATGTTAGTCCCAATTTCCAAGTAGCCTATGGGTATGTTATGAGTCCCAATTTCCAAGTAGCCTATAAGTTGGATTCAACCAATTGTCGCCTCTAAAGAGGAGCAAGAGTTGCAAGAGTTCAAATTTGGATTGTGTAATATTTTATATTCAAACTTGATAAGTTTTAAAATTATCCATACCCAATCTAGAACAACTAAGCATTAAATTTATGCAAACTCCATTCATTTTCTCCGTATATGAGTTAGGTTTCGAATCAAATATTATTACTTTATAGACAAAAGTAATGTAAACAAAAAAGTTAGTGCTGTCATCCACACATTAATTTTGTGAATAAAAGAGAAGTAGTACATTATTAGAACATCACCCTTGAAAATTATTAGTATCGTAATATTTGAAAATCTCGAGCAATTCGTATGAGCCTGTGACACCTTTACATTTAATTAAAAACAAATCCAAATATAAACTTACAAACGAAATTTTTTTAAACGATCCATAGAATATTTAATAGATTTGAAATGAGCTCTCCGTCCAAAAATTTCGAGTCCGAGCTCACAGGGGATTAAAATTTAATGGATTATCGGTGTTCCTTAAGAGCAAGAGTCGACCATCCCGCGGTTGGGTTGGTTAGGTGCGATCTGAAGTCACCAGCCCACCAACTACCCAGGCTCAGCCCAGCCCCATTTCATATTCCATGTTCAAAATTGGCTTGGCTTGGGTTGGGTTGGGTCCACACATTTCTCAAATGAGAGTTCCGCTCTGCGATGTCGGCGTCGCCGTCCTCAAGTCCAAGAAATCCCCTCTCGATGTCGTTGAGCTCGTGGTACGTATGATTTTTGTTTTTTGGCCTCTTATCAATTCAACCCATTTGCTATTTCTCTTTCTACTATGCGTGCACTTGAAGTCCTACTGTAATCACTTAAAGGACTTGATGCTAAAAAATTGTTCGACTTGGTTAGCTTAATAAAAAAAAAGCGTTAAATAAAGAATCGGGTTCAAGTCGGGCTTTGAACTGGCCTAGATGTTGAATCTCGGTCGTCAAGTAACTTAGCGATAGATAGATCATTAGAGGGTTGGAGTATGTATCCATAAAAGCGGCCTAGATAAGAGTTAACGAGTTTGGCCAAGTTGTTGTTGTTGTTGCAAGTCTTCAATGAAAGGTTGGTTGATCGACTGTTTTCTCATTAATAAAGTGGATTACAATTCTTTTAATGTTCCCATCTGTTCTTTCTTGGAGTGGAGGCGAAGGTCGGTGGCCGCATACCTTGGCTCGTCGTCCTAATAATAATAATAATAATAATATCGAATCTGTGGGGAGACGTGGACGGATGAGGGTCGTTTATTCTCTCGATATGGGAGGACAGCAGCCGTCAGATGGGCTTAGGTTGAAGAAGAACATGCCTGCCTCCCTCTAATTGTATTTATACTTAATTTTAATACGAATATAAGTATCAGAGTATTTGTATTTGTTTATATTTATGATACTGCACAGTGCACAATGAATGAGGCCAGGGCAGGGCACCAAAACTTATAACGGTTGGTACAAAGCCAATGGTCTTGCTGGGGCTCCTAGCATGCCTGATCACATCGTGTCCCGAGAAAATTTGAAGAGATTCAAGAGTATATATATATATATATATATATATATATATATATATATATATATATATATATATATATATATATATATATATATATATATATATTTAAATCAAAAGAAAACTGTGACCGCATGAGGAGCCAGGTGCAGGAGGATTGTCTGTCCGTACAATTATTAAATTACTTCAGACTACAGGTATTTATAAGGTATCAAGTGTTGTACTAACTAAACCATCATCATTCTCCCTTGGTAGTATTAGTATAATAGAAGACCTTAATTCAAATCTGTCCAATAAGGGGCTTATTGCATCTGTTCCAAATTCACAACCACACTCTCTCTATGCCGATGGTATGATATTATTGTTCGCTGGTTGAACAATGAGAGGAGCGAATCATTAAGTCCCAGGTGGTTATTCGGAGCAGATCAGTAATGACTAACCGCAACACTTGCACCGCACCGCATCGCATCAGAGAAACAGCGAAGAGGAAGATCTTCATTTGCTTGAACGAGACCAGGTGAAAGGGGACTGAAACCACTGGCACTTGCTCAGCAGCCTGCTTGGCCATCCAGCAGCAACGCCCAAACGAATTGGCAAAACACAAAGCAAATAGCAATTCTGGGACAGACAAGCAAACGGAAACACCTGATCTGCCTGCATATCTCATAATTCAGAAACATCACAAAATTATACCTACCAATACCTCCATACCACAACGCTAAACCTGGACCAAACTGTACTACAAATAAAACCATCATATCACAAGAAATACAAAACTGCAACAATAACAAAAAGCCTCGCTCAGCATCTGGGATCGAAACATCGTTACCAACCCACTGTTGGGTTGGGGTTGGCTGTCCTGATATGGGCCGGACTGCCCAGGGCAGGGACCGGTTTTTTAGGGAATCGGGGGCATCAGTTTATCGGACTCGAGTCAGTTTATGGGACAGTCGTTCGGACTCGGGGCTGGATCAGGCCATTTGGTTGGACACCCCTAATCAGACTGGACACGAGCACTATATATATATATATAGATATATATACATATATATATATATATATAGAGGTAGATAATAGGGTTAAATTCTTAAACCCTATTATTATCTTACACTCCAGTTTTTTCAATTAGATAGATCGCCCAGATCCAGTTATCTCCATGGCCGGATTCGGCGACGGCATCTTGGGAGGCGCCGGCCGCGGCCCTGGCTTTGTGCTGTCTTCTTCTTCTTCTTCTTCTTCGCCGCCTGCTTCTTCTTCTCTGCGGAGCAGGAGGCTGCATCAGCATCATCATCATCATCATCATCAACAGGTGAAGCGTCGGTCGGGAGCGATGGCTGGTTGATCTCCTGGGGATCGCCCTGCACGCGATCTACATGCCCATCATCTTCGACGTCTACTTCAAGAAACCCATCGTCCACGGCATGGACCCATCTCCCCTCCTCGTCGGTCCGTCCGCTTTACTTTCCCAATTCCCGATTCCGAATTTGATTTCTAAATCTAGGGATTTTGATTTTTTATTCAGCTTTTTTATGATTCAATTTGCACCGGACGGACTGCGGGCCGATAACTTCTTCGAGCCTGACTCCGATCGGAAATTTCAGGGCGGGCGCCCTTCTTGGGGAGCGTGATCTTGATTGAACCAAGGGCGGTGGGGGGTTTCCCATGCCCGACCGCCAACTGAGTCCAGGCCCGCCCACGTCTCCATCTTTGGTGCTGGTTTTCTTGAGGATCCGAGCGCCGTCACCAGAGGTCACATCTCTCTCTCCCTCTCTCTATTTCTTGGAAAGAAATTTGACTTCCAATTAAACATTATAGAGCGAATGAATTAATTGAGCCTGTAAAATCTCCATGTATGTCAATAGCAATGCCAATGGGTTGTCTTGCAATTTAACTACGTTTTCTATGGTGCAAGGCAAATTGCTATTGAGATTGGTAGTTGAATTCTTTAATTTCATCTCTAGAACTAGTTTTTAGAAACAACTAATTATGATGACATTGTCATTTAGAAGAATTTTGTTTTTAAATTAGTTCTTGCTTGTATCTGGTTTATTATGATTGCTTTCCTTGTTATGTAGATTCTTTAAAATCTAATCATCTACACTTCTTGAATTTTGCAGGGTGGAAAGCTAATCCAGTGGAGTTTGATTCAGTTTTCAATCGGAGTCTCGACATACATTTTCATATGGCAGCCAAGATATCGTTCCAATATTTTGCAGTACTTTGCCCCACAGCACATAGGGGTACATGCACCCCACGAAAATTCGAAGATTTTGCATCTGGTTAGATCCACTAGCATTCATTAATGCACTACAAACGTAGAATTGTTTTAAGTCGAAAACGGTTATGTTTATTGGGCTGCGGTTACGTCATTTTGCATGCAGTCTTTTTTACTTGTCGGCATCATATATTTAGATATGTCTACTTTACTTGCTAATTCTCCATTGCCTTAATACTATATTTTTTTTATGTGGGAATAGATACCCTTTAGACCTTCATTCCCTTCACATTTCTTGCAAAAGATGGTTCTAAACCGGAAATGACAAAAAGATATTAGGTACTGTTTTGGAACAATGGGTAGTTGGGCTTGGCGGATTGGCATTTGCTCATTTTTTAAAATAAAAAGTCTTGTAACGCTCTTTCTTTTTTTTCTTTTTTCTTTCCTTCGACTTCAGTTACATATATAGAGATACTGGATAGCATGCCACCTGGGAGATAAATGGTAAATATTCTGTGAATCAATGAATTTGGCATATTTTTCTTTGAAAGGAATTCCTTCTACTGGATAAGTCTATTAAACCTGAGATTCTACTGCATAGAATATTCAGACTTCTTACTATTGCTTATTTATTTATTTCTGACTGGTGTTTGTGCAAATGCTTCCTTTCTAGACCAGTGGTCATTTGATCAATTTTACAGCCTCCTGAACAGATCCTGTGTTGATCCCAAACTGCAGCAGTTGCTTCTACAGGATAATCTTGTGATATTTCAATGGTCCTTCCATTGTTTTCCCCCAATGGGCTCTTACCATTTTATGTTCCTGGGTTTTGCTCCTTCGTTTCTGCTGTTGTCCAGTGGTAATTCTTCTTCATTTGTGCTGCTCTGATGTTTATGATTAATGGGGAAATCAAATGCTGATGCATACTTATGTATTGCTCTCTGCAGATATGAAGCTGTCTTTTATGGTGGACTTGCTCCGGTACTCATGGGATGGATATTGGTTGAATGTGCTATTCTCTCTTCAACCAAGAACCAAGTAGAGAATCTGGATGATAAACTTGGTCGTAGTCATGATGAAAGATCTTTGAAGCTCTCTCATTTAAGGGTCCCATTAACTTTTGTAACTCATATATATATATATATATATATATATATATATATATATATATATATATATATATATCCAAATCTGTTAAAATTTTATGTTTTGCATAATGTTTAAATAAGCCTTGTGTTTGAAATTAATTTTATCATTTGTTATTGTTCTCTTATCTTCATTTAAGCCTTAACTTATCAAATTGTTGTGGCATGTGGACTGTGGAGCATGACATGTTCCATAAAAGATTTGACAAGTGCTAGGATTGGCTGTCAACAGGTGACCAACCCTCTGCAGTTTAGTGCCAAGTTAAATATAAGCAAGAGTGGACGATTTGAAAGAACCTTGATGGCTAATTGGCAAGCTCATGACCTTCCTTTTGCGATGTTGTAGCTTAGACATGCAGGACAAAGCCTTCAATTTCCCGTAAATTTCTGTGGACCTTGCGTATAAAAATTATGAGGATATTCAAGGAATGAATAAACCATTACATCATAATAGTCAAAATGCTTCAATGGACATTACATTTTTCTCATAAATTTTAAAGAAAGCTCTGTTATAGAATGATGTATCTCATGTAGGGCTCCACTACTTTTCACTCTCCCATTAAGAACATCTCAGCATTAATATAACCGTTCAGTGTGAGTGCTTTCTTAGCCTTCCTTGACTTTTGGATTCCCTAATTAAAAATAAAAAGGATTTACAGGAATATAAATATGTAAAAGAAATATCAAGGAGGGTACACCTTATGTGATAATAAAGCGCATGCTTGATGTTACATTTTTAACGAATTTTGCAATTTTATTCAACAGTTACGTTGTGCTAAGAGATTTTGCTGAAGAAACTCCATAGGTTACATGGATTAATGACCTGTCTGTTGAGGGTAGCTTAGTGTGAAAAATATAATCAGAGTTTGTTCCAACCATCGACCTTGCATATTTGTCAAATTTTGGTTCATACTGTTTTAAGATAATGCAAAAGCTGCAGGGTCCATTTCAATCACGGATGAGATGAAGACTACAAAATATCAGCTGTATTTCAAGCTGGTTCATATGAGTGGCAAATGGTAATAGCCCCCCAGCTGTTCTATGGTGGGGCATCTTGGTTAACCATTACTTGCATTTTGTTAGCACTATCCTTGTATAACTCTTGTCCATGAAACCTAAGGAATTCACTTCTCACACTTGCAACAGAGAATAAGACCAGAATTCATGACAATCTGAATGCTGATGAAATAGGATATGCTAGACAGTTAAATAAGTTCTCCAAAAAATTAAATTGTTTTCCTTCGCTGTGCCAGGAGTTTATCACTTCAATTTTTTAAAGCCATCAAATGAAGCGAAAGTCACATGTGTTTTGCAGCTACATTTAGCACCTGTTGTGCTTCATGTTAGAGCTATCAATTGGCCAACTTGGACAAATATGAATATTTTCTCTATCTTTCCTTGTAAAACTTGTCTTGAGGACAAGAATGTAAATGATTCTAGCTTCATGACTTCTGAATTGAGCACCATTACTGGCAAATGGAAGTTTCTTGTTTGTTAACTGTGTCAGAAATATAGCTGGAGTGCCTTAAGTGGTAAGAAGTCTTTAGAAGGATTTTTTCTATATCTTCTCAGATTAATCCATTAGCTGTGTCCTTATATGAACTTTGCCCATCATTGAAGTGATAGCATTTGAAGTTATCATGATGAGGAGGGGAACAATGTTATGTTGAATATCCGTCTGGACTCACGTAATTTAATCATGCGACAAGTGGCGTCGTAGTACAGTGGTGAATTGTCTGTGTGGTGAGTACATTTTCATGTAAAAAAAAAGTTTCTTGTTGTTAACTGCTACTCTGTCAGGAATTTAGCTTGAATGCCTATATCTTCTAATAATCCATTAGCTGCATCTTCTTGTGAACACTGCCACAATCTAACAGAGATTGAATGCTATCATGGTAGGGAACGAACAACAGTATGCAGAAAATCCATCTGGATTTTACAATATTAGTCATGTCACAAGTGGCATTGTAGTACAGGATGTGAAAAACATGCCACCCAATTTTTAAAAAAATTATAATTTGTCACAGTTTGCTTTCTACTGAATATTATCATCTCTCATGAACTTCCTGCTGAGCCTCAATAATTTGTAAGTTTAGCCATATTAGTTATGAGTCCTTTGAAGACCATTTATCATGCCATAACCTTATATATTCCATCCTTAGTGGAGTTACTGGGTTTGGAGGAAAAAGATCTAGCTTAAGTATTTTATTCTGTGAGGAAGCCATAAGGGTTTCCACAAATCAGAACTGCTGCACTATGTGAAAATGGTCAAGAAGAACTAGAATGGATTTAGTGCTATAATCCATGTTCTATGTACTGCAGATCTATGCAGGAAGGAAATGGAAATCATTTGATTTGTTGTCCAGTATTTCCGTCTTTATTTAACGTTTTCCCCATATTCCTTCTTATTTCTTTACAGTAGCCAGGAACTTGATTCAGTTGCTTTTCATGTACTTATATTATTCTGGTTGTTCTTAACAGTTGATCTTGTTTAATATTGCCTTCTTTGGAAATGGTAATTTCTCAAGTATAGCAAGCTTTGAAATTTCATCCGTTTATCGTTTCATCACAATATTCAGTGTAAGTACAATTTAGTATCCTAAGCAGTTTTCACTGATAATTTCACATGCTTGGTTTGTTTCTAATATTATAACTTCTCAAATGCAGCCTTTTCTCATGGCAGCGCTGCTAATTTTCAAGTTGTTCATCCCTTTTATGCTTGTTATGTAAGTTGCTCTTTTAATACCACTAACATATTATTCATTTCTACATGGTTTCTGTTCATTGATTAAATGAGATGCTGATGTAGTGAGCGGATTTGTAGAAGCTTTTTTATTAAAAATAATAATAATAATAATAATAATAATTCTACTGAGTATGCCGAATGAATTTCATTTCTTCATTGAAGGATATCCATGTGTAAATAACCAAACATCCCACCCTTCATCAATTTTAGTGATTCTGCCTCTTGAATTAACACTTTTCATCAAATAAATTTCTACTACTTTATTATAAACTGACATTCTTAGGTTTTGAGACACTGTAAGCCTGACTTGTAGCTCTTCTTTGTTATCATCACATGGATTTCTTGACGATACTACAAGATAATGGCTATACAATCATAATTTTTAAGCATTAAAGAATTTTACCTTTGTCGGACAGCATAATCTCAAATCCTATCCAACTGGACATTAAGGCTTGGGCAATTGGGAACTTGTGCAGCAGATGCTTTATTCTAACTTTGAGCCACCCAGGCTAATTCTTTCGATCTAAATCATTTCTGCAGCCTGCTTTTTAGAGTTTTTTTATTATTGATCAAAGAAGTGGCTTAAGCAAAGTTTAACTTATAAAAGACTTACCTTCAGGGGGAAAAAAGAACTTTAAAAGACTTCTTTTCTAACATTATGGTGATTGGCATGATTATGGAAGCTATTTTTATTTCTGATGGTAACTACTAATAACCCTCTTATAGAATTAAGAAAATCAAGGTCATTGCATGCTGTTCCTTCACAGGATAATATTGTGATATTCTTACATTTACTTGGCTGTGATACTAATGGTCATTCTCACCGTCCTTACGCATCCATCTTCCGTAATAATGTTAAGGTAGTCTGATCAAATTGTTAAAAGTGTGTATAATCTTGTTAAAACCTACTTCACGACAACTGAACTGCTTATATTTTCACTGCAGATCATGGAATGGAATGAGTGACAAAGGTTAGAACTAGGTATACATAGTTTAGCATTATTTTATTCTGTTGAATTATGATCTCCTTATTTGTTTCTGTCAATATTTTAACGACTGAAGTTATCTGCTGATAATAAGTTTTGTGCTCCTCCAGTCACATGCATTTGCTTCTGTTTATTTTTCTTTTATGGTCTGAAGGTATGCGCTAACATTAAGACTTTAATGCTCTCAACTCTATATAGCGACAGCAACGTGGTATGTTCAATATGTCTGCTAGATCTTGATAGAGATGAGATTAGTTATTTAGTTGGATTTGATTTGATTTGATTAGGAATTTAGTTAGATTTTGAATTTTTAGAGATTTGGTATTATATTGTTGCTTTAGAATTCTTTATATAAATGGCTTGTAAAACCCTAATTTGAGATAGAGTGAAATATGATTTATTTTGAGAGTATGTGATTTGCTTTATCAAATCTTTTCTCGAGTGATTCGTGAAAGAGTGGGCGTGTGATTCACCTGAGCGTGAGGTTCAAACCCTAATTTATTCCCCAAAACGCTAAGTTCTTCCCCAATTTCTCCACCACAAACCCTAAATCGCTTCCGTCCTGCGTCAAATTGGTATCAGAGCTTAAAATCCACATATTCAGATATCAGAACTCAAGATCCGCATCTTCAGGTATTATAGTCCAAATCCATCTCCATCTTATTATCTTTCCATCTTTTTTTTTTTAATTTTCTTTTTAGATTTGAGAGAAAAAAAATAAAAAAAAAGTAAAAAGAAAAACAAAAACAGAGAGAAAAAAAAGGGAAAGAGAATCAGTTCAAAAAAAAAAGAGTGAGAAAAAAAATTGAGTGAAAAGAAAAAAAAGAGAGAATCAATTTAAAAATAAAAAAGAAAGTGACGGGGAGAGAGAAAAAAAAAAGGAAAGAAAAAAAAAATCTCTTTTCCTTTCCCACAACATCAGCAGTCCTTTTCTCCACTGCAAGCCCACTTTTGACCCATCACTTCTCCTCCTCATATTCAACTCTAGAGTATTTTCATCACCATCATTTACAATAGTGCCATCTCAAAACTTCCTCCATCACCATCCTCAAATCCACTGGACATTACCACTGTTCCGACCACCACCTTCCGGTTGAAATTGCCCCTCCTGACGTCATCACCAGCAGCAACTTCGCCTCATCACCTGACAGCATCTTCCTCGAGCCCATCAACGCCTTCGTCTTTCACGATCAAGTTATCGCCGCATGTGGGCACATCATGAACAGCCGCCCTCAACGCCCCATCTTTCACACGAGTGTTCTTCAGGCAGAGAACAAGTGAGTTGGATTTGAATCCAACTAAACCAAGCCCACCATCCAAAAGAGACCATTTGCAAATTGATTTCGGGTTAATTTGCATCAATATGAAATCCAATCTGACCCGATTGACATTTTAGGCTACTGGATTGGGTCAATCAATAGCAGAACTCAACCCAATAAGCAATTCTAGACCTGTTTGAACAAAGCAGACCCGTTAAGAGTTTTTTGGGTGATTTGAAGTCATTTTGAGCTCAATTTGCATCGGATTCGAGATATAATCGACACATTCCAATTCTGATATTTTCTGAACTTGATTTAAATATGGAATTCATATTTTGTGAAAAATATCAACACTAATGTCGATTTCAAGCAAATAGAGTGTGATATATATGATGCAATCCCATATTTTCATAGTTATAATGATCCTAATGGTTATGATAATTGGTAGAGCAATTTGAAATAATTTTTCCGTTACTTTTCGTTGACTTCATAACAGAAATACAATTATGCGAAATTAAAGTTGGTTAGAGAAACTTCTGATTGATACCTCAACAACTATAAATCTCGTCCAATTTGGAGTCGTTTGCAGTTTTTTCTTCATGTACGGTATGCTTCGCATCTTGTCTTTGAATAGTGCTCTAAATGTGAAGGATACAGACACTCGGCTCATCAGTATCTTTCCATCAAATATTCGGCATGTGGAGAATTTTGGCATTATGAATATCAGTGCCGTTCGAAGAGTACAGATATCGACACATCAGTTTCCGAGAATTTAGGTGATTATGTTATAGTTGAGATCGAAGCATCATAGAGTCCGTCACAGGTCCAAAAGTTGTTGATCCAGTTTTTCCGTCAGAGCCAATTACAAAAACATTCATTTGCCATATTCATAAGGATCATGTTTTCAGTGACTTTTCAGCTCACATTCCAAATTCTTCATTTTCTACAGAAGTGACAGATTTTGACTTTTCTCCAGATCTTCTACAATTGTTACTGTTGCTACCATGAAAATGTCAGATAGCATACATTTGGCTTCCAAACTATTCGATTTTCTTATATTTAGTTCGGTGGAAATTTTGTCAGATCTGGATAAGATTGATCAATTTCAGTTGACCGTGCTTAACTTTCTTCTTATCGCTATTCACCAGGTGATGAATATTTTCAAGCGCGGGAGAATTGATAGATGTGAGATTAGTTATTTAGTTGGATTTGATTTGATTTGATTAGGAATTTAGTTAGATTTTAGATTTTTAGAGATTTGGTAGTATTTTGTTGCTTTAGAATTCTCTATATATATGGCTTGTAAAACCTTAATTTGAGAGAGAGTAAAATATGATTTTTTTTTTAGAACATGTGATTTGCTTTATCAAATCTTTTCTCGAGTGATTCGTGAGAGAGTGGGCATGTGATTCACCTGGGTGTGAGGTCCTAATTCTAATTTATCTCCCAAAAACCTAATTTCTTTCTCAATTTCTCCACGACAAACCCTAAATCGCTTCCGTCCTGCATCAGATCTGTTTGTTATTGTGCTCCTTGTGCTGCATATGTTTTACATGAAATTTTAGGTTTACTCATCACATGATCAAAATGGCATAGATTTTGGAATATTTTCCTACTGAAAGTGAGCAAGGACAAGCCAATAACGATTTTTTTTCGCAAATCATGAAATAAGAATAAATTAAATTGAAGGTGTTCATATTTGTGCCATGTATTCAAATATGTTTCGAGGTTTAAACTTAACTAGTGCAGCAAGAAAAAGGAGTTAAAGTAGAAGAAAGGAAAAAAAAGTAAAAAAAAAAAATAGAAAAGAAAATTAAATAGAGGAAAAAGAATGAAGAAAAAGAAGAAAGTCAAGCAAAGAGGTCAGATAGATGAGATGAAATAGAGTATGGATCTAGTGATTCTCTACTTCAGTTATAATTATCAGCTTACCAGCCATCTCTCAATAGGCTGAATCTTAAGGCATTCAATTGGCAAAGTATTTACTGAGGAGTAAAAGAAACTTTTATGTTCTAGCTGGCCTTCTGTTTTGGCTTCTATGAAAAAGTAGAATTTGTGTTGTTACACTTAACTAAGTTGCATGGACACTTACTATTGTGAGCTTTATCTGTGTGGGGCACTTGTATCCTATGAATATTTTAGAATTTGTTTTACCTGAGTGTGTCATATCCTTTGCTGTCATTGTAAGTCCATGCAGCATAACACTTTAAAAAGGCAGCCGCATACAGCAACCAACATGCACAAGATAATATTTTAGGTATGTTTTGGAGTTTCTGTCAGTTTAACTAGCTTTTTCATTGTCAAAACTTAGAATCTGTACAAGAGCACTTGTTAGTTCACTGAGGTTCATAGTGAGTTTTGCGGGAGAGACAGTATAAAAGAATATCTTTGGCACAAGGTTTGTATTTCGTTTTTTTGCAGTTAGATCTGCAAACGTGGTTTCAACTGGCATCTTGTGTTTATACCAAGGTTTAATACTAAATATATTTCCATCTTTAGTGTTTTACATATGTAGTGTCTCAAAATCATGTAATATAAATGTGTACTAAGCAGGTATTAAATAAGTTAAGTGAACTTATGGTATTCAACTAGTTTGCTCAAATTCTAATTCAAATAAATATGAATACCATTAACTTAAAGTTGCTTATGCTTAAAAATTAAATAAAAATATATTAAACAATAATATATTAGAATTTATGGATTTGAGATCGTTATAAAAAATGAAGCGAGATGAAATCAATAGCAACATTAACACCTATTTCTCCCTTTAATATTGAATTTTCTTGCAAGTTTCATAAGGTTTTGGGAAAGTTTGTTATTTTTTTAGGTACAAAGTTTTGGTAAGTTTCACCAAATACTAGCTGGAAAGTGACGATACTACATAAAACCTAGTGAAACCGAAATTTGTGTCTAGTTTCTTACTGGCAACCATTAAAATCGAGATAAAACTGCCAATACCGAGACGTAACTAACGAAATCTTGATGCTTGATCCATGGTTTATACCTATATGAGTGCACGCCATTAGTTGACAAATTATGCTAAAAAAGAATGTATTCGTTTGTTCATTGAGGGATATATCAGTGTTGATTGGGAGCCTATTGATATATAATTTATGAGATATGTGTAATCAACTAGGCTAACAAGTGCACTGGCTTATCTGTATTCGAGGACACAAATAAAGCCATCAAAGTCAATTATAATGGATCAATAGTGAAGTTATTTGTGCCTATGGCTGTAATTGGCATCTAAATACTGGATAAGCCAAGTTGATTTTTAGTCAAAAGTTTGGATATGAAATTTTAGACCTGATCTGGATTTGGTCGAATTTGGATCTATAGACGATTTGAATCTCTTTCGAATCCAACGATGATTCCAACAATGTTATATGGAAGTGGTCTTAACAATAAGCCAAACTCGAATTCGAATTCCATCCTTTCTTTTAGTTTTTGGACCCTGTAGTTCTTATCGAACTGGTATTTGAATTTGGATATGATAATTTCTTATCAGATTCAGATCTCACATATACCCAAAATCAATTCAACTTTAGCATGTTGCTTGTCCCTCATATGTTTTAATGGACTGAGTGCTATTTCTTCAGTGTTTTCAGTGTTTTCTAGACGTTTGACACTTAAAATTTAGCAAGAAAGGGAAATAGGCTACAGAGTGCGTGATATTCTTTATACTAGAACTTCTAGTTCTCAAAAGCCATTAAGTTTAGTAGCTAATAAGGGTGCACAAAGAACCCAATTTTGTCATGAAGACTTTATGGCTTTAACATATTATAAAATGAGTATTTTGTTCAATACAAGTTAATATTGAATGAATATAAAAAACTTAAACGAATTCGTGTACTTAGAGATTTCAGTAGCTTGCATGTATACTTTACGAGGGTTTTAGTAAAATCATTTTTAAAATGAATCTAAAAGAATTCAAAGAAATCAGTATTTGTAGAAGCCGTATGGGTTCATCAGTAGTTTTCACAGAGTTAAATAGAAGAATATTGGTTAATTTATAAGACTAAGCTTTTAACTGTGCATCTGTACATTTTAGAGGTAAAATTTATACCTAGTAAGTTGAAAATATGCAAAGATTGAAGGACCAATAAAAGGCTACCTTGGGATAAAACCTATAATAAGCAGAGACATTTTGAAATACAGGAACCGACTCAAGAATGAATGTAGTTTGCATTATTACTTTGTTCATGCTTTTGATAGGACGTCTTAAGTGGAAATGCTGGATGCAATTACTGTAGGTCATGGCACAAGATTTTTCATGTCACCTCCAGCTGTTTATGAACCATGACAGTATCCTCTGAATGGATTCTGCTGCGGAGCATATATGCTTAACACCTTAACATGATAATATTCATATACAACTAATACTAGAAATAGTTTATAGGTTGTCATATTTATAATAAGAGACAGAAATATCTTGTTGAAATCATGAACTACCAAATTTTTATTGCTCTTTTTGTGCAAATGCATCAAGTTCCATCTAGTTAGATTATTTATTGAACATTTCCAGTTTCTCTCCTATCATGCTGTCTTCTCGAAAAATTACCTTTAATGGATGTTAAGAAATTACACGGATGGGCTCGAGTATGTCTCCCAATAATGGGTAGGGTGTCATCGGCGGGCACTCTCAATACCGGAGTGCACGAGCCTATTTTTTCCTTTTTTAAATAATCACAAATAAGAAATATGGAAGCGCACAAATATGAGATATATGCCACATGTCTGAATCTATTTGCCGCAACATTACAAACATGAATATACTAATATCCAAAAATATGTATATAGAAATGATAAGCAATGTGTACACTGAAAACTTGCTCATGTAGAGTCAAGTATAGTATCTTAACATAACAACATAAATACTGAATATATACATGAGCGTCTGGATACCACAGACAAAACTAGGAAATAAAATACATATACACATACAAGCTAAAATGATAAATGCACAAAAGAGATGAAGATCCTACAAGAATCTGGCTACTGACGCTTGACCTACTAGAAATGTAGATCCTCTAGGGATGGGTCTCCCTCCTGTGCTACCGTTGTCTCGACTAGTAAACCTGAGGTGTAATAATTCCAGAGGTCAGAATCCAAACAAAAATACAAATTCATGCTCATACTACGCTATAGAAACCATATCAGTATGGCATGTGGCATGCTAGTAGGAACAATATAAAAGATGTATACGAATAAACCATGAAGGCATGAAGTACAAAGTGTGTAATTTATAATTTGAATCATGAATTATATGATACGCAAAGTATAACATGAGCATATAGTATGAATCATGACGTACATAGATCAAGCAATAAATAAGTGGTAGGTATTGAGAAGAAAAGTATTAGAAAGAAAGCAATGAACAGTTGGAATTTTATTATCCGGAAATATCTTCGTTTTTTTATCCTATCATTTAATAATGTATTTTTTTTTATGAAAATCATGATTATTTTAAATTTTAGTTCATATTTAATGGGTATGGGAGGATGTATGATTTATTTTTGGATAAAAATTAGCAAAAAATACATAACATGAAAAGTTCCTCTAAATCTTTTTTCTTTAAAGATTAAAGTAAAGAAGTTATGGATTTCTAAGGTGCATAGCAGGTGTATTTTACTCGTATGTTACGGTGCACCAATTTCCTTGTAACACTATTTTTTGTTGAATTGTATCATAATTTCCGTGTTCAATAGAATGGAGTCATGGAAAATGAGACTACGGAAACAAATACATCAGGGTGCAGTGAGAGGCCTAACCATTTGCTACTTTTTGTGTAATTCATTTCCAACTATTATGAAATTCAATTTTCTTTTTAGGTTCTCTTATTCTTGAAATGGGAACATTGTCAAGATTAACTGGTGATACTAGATATGAAGCTACGGCTCTTTTTGCTCTCCGGAAGTTGTGGAGCATTAGGAGTTCTTTGAATCTCTTAGGTACAATTCTTACGTGATGATTGGAGAGTGGATAGAGTATTCATCTGACATCGAAGCTGGTACATTATCTTGCCATACAGTTCACCATATTTATTTGAAGTAACATGTGTATTTCATGCAACAACACGTTCACTAAAACTAAATATTAAATCCCATATCTTTTTTTTGCTTGAAGCAACATGCTGCATATTAGCTTTTTCATGTGGTATACTTTTTCCATTTAGCTGTTTCTGCTTTTCTTTTTACTATGTTTAATGTATCAATTGAGTGAGTTAAAACTCCAATCCATTTGAAATTCTATAGGGTTTGATTCATTTTATGAGTATCTAATCAAAGCTTATATTCTTTTCGGAAGCGATGAATTTTAGGACATGTTTCATTCCGCATATGTAGATGTACAAAAGTATATCTGGCATGGTCCCTAGTACAACATTGAACATTCCTCTTTTGGTTTGCATAAAAAATTTGTTCTATTATATTTCTCAACTACACCATACAAATTCTTGTATATATTCTTTAATTATATTACTTTTACTAATACCGTCTAGGTTTTCAGTACGATTTTCTGTTTTCACCATCTTGTAATTTTGTATAGCTATTGCTTATATTCAAAGCCTATTTTATAATCCCTGGTGTATCCTTATTGTCTTCTTAGTAATACTGGAAGTTCGTCTGCCAAAATAAATATTCGGATGTAATGAGAATTATTTTCTTATATTTCTTTGTTTTATGTAATAACTAATTTCAATTGCAATCTTTTCTTGATGTCAGGTACTATGAAGCTGATATGAGGACGGGAAAAACCACCTATTGGCTGCTAACTAGCCTTCAAGCATTCTGGCCTGGTCTTCAGGTTATTACTTGGTATTCTAAAATTTTGTAGGTGATAACATAAGCTAAATTCGCTTGAGTTGATCCTTGACTTATTGTTGACAGACTCTTGTGGGAGACATTGCCTCAGCCAATTTATCGCATTGTGAAATTTTTCATGTATGGAAGAGGTTTGATGTGCTACCAGAAAGGTATTTTATTTTGCAAATATTCCTATATTGAGTTGTAAAATGGAGGCATGTGCCTTCTGATTTAAGTATCAAAATATTAAATAAAAACTATGCCCGACTAACATATTCCTACGAAGTAGTTTTTTTAAACACTACATTTTCACGTGCTTTTATGCATTACTGAGTTTAATTTTTAGTTTCTATTAATGCACCAATGACCATTCTAGTTGTCTACCGGAACTAATTTAGAGTCGAGTAAAGTGAGGAACTTAAATTGATGCGTGCAGGTTAGTCCAAAACCAATTTGTATGCAGATTATTTAGACTGAAAATCAATTAAACTTTGCATTAGTTTTATCATTAAAATGTTTATATTTAAAAAGGGTTTAGGTACTTTAACCCAATCCAATTCATTATTTTGACTATACATTTTTTTTGTCTCTTTAATATGCATAATGGCCACTGTACATGGAAAAGGAAAAAAAAAACACTTTGCACTGAACATGGGTATTGCATAGATTGTCTAGATCCACCAGTACATGCCTACCTCATAACATAACATAACACCACTGAACAAACTAAGGTGGCCTCTTACACAATGCTTGTTACAGACATGGCTCCTTGCAGGAGGGATTGGAGACCCGTGTTTGCTGCCATATGATGATGCTGAAAAGAGAGGCAGTCACTGTCCAACCTCCTACCATTGCATTCAAACTGATATGGATCTTGGGATCCTAGCTCGATACACCCGATTCCAGGAATCCTAAAAAACTAAGTCAAGCTCCGTGGACTTTAGTTGTTGAATATTCAACCCTTCTAACCAAAACATATACAATGACCTCATGATGCACCCTAGAAAATTGTAATATATTAAAAAAATTATTTCCACATTTTCTTTTACTAACTTAGACTTCACTTGGATGATTCAGTTTGAAAAATCGTAGTTTTAGTTTTTCCTAGATTTAGAAGTTACAATATTCTAGGAAATCTTAATATTCATGGATAGTTCTGTTTGAGAAAATATAAAGCTAAACTAGGAAAGTACAACCATGTGCACAAGAGACAAGATCATAAAATTTGAAATTTTAATCCAGAATAAAAACTTCAAATATCATAATATTAGGAGATTCCCATACTCTCTTCACCACCCAAACACTCACATAAAAAATATTAGTAATTTTTTTTTCTAAGTCCATACAAAACCACATAATTTTGCATTTTGATGGACATCCAAATGTAGTCTTATAAATTATTAATGACGATTATAAATCAGTTTTCTTTGATTAAATCCACATATAAACTATGTTTTACTGGATTACAACCATCTTCATTCACCTTCAAAGTAAAAAACTTTCTACATGTTCCTATGAACTATTTTTAAATGCATTCAATTTGAAGACTTAGAATTTTGTGGCTTCTTTGTATGTGTTTACTATTGTGCATACATTCATATGTAAATATGTACATGCTCGAGTAGAGACAAACACAAAAATACGCACCCTCACCAGTGCACCCACCAGCCAAATGCACATTCAGTGGATGTGAGACACTGATGCATGACACAAGTAAAAATATGTGCATACACATGTACACATACCAAGACTTTCATGTATAGTACATGTACACATTTTGTATATAGACTTCCTTAGAGTTTTGTTAATGTTTAATGAATGTGATTTAAAACGATAACCTCAGTTGACATACTTGTTCCAACCTCGATCTATGAATTTCTTGGTAGCACTCAAAATTATGGTCATGGATTGGTCATCTGAGAGTTAGTCAAATTAAGAAAAATGATAGTATAACACAAGAAATTTATAATAACTATGAGTATGGTAGTTAGCGGTTTTTTATTTAGAATTGTTTAGAATTGTAGTAATGGAAGAAGTTGTGACAAGGAAGTATCTCCATAGTTCTCTAGGAAATGAAGGAGGGGAAGTACCATAGGATGATAGTTGAGGGAAAGAGACAAATTAAACATGTATCAAAACCTAAGAGAACTTGCATTGAAACAGTAAAAATGGATATGATTATATTTTAGTGAGACGAGTGGAGAAAGAGGACTCATGTATATGCCTCCCAATCTTTGGGATTGAGGCTTTCTTCTTGTTGTTGGTGGAGTCCATTTACTTTCTATAATTTATCTGAAGTTCAAACAAGAAACATCCTTGAGAATCAAGGGGATCAGCTTATCTTGGAATAAGGCTTTATAGGCTAATAATAATTGGTGGGGATGCTGCCAAAATGGATCAAGTGAGTTATGGGGGAATGGCCACATGACCTTCTTTACCCCCTTTTATTCCTATATAACAATTTATGTTCTTATAGAATTGTCAAAGCTAAAGGTCCAAGTTAACCGTTACTGCAAGCCTTTATTTACATCAAGCAATCTTAGCAATTTGACAACAAGCCTTGGTGCATGGAATTTTCTCTTCTTCTAATCAGTTTGGATATTGGCATTTTTTGACTTTCAGTCATCTAGATTCTGTCTTTTCTTTAAATACTTTCTTCGATATTCATCTAAACTTATTTCTAAGACCTCTTAATGATATTATATATTTTAGGCGTCAATTGGACGGTATTATTTGTGTCATTATGCAATACATGTGAATATAAACATATTGATTCAGTTCATATTATATATATTCAGGTTGGATATGAAAACAAGGTTAGTTCATATAGATTATTTATGTGTATGAATTCTAATGGAAGATTCTATTGTTTAGAGACTTTGACCAATTTAATTAAAGATTAAAAATTAAATTTAAGTTGATGAACCAAATTCAATTACTTCTCTTTTGTAGCTTCATAACTATTCATGTCATATTCTTGTTGTATCGTTCCTCTTTCAAGTTTCTTTGTTTGATTATCATATCTTATGTCCTTTGTTGATTCCTCTATATATATAGATATCCATATACAGTTCTATTGGATTTGTCTCTACTTTACTCATTGGGCTGTTGAGTTCACTCCTTATTTAACAATTTCAGGTGCTAATGAAGACACGCATAGTCTATACTCCATAATGACATTGCGCTAATGAAGACATGCATAGTCTATACTCCGTAATGGCATTGCACTAATAGATCATGGTGATGATATATACTATTCTGTGTTGTATAAAAAAAATATCTTTTATAATTCATATGTGTAAGAAAATTCGTATCTATTTTATATAATTAGTTGTAACATATTATATGTAGAAGCATGGACTGTTGTAAAATATTTATTTGGAAACTCAACCAAAAATTTGTTGATTGTGCTATCTTGTTTGTGATTGATGCTAAGAGTTTACTCTCAAGCTATAAATATATTATTTGGAGGTTGAATCAAGGTGAATGGTAATATATAAGTAGGCTAGTTGTGGCCAAAATTGTTATTTTTGTCCATGATAATTGAAAAGGAGATGTTGCCAAATTTTTTGAGAAAGTTGAATAATTGAGGATTAATTATTGGGACCGTTACGGTTGCAGTTGCTCTCTCTCTCTCTCTCTCTCTCTCTCTCTGTGTGTGTGTATATATACACAGTATACATATATATCTGTATACACGTATGTATGCATATATACGTATATCCACAGTATATACACACACACACATGTACGTATGTATATATACATATATGTACAGTATATATATGTATATATCTGTACACACGTATGTATGCGTATATATGTATAAACACAGTATATACATATATATCTGTACACATGCATGCATGTGTGTATATATATATATATACATAGTATATGCGTATATATCTGTATACATGTATATAAGTATATATGTGTACACACACATACAGACACAAATACATGTAGTGGAATTGCACAGGTAAGAAATATCTTGCAATTAAGATACTGTTCACAACAAACAAAAACAAAAACAGAACAGAACAAAAGAAACCAACGACTTGCAACAGCATTTAGCAGAAGCTATGCCGAAAATAAGTTCTCCAGTTACCGTTGAAATTGCTCACGTCCAAAAATGAGGAGCTCACCATCTTCAACAGAAATTTGGAAGACCAGCGTGTTACATTTCCTTTCTTGGTGATTGTACAGTGATGTCTTTGGTATAAACATTTGTTAAGGCAAAAAGCAGCAGCAGCACAAATACAACTTGAGCACTCATGATTCCAAAGTGGCTAATGTTGTTGTCGATCTCCATCCAACTGGATTCCAGTATTCCAGACCTGCTCCGAAACTTAAAAACCATAACAGAAAACTCCTATGTGTTATTTTATTAATAATATTAGTTATATCTATATGTTATAAAATAAACTAATTGTTTTAAGAAGATAGATGAATTAGTTTAGAACACTGCTATGAAATTTTTACATATGATATATCCGCTACAATCGACATTTAAAACACTGCTATTAGGTATGACTTTAAGATCCAAATTCCAAAATTCAAATCAGATTTGGATTGAGTTATTAGGCCCCATTGCACACCTATTCCTATCAATCAATTATCACATCATAAAATAAAGGATTGCCAATTAAATGACTTGAGGTCACACCACTAATTTTTCAGTTTGGTGATGCATGTGTCTTGGACCTGATTTTTTGATTATTTTTTTCAATTTGAATGTATGTTTTCATATCTATGTACATCACTCTGTGTATGCATATGCATATACCTGCTTTATCTCCATGTCTGCATGTGGTTGTATAAATATATTCAAGTGCTTGTGAAGGATTCCAACCCAAATCATATTTATGCAGAGTTGCAAACTCAGTGATGGGATGGTTAAAGTCAGAAACCCATTTGGGTAGACTGATTAGTTACTCAAATTAAATATCTGATAAACATATATGCAGGTTTCGAAAATGGAACTATCCTCTTGAGAACAGGGGATGTTTCTGATTGGCTAACACACTTCCACAAAACACACTCCAGTTTATCTGTATATACAACTGAGTGCCTAAAAATAAAAAAAATCAAATATTTCAAAATTCTGTTATTGTCCGCCATTTTTCTTAATGAACATCTATAAATAGCACATTACATACTGTGATAATCATGTTGCACAGTTAGGATAATGTCAGCATGGCCAAGACAATGCCAATACACTACAAATTCTAGAAATACATAGGATACATGTGTCTGATACATGTGTTCGACACAGACACACCGACATGGACACAACTTAGTGAAAGAAGTGTGTGCTATGTAGGGTGATCCTCATGACCTGGAAGTACCCAGACTTGATGATTTTACTAAATATGTATTTCTAATTGTGGAGCCACTGGAGAAGTGAAAATAGTTACCAATAATTAACATTATTTTAGTTGAGTGTAAGTTAATACTTTTAATACTAACCCAATCAGAAACAAAGAACAAAGAAAAGAAAAAAATAATTGCTCTAGCAAAGGGAAGTAGAAAATTGAGATAAGAAAGTCATCATACCAGGAAAAAGAAATGAATTGTCATCACATCTGAAAATAATATTACAAGGAAATAGCACCCGAGTCGCGGGACTTGAATAAGCTTGGTTATTGCACTAAACACACATCTGCATAAAGTTTAAAGCAGAAGAAGAAAGAAAATGACTGCTATATTTCATAGTGGAAAAAGGAAACACTAAAAAAAAGTCATAAAATAACATATATCAAACATTTCATATGATAATGTATGAGTGAAGTTTATTATGAAGGAAACAACAGAAGTTGTTACTCTAGTGTTTCAATGTGCAACACAACAACGTGATCCTGAAGTTTATCCAGTGATTCCAATTCACTTGACCCCAAGTAAACATCCTATGTGGATTGACCATACAGCTTCTATTGCCCTAAAAGGGTAAAATGGTGTGGTTATTTACGATTTTGCATTACCTCTAAGTTAAGGCTCTGCATGCCCCCTGAGACGTAGGTCAGCTAATTAAGGATTGGGATTCAGTTGTGCCAAGTCTACATTCAAGCCTAGCCAACACCAAGGTTTTCTGTTTTTGTTTTTGTTTTTTACTTTTTTTTTATTTTTTTTCTCTCAAATCTAAAAAGAAAATTTTTAAAAAAAAAAGATGGAAAGATAATAAGATGGAGATGGATTTGGACTCTAATACCTGAAGATGCGGATCTTGAGTTCTGATATCTGAATATGTGGATTTTAAGCTCTGATACCAATTTGACGCAGGACGGAAGCGATTTAAGGTTTGTGGTGGAGAATTGGGGAAGAACTTAGCGTTTTGGGGAATAAATTAGGGTTTGAACCTCACGCTCAGGTGAATCACACGCCCACTCTTTCACGAATCACTCGAGAAAAGATTTGATAAAGCAAATCACATACTCTCAAAATAAATCATATTTCACTCCCTCTCAAATTAGGGTTTTACAAGCCATTTATATAAAGAATTCTAAAGCAACAATATAATACCAAATCTCTAAAAATTCAAAATCTAACTAAATTCCTAGTCAAATCAAATCAAATCAAACTAAATAACTAATCTCATCTCTATCAAGATCTAGCAGACATATTGAACATACCACGTTGCTGTCGCTATATAGAGTTGAGAGCATTAAAGTCTTAATGTTAGCGCATACCTTCAGACCATAAAAGAAAAATAAACAGAAGCAAATGCATGTGACTGGAGGAGCATAAAACTTATTATCAGCAGATAACTTCAGTCGTTAAAATATTGACAGAAACAAATAAGGAGATCATAGTTCAACAGAATAAAATAATGCTAAACTATGTATACCTAGTTCTAACCTTTGTCACTCATTCCATTCCATGATCTGCAGTGAAAATATAAGCAGTTCAGTTGTCGTGAAGTAGGTTTTAACTAGATTATACACACTTTTAACAATTTGATCAGACTACCTTAACATTATTAAGGAAGATGGATGCGTAAGGACGGTGAGAATGACCATTAGTATCACAGCCAAGTAAATGTAAGAATATCACAATATTATCCTGTGAAGGAACAGCATGCAATGACCTTGATTTTCTTAATTCTATAAGAGGGTTATTAGTAGTTACCATCAGAAATAAGAATAGCTTCCATAATCATGCCAATCACCATAATGTTAGAAAAGAAGTCTTTTAAAGTTCTTTTTTCCCCGTGAAGGTAAGTCTTTTATAAGTTAAACTTTGCTTAAGCCACTTCTTGGATCAATAATAAAAAAACTCTAAAAAGCAGGCTGCAGAAATGATTTAGATCGAAAGAATTAGCCTGGGTGGCTCAAAGTTAGAATAAAGCATCTGCTGCACAAGTTCCCAATTGCCCAAGCCTTAATGTCCAGTTGGATAGGATTTGAGATTATGCTGTCCGACAAAGGTAAAATTCTTTAATGCTTAAAAATTATGATTGTATAGCCATTATCTTGTAGTATCGTCAAGAAATCCATGTGATGATAACAAAGAAGAGCTACAAGTCAGGCTTACAGTGTCTCAAAACCTAAGAATGTCAGTTTATAATAAAGTAGTAGAAATTTATTTGATGAAAAGTGTTAATTCAAGAGGCAGAATCACTAAAATTGATGAAGGGTGGGATGTTTGGTTATTTACACATGGATATCCTTCAATGAAGAAATGAAATTCATTTGGCATACTCAGTAGAATTATTATTATTATTATTTTTAATAAAAAAGCTTCTACAAATCCGCTCACTACATCAGCATCTCATTTAATCAATGAACAGAAACCATGTAGAAATGAATAATATGTTAGTGGTATTAAAAGAGCAACTTACATAACAAGCATAAAAGGGATGAACAACTTGAAAATTAACAGCGCTGCCATGAGAAAAGGCTGCATTTGAGAAGTTATAATATTAGAAACAAACCAAGCATGTGAAATTATCAGTGAAAACTGCTTAGGATACTAAATTGTACTTACACTGAATATTGTGATGAAACGATAAACGGATGAAATTTCAAAGCTTGCTATACTTGCGAAATTACCATTTCCAAAGAAGGCAATATTAAACAAGATCAACTGTTAAGAACAACCAGAATAATATAAGTACATGAAAAGCAACTGAATCAAGTTCCTGGCTACTGTAAAGAAATAAGAAGGAATATGGGGAAAACGTTAAATAAAGACGGAAATACTGGACAACAAATCAAATGATTTCCATTTCCTTCCTGCATAGATCTGCAGTACATAGAACATGGATTATAGCACTAAATCCATTCTAGTTCTTCTTGACCATTTTCACATAGTGCAGCAGTTCTGATTTGTGGGAACCCTTATGGCTTCCTCACAGAATAAAATACTTAAGCTAGATCTTTTTCCTCCAAACCCAGTAACTCCACTAAGGATGGAATATATAAGGTTATGGCATGATAAATGGTCTTCAAAGGACTCATAACTAATATGGCTAAACTTACAAATTATTGAGGCTCAGCAGGAAGTTCATGAGAGATGATAATATTCAGTAGAAAGCAAACTGTGACAAATTATAATTTTTTTAAAAATTGGGTGGCATGTTTTTCACATCCTGTACTACAATGCCACTTGTGACATGACTAATATTGTAAAATCCAGATGGATTTTCTGCATACTGTTGTTCGTTCCCTACCATGATAGCATTCAATCTATCTGTTAGATTGTGGCAGTGTTCACAAGAAGATGCAGCTAATGGATTATTAGAAGATATAGGCATTCAAGCTAAATTCCTGACAGAGTAGCAGTTAACAACAAGAAACTTTTTTTTTACATGAAAATGTACTCACCACACAGGCGATTCACCACTGTACTACGACGCCACTTGTCGCATGATTAAATTACGTGAGTCCAGACGGATATTCAACATAACATTGTTCCCCTCCTCATCATGATAACTTCAAATGCTATCACTTCAATGATGGGCAAAGTTCATATAAGGACACAGCTAATGGATTAATCTGAGAAGATATAGAAAAAATCCTTCTAAAGACTTCTTACCACTTAAGGCACTCCAGCTATATTTCTGACACAGTTAACAAACAAGAAACTTCCATTTGCCAGTAATGGTGCTCAATTCAGAAGTCATGAAGCTAGAATCATTTACATTCTTGTCCTCAAGACAAGTTTTACAAGGAAAGATAGAGAAAATATTCATATTTGTCCAAGTTGGCCAATTGATAGCTCTAACATTAAGCACAACAGGTGCGAAATGTAGCTGCAAAACACATGTGACTTTCGCTTCATTTGATGGCTTTAAAAAATTGAAGTGATAAACTCCTGGCACAGCGAAGGAAAACAATTTAATTTTTTGGAGAACTTATTTAACTGTCTAGCATATCCTATTTCATCAGCATTCAGATTGTCATGAATTCTGGTCTTATTCTCTGTTGCAAGTGTGAGAAGTGAATTCCTTAGGTTTCATGGACAAGAGTTATACAAGGATAGTGCTAACAAAATGCAAGTAATGGTTAACCAAGATGCCCCACCATAGAACAGCTGGGGGGCTATTACCATTTGCCACTCATATGAACCAGCTTGAAATACAGCTGATATTTTGTAGTCTTCATCTCATCCGTGATTGAAATGGACCCTGCAGCTTTTGCATTATCTTAAAACAGTATGAACCAAAATTTGACAAATATGCAAGGTCGATGGTTGGAACAAACTCTGATTATATTTTTCACACTAAGCTACCCTCAACAGACAGGTCATTAATCCATGTAACCTATGGAGTTTCTTCAGCAAAATCTCTTAGCACAACGTAACTGTTGAATAAAATTGCAAAATTCGTTAAAAATGTAACATCAAGCATGCGCTTTATTATCATATAAGGTGTACCCTCCTTGATATTTCTTTTACATATTTATATTCCTGTAAATCCTTTTTATTTTTAATTAGGGAATCCAAAAGTCAAGGAAGGCTAAGAAAGCACTCGCACTGAACGGTTATATTAATGCTGAGATGTTCTTAATGGGAGAGTGAAAAGTAGTGGAGCCCTACATGAGATACATCATTCTATAACAGAGCTTTCTTTAAAATTTATGAGAAAAATGTAATGTCCATTGAAGCATTTTGACTAGATGATGTAATGGTTTATTCATTCCTTGAATATCCTCATAATTTTTATACGCAAGGTCCACAGAAATTTACGGGAAATTGAAGGCTTTGTCCTGCATGTCTAAGCTACAACATCGCAAAAGGAAGGTCATGAGCTTGCCAATTAGCCATCAAGGTTCTTTCAAATCGTCCACTCTTGCTTATATTTAACTTGGCACTAAACTGCAGAGGGTTGGTCACCTGTTGACAGCCAATCCTAGCACTTGTCAAATCTTTTATGGAACATGTCATGCTCCACAGTCCACATGCCACAACAATTTGATAAGTTAAGGCTTAAATGAAGATGAGAGAACAATAACAAATGATAAAATTAATTTCAAACACAAGGCTTATTTAAACATTATGCAAAACATAAAATTTTAACAGATTTGGATATATATATATATATATATATATATATATATATATATATATATATATATATATATGAGTTACAAAAGTTAATGGGACCCTTAAATGAGAGAGCTTCAAAGATCTTTCATCATGACTACGACCAAGTTTATCATCCAGATTCTCTACTTGGTTCTTGGTTGAAGAGAGAATAGCACATTCAACCAATATCCATCCCATGAGTACCGGAGCAAGTCCACCATAAAAGACAGCTTCATATCTGCAGAGAGCAATACATAAGTATGCATCAGCATTTGATTTCCCCATTAATCATAAACATCAGAGCAGCACAAATGAAGAAGAATTACCACTGGACAACAGCAGAAACGAAGGAGCAAAACCCAGGAACATAAAATGGTAAGAGCCCATTGGGGGAAAACAATGGAAGGACCATTGAAATATCACAAGATTATCCTGTAGAAGCAACTGCTGCAGTTTGGGATCAACACAGGATCTGTTCAGGAGGCTGTAAAATTGATCAAATGACCACTGGTCTAGAAAGGAAGCATTTGCACAAACACCAGTCAGAAATAAATAAATAAGCAATAGTAAGAAGTCTGAATATTCTATGCAGTAGAATCTCAGGTTTAATAGACTTATCCAGTAGAAGGAATTCCTTTCAAAGAAAAATATGCCAAATTCATTGATTCACAGAATATTTACCATTTATCTCCCAGGTGGCATGCTATCCAGTATCTCTATATATGTAACTGAAGTCGAAGGAAAGAAAAAAGAAAAAAAAGAAAGAGCGTTACAAGACTTTTTATTTTAAAAAATGAGCAAATGCCAATCCGCCAAGCCCAACTACCCATTGTTCCAAAACAGTACCTAATATCTTTTTGTCATTTCCGGTTTAGAACCATCTTTTGCAAGAAATGTGAAGGGAATGAAGGTCTAAAGGGTATCTATTCCCACATAAAAAAAATATAGTATTAAGGCAATGGAGAATTAGCAAGTAAAGTAGACATATCTAAATATATGATGCCGACAAGTAAAAAAGACTGCATGCAAAATGACGTAACCGCAGCCCAATAAACATATCCGTTTTCGACTTAAAACAATTCTACGTTTGTAGTGCATTAATGAATGCTAGTGGATCTAACCAGATGCAAAATCTTCGAATTTTCGTGGGGTGCATGTACCCCTATGTGCTGTGGGGCAAAGTACTGCAAAATATTGGAACGATATCTTGGCTGCCATATGAAAATGTATGTCGAGACTCCGATTGAAAACTGAATCAAACTCCACTGGATTAGCTTTCCACCCTGCAAAATTCAAGAAGTGTAGATGATTAGATTTTAAAGAATCTACATAACAAGGAAAGCAATCATAATAAACCAGATACAAGCAAGAACTAATTGAAAAACAAAATTCTTCTAAATGACAATGTCATCATAATTAGTTGTTTCTAAAAACTAGTTCTAGAGATGAAATTAAAGAATTCAACTACCAATCTCAATAGCAATTTGCCTTGCACCATAGAAAACGTAGTTAAATTGCAAGACAACCCATTGGCATTGCTATTGACATACATGGAGATTTTACAGGCTCAATTAATTCATTCGCTCTATAATGTTTAATTGGAAGTCAAATTTCTTTCCAAGAAATAGAGAGAGGGAGAGAGAGATGTGACCTCTGGTGACGGCGCTCGGATCCTCAAGAAAACCAGCACCAAAGATGGAGACGTGGGCGGGCCTGGACTCAGTTGGCGGTCGGGCATGGGAAACCCCCCACCGCCCTTGGTTCAATCAAGATCACGCTCCCCAAGAAGGGCGCCCGCCCTGAAATTTCCGATCGGAGTCAGGCTCGAAGAAGTTATCGGCCCGCAGTCCGTCCGGTGCAAATTGAATCATAAAAAAGCTGAATAAAAAATCAAAATCCCTAGATTTAGAAATCAAATTCGGAATCGGGAATTGGGAAAGTAAAGCGGACGGACCGACGAGGAGGGGAGATGGGTCCATGCCGTGGACGATGGGTTTCTTGAAGTAGACGTCGAAGATGATGGGCATGTAGATCGCGTGCAGGGCGATCCCCAGGAGATCAACCAGCCATCGCTCCCGACCGACGCTTCACCTGTTGATGATGATGATGATGATGATGCTGATGCAGCCTCCTGCTCCGCAGAGAAGAAGAAGCAGGCGGCGAAGAAGAAGAAGAAGAAGAAGACAGCACAAAGCCAGGGCCGCGGCCGGCGCCTCCCAAGATGCCGTCGCCGAATCCGGCCATGGAGATAACTGGATCTGGGCGATCTATCTAATTGAAAAAACTGGAGTGTAAGATAATAATAGGGTTTAAGAATTTAACCCTATTATCTACCTCTATATATATATATATATATGTATATATATCTATATATATATATATAGTGCTCGTGTCCAGTCTGATTAGGGGTGTCCAACCAAATGGCCTGATCCAGCCCCGAGTCCGAACGACTGTCCCATAAACTGACTCGAGTCCGATAAACTGATGCCCCTGATTCCCTAAAAAACCGGTCCCTGTCCTGGGCAGTCCGGCCCATATCAGGGCAGCCAACCCCAACCCAACAGTGGGTTGGTAACGATGTTTCACTCGCAGCTCAGCATGCATTACATTATCTATATCAAGTTCATAGCAAAAGTGAAGTTCTCGGAAGTAGAAAAAACTTCAGTATCGCCATACTATACAACAATTACACTGGCAGCACCCAAGTGGTGTTTATACAGGAACAATTACATTGCAGTACCATTATCAATCTGCCCCCAACCCAACCCAACCCAACCGAACCGCGCCGCCCCACACCCTCCCTCCTCCCCCACCTTAAATTTAAGTTGTGGCCCCATACAGTAGTCCAATGTTCATAGTAAAACATTACCTAAACAACAAAAAATCCAGTAACAAACCAGCTATATCTGAAACCATTATGAAATTCTCGTAAATATGCAAAGTGCATACACCTAATTATACATGTCTGCATACAATTAAGGTTGAAAAGGTTCTACAAAAACTATGTTATACATACACAAATATGCCTACAGAGGTGATGTTTCATGACCAGCACCAGCATAGATATAATATGGGAACTGAATACAGAGGCAGAGGCACAGACATAATTTAGGAACTCTCACAAGAGGTACATCCCCACCATCTCTAACCATAATCAAACCTCCACCTTCTTGCCTTCAGCCTTCGGGTGCTCTCGTTTCTCGGAGTCTTCATCATCTTCATTGTCTTCAGCCTCATCAGCCAACTTGGTTAATTCTTCTTGAATCATTAGTTTTATAGATGCTTTCCTTGGTGTCAGATCTACTTTATAGAGAGTAGCTGAAAAGGGGAAGTCCATCAGCAAGCAAATAGTTCATGAATAAAAGAGCAAAATAACAAATCTGATTCAAAGAAACACATACCAAGCTGCTTCAGAATGTCTGTGAAAGTGGCCTGAAATGCAATGTACGAAACGTATCACAAACGAATAAAATTACATATAGACTAACTAAGCAATTATAACAAAGCACAACTGCAGAAGCAGCAGGCTTACATCCCGACTCATTTGAAACTGATATGCACCTACTTTTCACAATTTGTACAAGCAACTAACAGTACACAGAAGTTCTTGCAATATACACCTTATAACTCGCCAGTGTTAGGGTGGTAGAGCTCACCGTATTAAAGTCGACTTTCTTGAGAATTTCACATATAGTTTTCCTCAATTCTTCCTTGCTTGGATTAGATTGCCCTGCTCCTGATGATTTAGGCTTGCCTCCAGCGGCGGCCTTTTTACCTTTAATCATCCGACACAGAAACATCAGATAAAAGATATAAAAGAGATGGAAGATAAAATTGCTGTCTACTCACCAAGTTATAAGGAAGACACCCAACACAATGCATATAATCATATATGCAGTATGAGGGCAAAGAAAATTCCAGTACACAAAGAAATGAAGGGAGATTGTTTCAATGCAATAAGATAACCCAACCACAAAAAATGAACCAAACATTGATGTTTGTGTATTTTTGTTGAGGGGCACTTAAATTATGCACAAGCAGATGAATAAATGGAGAACTGATTGGACTGTATCTCTGGAGAATTAAGGACAGTAAGACTAGATGTATGGTTGACGGTGTGCAATTCTAGACAAACAGCTTCAAATGCAGTGACTTAAGCAGATTTACTTTTTGGACAGATGACAGCTCAAGGTGCCAGCGAGGCAGCAACCCAAATGATCAAAGGGGCGTTACAAGTAGCACCTTGTGCTGCACTCTTTGTTGAGAAAATTTGGACAGGATAAATTCTAGACCATTAAGCTTTTCAATAAATCACGAATTGTCATATTATCACTGCAGAAGTTACATGGCCTGCTTAGTAGGTTGACAAGCAATAGGAGTAGTGCTTCAGTCAACAGCAACTCACATTGCAAGCAACTCAAAGAACCTAGACCAATCAAGTCATATGTGGCCACACTATAAGAGTGGTGCTTGAGTTGCCACAATCCTAGAAACCAAGATTTTAAATATCTAAATCGATATCATTATCAAAATCGGCAAATATCGGACATACCGTATCTACGATATCAAAATATGAGCAATATCGGACCGATATTACACGGTATATCATGTATTAGGTACGTCAAACCTGATTCAATATATGCGATATGAATGATACTTAAAACCATGCCAGAAACAATGTAGGAAGTTGCCTTTTGCAATACAGAATTTTAAGGAAAGAAAACAAAGAAAGTCCAAAGACTTCTCAGAAACTCAAAGAGTTGCTTAAGGAGGCGGTAGTCAAGATGGGACCCGTGCTAAAATATATGCAGGCTGGTGAACTATCAAGAATTCTAAAGAGGTGCAAAATACATATGGATTGAGGTTAAGCCTCTAGATAATTTAAGAGACAATAACTGAAGAGAAAAGGAAACATTTAAAGCACTCAGTAATAGTAACACAAAAGGAAATGTAAATGCAAAACTAATAGTCCTAGAGAAAATAATAAAAAAATAAAAACTTCGTACCCCAAGTCACAACATTTTCAGCTTGTAAAAACCTTACAGTCAAGAAGAGACTTCAAAAGAGAGAAACATGAGCATCAGAAAAATATCAGTCGCTAACTAATGGAATTAAAAAATTAGGTACTTTTATAGGGTTGACAAAGACGACAAATAACAAAGAAAACTATATGAATAGCACATCCTTAGGAAAGGAAACATCATACATGGTTATGTTTGGCAACATGAGTTGGGGAAGTAATGAGTTTTAGAGATTAATAGTAACAAGATTTATGAATGAGGTTTTGTTGGTTGTTCGGATAGAGATCAAATTAACAAGAGTTAAATATTAAGATTAACCGACAGAAGGAGAGAAAATAATTCCACTTTCTTGTAAGAACCATAAAGTAACATAAATGTTGACATTTGGTGGCTTTGAGGGGTGCTACTGGGTGGTTGAAAGCAACTCTAAACTCATCTACACCCTAACTCTTAGGCTTTTTAGGCTGTTGGCAAGAGTTATCATACTTAACAAGCTAACTTCACTTGCCAAACAGCCTGCAAGGATCATATTATTATTTGATAACTAGCAAGTATTATACACACACAAAAAAAAAAAACTTGTATATAGATATGAGTGCCTCCAAACTAGAAAGATGGGGGTTTTTCATAAATCCTGCATAATGTCAAGGCTTATGAGAGCTTCTAGCTAGGAAAGAAATGCAAAATTATGAAATGACAGCTCTAAAAATGTCAAATTATCAACTGAGACCGAATCCCAAAATTATCAACTACTAGTTTCAGTTCATTTTATTCATGACTTGACCAATTGCTCTTTCCAAGAATTGAGCAAGAGAGATTCATTTTTAATCAAATTAAGTAGGAAAAATTGACAGCCGGTCCATTGAACAGCACAAGTTACACCTGCTGCGTCACTCACAGAGATCATATTTTTGCCTACTGTTCCAGTCTCGTAAAATACGAAATATGTGAAGTAAAGACACATACCGCTAGACTTCTCTTTTATATCTGATTTTGATGTTGATGTCTTCTTAGGTAGATCAACTTGCTTCTTCTTTCGAACAAAGACCTTTTCACCTTCATCATTGAGCTCATAAGACTTCGAGCGTATGGAGGATGGTGCCTTAGAAGGGCTCTTAGCAGATGTTGAAGGGGTCTTTCTGGAACTACCTTCCATCTTCACCCTTTCTTTCTTGGAAGATGGCTGTTTTTTGGAAGGTTTTTTCTCCTCCTGTTTATCCTTTCCAGAATCTTCATCATCTTGACCTTCACCTTTTTCAGAAGCTTCTTTAGATTCAGTTTCCTTGTCATTTTCAGAATGCCCAAGTTCATCATCCTTCTCAGCAACATTTTCATTAGCATCATGTTCATTAGCATCATGCTCGGTGTCTTCATCCTCATCTTCAGTATCTAGTGTACCCTTTTCTCTGGTACTCCATGTGCCATCACTCTTCATTCGTTTCTGCAAGAATTTAAAGGTCATAGTAACACAGTATAAGACTAATTAACTAGCATTCATCGTTGTTCTCATCGTCATCGATCATCATCTAAATCTTTTTCCATCAAAATAGTGGCAGCTATGGAGTAAGGCTCCACGAAAGATTTGACTAAGTTTTATGACCAGTTGTCAACCTAACTTCACTCACTTATAATAAGTGCCAATCTCCCAGCTGGAGAGTATGGACAAGAGAGAGACTTGTCATTTGTCAAAAACAATGGCAACCAACTTATTATCCTAATTTTGGAAAATGTATAAGAGGGGAGAAGGTGATAAGTTTGCTACATATAAAGCAAAGACTAAAATAGAATGCATTCTCCCACAAATTAACTAGCACCGCGAATCAGTAATATTTCAAGGAAATACTCTTAATACTTTTTGAAGCAAAAATTTAATTCTTAGCACGTGCCATGCATGTACATGATATCTATGATTGAGACAGTTTCAATGCAGATTTATAATTATGAAGGGTTTACATGAAAGTTGTCTTCATTTAGAGATTTTATAAAGGGTTAAAATGCTAAGTCTTTATTTGAGAAGGGTGAGGGTCCCACTCCCCTAAATACTTGGGATGAAAGGCTTAGTTGTTGTTGTTGAGGGTCCCACTCAAATTGTGTATGAGATGTAGCCTCCTGTCATTCTAATATGGAATGTGTGGGTCCCACTCATGCTGCTGGACTCGATGTCCAGCCGCAAACCCATTTGGCATCATATTAGTAGAGTTAAGTCAAATATGAAACAACAGCGGGACCCTAAAAACAAAAACACACACTTAAATATGCACAGATGAACTAAAAACCAATAATTTGACCATCCTACCACAGGTACATACTTTCCAAGACTTTTTCAGGTCTACATCTTCTGTGCTTTTTGATGCACTTCCTCTAGCCACTCTCTTGCGCTTCAGAGATTTTGGGCTATCCTACAAAAATAAAAAGACTAGATCAGCACAAATCACAATAGTTTCCAGAAATACCAAAGAGACATCTATGATCAAACAATACCACCCATGAACATATTTCAAGGCAGAAGAGATTCAAGAGAATATTGATGTGATGGGCAGAAAAATGACAAGCATTTCATCAACACTGATTAAATTTTTTAACATCTGACACAAACCTGCTCCTTTTCAGCAAGTAAGGAATCAGTTGTAGCATGAGGGGCCACCATAAAGTCCAGTAGCTTCACTATGACATCCTCCTACAAGATATGCGAATTCAGAAACATGATAATTGACTACGTGCATTGCAAAGCAACACAACGGAAATGTTTATGCACTACAAAATCACAACAATAAAACTACAAACCTTTTTAGAGTTAGCTTTTGAGACAAATATATCCAACAAATCACAGAGATCAAGTAATGCATCTTTAACATACTTATCAAGTCTCTCCTTCACCTTGGCCCTTTGCTTCTCCTGCATTTATATCAATAAATAACCAGGCAAATATAAGAGCACAGTTCAAGGAGTTCCAAAAGAACAATTTTAGAAGAAAAAGTATTTTAAGGTAACATTAGATGCTAGTATTGAAGGAAGGGCTCACATCACTCTCGTGCCATGCAAATCCAGAAAATTGGAGAATGTGATTTTTGAAGTCAACTGCCTGAAATTATAGAACCAACTAAGAACATATGATCAGCAAAATAGAGGAAGTGACATTATAGTCATATCAAGACTTATCCAGTTATGTGACATTGTAAATGCTAGTTAAACAGAATATAAGACCTCCAGCAACAGATGTTTACACATGTGACTCAAAACAATTTAGCGTATCCAGAGTGCATAAGCCACCTTATCATGCGAAAACAACAACGCATTTGATATGTTAAAGAGATAACGAGAATGTAAAAACTTAGTAACAACTTTCGTAATGCATATACTTCTAAAAATAATGAGAAAACCATAACAAAGCTCAGAAGCTCGATATGTGAGAAGGGCAAAACAAGGTTGGGGTGCTGTTATAAGAAAGTATCTCCCAAATGCGTAGGCATAATTTATTTGTACCATATGTTAACCCCACTGCAACAATAGAAGTGAGAGGAGGATAGTTATATAACTGTTTGAACAAATTTGCACCTTCCTTAGTTGCAGGCTGAGTCAATATCTTAATGAAAGTAGATAAATCTTTAAGATAAGTACTCTCTCATTATACAACTCAAGATAGACCAAAGAAACATTTAATGAAATAATAGATGCAGTAAAGAATAAATATTTCATCACCTTTCCTTTCCTTCCAAAAAGTGCCTGATGGAGCAATTTAAGATCACCGGGCTTCTTTCTAGCTAACTTGTGAGCCACTGGATACGGATCCAAAGAAATCCATCACAATTGAATAATTATGAAACAAAATTTGAAATACAGTAATACAACAATCACACAGAAATAGATAAAGAATGCCATAAACATATTAAGCTAGGACTAGAATCTTAAACAAAAGAAAAACTTCAGATGGCTGGACCTGGACACAAATGCGGAGATGGCACTCCTCAATACAAGGACTGTTATATAGGTGCTTTTTTTGTGGATGCATATATAAAATTTAATACAAATATGTGTAGCCTGTAAGTTAACAAGTTTGAAAACCTAAAACAATAAAATGATCAATACAATTTAGTTTTCATCAAAAGGCTTTTGAAGCATATCATACTCAAAGCTATATAAGTTTTTGAGGTGAATAAAAGTTTACACATGTCTCTGTTCTTCTTGCTGCTGCCCTTTTCCTTTATGTTTGGCAGGTGGGTAAGTTTGTGCATGTTCACTCTTTTTCTTTTGTTCACTCTTTGGTTGTTGGGTCTTCCAGGTTATTTGTTGGGTGGGGCATGCAAGTGTCCCCTCCTCTGCCAATACGAGTATTTTCATAAATGATATTAAAATATATATAATAAAAATAATAGCTTGATGCAGTCAGCATGAAATATACACAAAAGTATAACTTTTTGTCATTGCATAGTACCCTAAAAATTAACCTATCATGTTAAAGGTATGGTTGGTTTTTTAGCTTTCTAACGAAGAGCTTAATGTATCTCCCTGGACATATATGATCTAAATAACATTTATTTCCAAAATAAACTCTACCCAAAATACTATTTGGACATCCCTTTCCAACTAATAGTCTATAATACATAAATGACATTAAATTCATATATAAATGTGTAAAGATATGGGAAAAAGTCTTTCCTATTAAAAGTTTTAAGTCTTTAGGACATAAATGACATTAAATATAAATCTAAGTGTGTAATAGATTTGGAAAAGAAGTATTTGAAATGTGTCCCAAGTCCAAAAAGTGCCTCAAAGAAAAAATAAATTATAAAAATTGTGAAAATGTTTGATCAGCCTGAGAAATATCCAAGAAGTGCTAGAGAATGAAGGCAGCAAATTGACACATTTAAAGACAGATATTCACGTGTTACTTTAGCATGCATGTCTTTACACATGACCGAGATTCCTAGATGAATAATATGCTGCAAACTATGGTAATTACAACATGCATGCATTCATAAAATGTGATATGAGGTTGCTTCTTCCTTGGCTCTCTCTCTCTCTCTCTCTCTCTCTCTCTCTCTCTCTCAACTGTAGCTTTAGAATATACTGAAAATTAGTGTTAACAGTAATGCTAAGAGGAAGATTATGTAAAAAAATCTCAAGAACCGGTCAACTTTTAGCATAGCAAAACCAGTAGTTATTTGTACTCAAGACACTGGATTACCCTTTCCCAAAAGAAAAAAGATAATAAAATGTTGAAGCGAACAGTACAAAGCCCCATGCATCAACACAGGACTGCTTCAAGCATAACTTCAACTGGACAGTGATACTCACTTAAAGTATAAACATAATGTAAAAAAATGAATGCATATTTTTATGCTTGATTAAATGGGAAGAGGAGACGTTACGCACATGCACCAATGCATGCCCACATACTTGAAACATAAACCCCTTTCCATTTGGGATAACCAGCTTGACTATACAGCCACTCAACAAAATCATCGTGCAATAATACCCAATGAGGAAGAAAAGGATGTGAAGCAGTATATATATACTACAACTATTGAAGATATCAAAAAGAGAAGCAACAGGTGAAAATTGTCAAGTAAACTACCTGGAAAAAAAAATTCTAAAAGCTCCTAGGTAAGAGACACATGGTCCTCGCCCCCGAGATTTATTAAACTTCTAAAGTCTATAAATGTAGTAGCTAGATGCATACTGCAAATTATGGATGGCTTAGTTTCATAGGCATAACAACAAAAATAGACTTTAAATACTTTCACATACATCCTCCTAGTAGATTGCTTGCAGATTACTAGTATGATAAGCTAGAAAGCAAGTCCATGATGTGCATGCTACAAGTACCACTTTTTACAAAACAATTATCATGTGTGAAAACCTGGCACTGACTCATGAAAGATTGATATTAGATTGTATACTAGTTTAACAAATGGCCAACTTAAGTGAATGGACTAACCTGGCAGGCTGGCACCAACTCATAAAATATAACATGCCTTTGGGTAATACACAATCAATAAGGCAAGTTATGCTGCAATAATATGTTAATGGACCTTAACAATTATGAGTTAGAATAGGTGAGAGTCTTGATGTGTAACTTGTAAGATGATGAAGGTTAGATTCAATAAAAAGAGAAGAAAACATAACACAAAGCATTAGAATGATGAAAGAAAGCATACTTAAACATTTCATTATGGATGCTTCACAATCTAAGAAAGAGTAGGTTAAACATTGAAATGCAATAAATAAGAAGCAGAATGCGGGATCAGGCTTGAGTATTTTAGAAAGTTAAATTAAACAATGTGCACTTCATCCATGGTGACCAGTAGAGTTAGCCCATCATAGAAGTCAAGAGTGCAGGAAGATCAGCATAATAAACTAGATTGCGCAGAAACATTCCAACACAAACAATGAAACTAAAAATATCACAGTGTCAAGTATCTGATATCAAAATTCAAAGCATGCTGACAAAATTAAGACCAAGTACTGGTGAAGTATATTTCATTGCATAAACCACCAAAAACTAATTAAGAAAAAGACAGTTTATAGTATCATGCAATGCAATATTAAGATCCGCCAATGAGAATTGAAGCAATTAGAACTATACCATTCGGAATATCCTTTAAAGGGGTCCCACGTCCCTACAAATAAGGAGGTAACAAAATGAATATTTTTATAGCAATTGTATATAACAGCATATTGCAGGAATTAAAGATATAAGGCATACAAGAACCACCTTCTCTATCACGACACCCTTATTTGTCTCTTTCTCGATGACTTCTACTAACCTCTCCACAGTCTTTCTCTCACGTACAGGACGGTCAATAGAAGAAGGTCTAGGGGAAGTTAATGGTTCCTTGGCTTTTTCTATAGCCTCTTTCTTGTCCTTTGCTTCCCCAGCCTTCTTTGCTTGCTCTTTTTCCTCCTTTGCTTCCCCTTTATCTTTTTCAACCTTCCGCCCGATTCTTGACCTTTTCTTCTTCAATCCTTTTGCCTTCTTACTATCATCACCTTCCTCAATATCCATACCATCTCCTTTATCCTTTACATCACCCATTTCCACTGATTTCCTCCTTCCATCTTCCACTCTTTCATGTGTACCCACTTTGTCCTCTTCTTTCACATTTTCAGCTTCCGCCGTTTCCACGTCTTCATTTCCCTTTTCTCCCTTACCTTCCCCCTCGTCTTCAACCTCTTTATCCTTATCCACTTTTCCCTCATCATCCTTCTTCAGTTCTGAAGTGTCTGCACTGTCCTTGATCTTTTCCTCGCCTTCCTTTTCTTCTAATGCCAGCTTATCTTCCACGTCATTCACATCTTTCTCATTATTTGTGTCTTTCATACTATTCTGGTCTTCCCTTCCCTTTGTTTCCTCCACACCATTAATTTCATTGATGCCACTTCCTCCTTTCTTTTCCTCAGTTTCTTCCGAACCACTCGTTTCCTTCACATCATTCTTCTCTCCCCCTTCCCTTGTTTCTTCTACACCATTAACTTCATTGATGCCACTTCCTCCATTTTTTTCCTTAGTTTCTTCTGAACCATTTGTTTCCTTCATATCATTCTTCCCTCCCCCTTCCTTTGTTTCTCCTGCACTATTTTTTGCTTTTTCATCGTCCTCTTTTCCAATTCCATCTTTTGTTTCTTCCATGCCATGTCCCCCATCCTCTTTCTTCATCTCTGCAGAGCCGTTATTTTCTTTCCCAACCTTGAGTTCATGAACGCCTTTATTTTCTTTCCCTTGCTTAGCCACGGGAACAGCCTCTGCACCAGAATCCCTAGGTGGACCTGACCCATTTGCCATCACTGTTGCCTCGATTTGAGGTTTTGGGTCTGGTTCCGCCATTCCAAAATTCTGACCAGCAGAAAATTACCAGAAATGGAGTTTGAACTGTTGGAAATAATTTTACTATACAGAGCCTGAAATCACAGAAAATAGAAGCTCATTACTGTCAAATTAGTAAACTACAGTCTAAACCTAGAGAATCCTGATTCAAATTGATAAGTAAAAAATCCAAACTTTAACAAGGCGAGTATTTGGGACAACTGACAAGGCGAGCACGATCAAAATCCAAACTTCAACAAGAAAGTACTCTCTACTAGCTGGAACACTTGTGAAACCAAAAGAAAGGTCAAACTTTGAGAAGCGCTGGATATACTAACCCCCAACTACTGATAGAATTCACTGAACTGAACTGAAGCCCTATACAGTGAGCTCGAAGCTTAGGGCATGAGAAAAGGTTAAGTTATAGTCAAGAAACATGGTACCAGAGAAGAAAGAGGTAAAACTCGCAACTTTTTTTGCAATGTTTTGGAAACCCTAGCAGCAACAAGCGACTATAAACTTGAACAAAAGAAAAAGGATTAAAAAAAAAATAGCCAATTTGGTGTAATTAATTGAAATTTCCAGTTGAGTATGAGAGAAATTAGTTACTTACAGGAGATCTCGGGCCAATTCAAGACATTTTTGCTGCCAAATTCCTTTCTCTCTCGACCGAGGAAAGCAAGAATATAGAAAAAAGGGCAGCAAGCTCGCGTCCCGTACCGCTTCGAACCTAAATAAAGAAAGAGTATTTATTTTATTTTATTTATTTTTGGTTAATGTAATTTTTTAGAAATTTATTTTTATTGTTGGGACCGGACCCCAAAATTGGATTTCAATGGGGTTTTATTATTTGGAGATATAATCAATCAACTCGTCGTGCCTTGCCTTGCCTTGCCTTGCCTTGATAGCAATCGGCAGGGAGAGACGCACACACTCACACTCACACACACACGGAGGGAGGAGAGAAGCGAAAGTAAGGCTGGTAGTCCCGAAGATCGATTTAAATAATCAAGAACTGACTACGTGGCAGATGGTAAGTGGTGGTCGAGACCCCGGTCCCCTCCCCATGCAGATGGCGGAAGTGAGATGAGGGAAGAATCCTGATCCTACGGTGAATGCATGCAGCCGCAGCGCTGAGATCATGTGGCATCCGATTCCGCCGGAAGAAGTCATGTCATCAAACTCTTTTATTATTATTATTATTATTATTATTATTTAATTATGTTATCTTTGTTTCTTAGAAAGAGTAAAGTTTCGCGTATGTATTTGAATCTAAGAAAATGGTACAGCAAAAGAAAATAAGCTCGTCGAAAAGGTAAAACGAAAAAAATATATATATTAAATTATTGTAAAAATTAAAAAAAAAAAAAAAAGATTATCAAACTCCTATAGTTTTTAAATTGAGCATTAATTTCATCTTAAATATATACACATAGTAAAATTTTATATTTTATTACTGGATGTTTTGGAGGTTAAAAAAATTTCACTAAATACATGAGCAAAGACAAACAAAATAAGGCTAGCAAACTATCACACACCTGTGAATGATTTTGAAGATTGCATGTTTAGCCTCATCTCGTACACACACGCGGCAAAGTTTTATATTATATCGACAAATGGTTTGGAAGATATCACAAAAATTCGCTAAATACACTTGGAAATATAACATAATAAGAGAAATGGGATGTACACCTTCTATGGTCATGAAAATTGAAAAGTCAATCCCCATTCCTTGAGTGTATATGGGGCAAAGTTTTGTGTTGAATGATTAATTGTCACACAACAAACATGAAACCAACCACCATTCTTACTTGTTTTGCGTTGCCAGCAGCCACCCACACAAGAAAAATTTGCAGGTGTCCATTGCAAGCAAGAACACGATCCCACATATCATTTGTCTTGGGTGGGTGGCTGTCTGCACAACAGTTGTTCTTACCGACGGATGGACGGACGGTCGACCGACGCACAGTGCAAAAGCAGAAAACTAATCTTTTCAAAAAAACAACTATAGCAGATCACTCGCGTTATCAAGAAAACATAGCACAAGCTACTAAACCATCCCCCTCAGGGCATGAGAAAGATCAAAATCATCCAACAGAATTGCACGCGCTCAAGCTTAATACAGTCTTCAGAGAAAAATTGAAAAAGAGCAATATTTAGCAGGCTTGCAAGTCCAGAGCACTACAAAACACTTGTAGCAGCTCCAATCTGAATCGAAAGCCTGAAAACACCGGCAGTGGATCACATGAAACGAGACTACAACAACACTTAAAGGTTACATGAACAACAAAATGTCTATCAGGAGCTTGCAGTGTTGGTGGACCGAGCATCAGACTGTATGTATTTCACTACATCGGCACAACAGGTAAGCTTATCAGCCTTTTCATCAGGAATTTCAATGGAGAACTCCTGTTCAAAAGCCATAACAAGTTCCACTCTGTCCAAGCTGTCCAAGCTAAGATCTTTCTGGAAATCAGCAGTCTCAGTAACCTGCTACATGCACCCAAAGAAAGAAAAGGGATCCTCATCAGTATAAGCTGTATCAGATGTCATGTTAACAACGGCGAGGGAAATCTTAAGAGACGGAACGAGCTAAGGCAAAGTTCATAAAACACATGAAACAACAAATACCATTGTAAATATACTTGTCCAAGGCTCAGTTATGATAAAACTTGACAACTTTTCTGAAAGATATATTTTCAAGGCTGATCTCCATTGAAGCATTATGGTTCTGTAAGCATCCCCCAAAATCTACTTGGTTTAGAATAAGCATGATATCAGCTGATCATCATCGTCCCTATTTTAGGTCATCTTACTATCTTAGAAACCAACCAACCAAAAAAAAAAAGAATGAAAAAAAGAAGAAGCTAGCAATTGATATTGGAATCTCTAAATTTATCCTAGTACAAGATTGTAACCACCAAGGCAGATCTTAACATGTAGAGTAATTTCAATATCAGACCAAGATCATGAAGGCGAAGGGCCAGAAAGCACCCAGTGAGTTGTTTATGATGCATGAAAATGACAGTTTTTCTATAACCTCTCATAACAGGGATCTTTAGGTACAAAAAATAGCCAAGGTGAAGGTATATAGAGGCTCTCCTGGGATCTATATGTATATAGAGGTCATGGATACAACCAACGATCCAGGTGAAAAGAGTGGCAGTACAACGCAAGACAATCAAATAAAACGTAAGATAATCAGAGCACAAGGTTTTGAGTTAGTATCCATGAAGCAAATATCATTTACTTTCCTCTTTGCTTACATTCACTTTGGAAAATCATTCTCCGTACTGGGGAAAAAGTGAAATTTTGATATCAGAAACTTAATGCAGTGTGAGTCCCAAAAAATTTTCTCTAGTCATTGTTAGCGTTTGGCATCTACGACTTTAGGTAATCTTACAAAGTTCTTCTTCTGGAATTCTAATATCGATAAAGTCCTTTACGTGTTTAAGACAACAACAATCAATTGAACCTCTAAAGAAGAGAGAAATATCAAATCGAACAGTAATGTGAACAGAAGAAAAACTACTGGCGGTAAATTAAACAATGAATTCTAATGCAATTGAGCAAACCCCCTTGCTAAAAGCATGGAAACAGCCATTTGATGTCAACATGTATTTTACAGTTGATCCAATCAAATACTTCAGATCACTATATGCTTATTTTCAGTTGCATATGGAGGTGGTCACATGAGGCAGAGAAGAAAAATTTCATTGTAAGCTCAGATTTATCATTTTATCTCTGACACTGATTATTTTAGAAGGCGAAAACTAAAAATAGTTACACCAGAAAGACATGAGGGATAAGATAGGACTCCCATGACCCAAATAAGGCAAGGGACTGACTCACTCATCAGCAAAATCACTCACTCTCCAAGTACAAGCTCTGACTCACTTAAGATATTCATCCAAACCTATGAAACATGGATGCTTCCAACTTCCAAGTGAGAGTTGTCCGTATTGAATATTTCTTGGGCATTGACACTTGCAAAGACACTTGCTGATACGTATGGAACATTGCTAAAACAGTGACGATTTTAAAAATCCAAAAACTTGCATGACAGAGCCATATCCATAGTAATCACTGGATTATAGACATGAAAAAGTAAGCACTCAGCGGTACTTTACACCTAAAATTTTTGGACGGAGCCATATCCATTTTCAAAAGGTCAAACAAATCTCCTGTTGAGGTTGAGCATTATGGCATCATAGATATTGCTATCCAAAAATCATAGCGATCTCACATTGAGCATTATCACGTTGCCTGAAAAGATAAAGTATCTTTTTACACAAAAGGGATACTAAGATAACAGGGTCCAAATTTCTTTTAAATATAGAGACTTCAATATTTTATTCAAGATACTGGTCCATTCGGATGAATTTGAATTTTTTTCTTTAATATAGTTACTTGATTTAAATCTATATTTTAAATTATTAAAAAAAAATCTTTTCTTCTACTTCAAAGAAAATATACCTTAACAATAATGATTGATGCACTTTATATGCTTTATATATATCACATGCATGTACATGCATATTTATGTGGTAGTGTTCCCGGTGTCCTAGTTTTTTAAGGTTTGATATGTTCCCATGTCTGTGTCACGTAGTATCAGTGTACCATGTTCATGTCCATGGTCTATAAATCCAAAACAATACTTTATATACTTGATGTCTCCCTAGGCATGTACACCCATTCAAAAATTACTAGCAGTTGGAGAACCCAACCTTAAAATTTTCTCAAGTAGTTGTCAATGCATTCTGATTGAAGTGAATTCAAGTCAACGATTTAAAAACTACATGCCCTATCCATTAATGGGCTAAAGACCTAAGTAGTCATGATTTTAAGCTTCAAAGTCAAAATGTTTTTTAAATACTTTAGGCGAGAGTTTTTTTACACGGCACCAATAAGCACCTCAGTGCGAAACTAGTAGTATATGTGGTATAAAATCGCTCTTCTAGTGTTAAAGAAGCTGAAGGTGCAGAAGTTTCTTCTAGAAACTACAAGTAAATACTGTTAACCACCAATAAGACACATCATCTTCAATGAGAAGAAGAAATAGATAAAAGAGGAGGAATGATAACTATTGTTTGACTTGAATATTCCTTTCCAAAAATAAAAATCCAAAAAGAGAACCAAATACTATTCATACGGTATACATATGTGAAATGTAAAATAGGAAAATCTAATGATTCATTATCGTATTCAGATGGAAAGCAGTTAAGACTATTGATCGATAACATGGAAAAAGCTCGTTCATGTTTTAAAATCAGACACTAGCCTATTGTAATTGGTGGAGAATTTGCATGCTAAAACATATATAACCGATCAGTATTACCTTGCTTGCATCTATCTTATCAAATTTCTTAACCAACTCTATCACTCGAGCTGTTAGATGATCAGTGCTTGAATTGTTTGATGAAGCACACATATATCTTGTCAGCAAAAATAGAGGCGCTCTACCTTCCACAAACACGCAAGGTTGTGCAGATAACCTTATGTGCCTTAGCACAGAATTTCTGAGATGCTGCATTCTACCGAAAGCTGGAAAGGATAAATATGAACTGAGAACATGGCAAAACCGACCTATATACTAATTCACACATATCACAGACTCACAGATAGCAAATCAACGACACAATGTTTCTGTTACGGCATCAGACATTATAAACAAAAGCATATACACACAATACAGTTAAACAACCTAAATGTTTTGACTACATAAAGTAGAAATTGTCGATAGTCCAATCCCTCAACCTATCTCGAAAAGCCCACGAGATCAACAAATCAAGCAAACGAGACTATTAAACACAAGAAACACAAAAACAACACAGAGATTTTACGTGTTTCAGCCGACTATGGTCAACCTATGTCCATGGGCAACAACAACAATGAGAAAGATTTACTATATGGAAATAAGATTAATAAAGATCCAATTATCTCTCCACTTCTCTAACTCACCGTAGCTCTCTTCTCTCACAATAAACAATGCCCTATCTCTCATCTAACATACTAGATATATATAGTGTTACGATTCAAACTCTATCAAGATAAAACTACCTTCATATGTATGGTATTCCAAATCAAATAGAATACTGGCCATCTAAATACTCAACAGCTGTAAGACATGAATCCAACAAAAAATAGCCCAAGTTGGTAAGGATGGGCGTATAAGCAAATAGTTAGCAGGGGCTACACATTTCTGATCATTATGTAAGTTAAAAAGCCAAACACAAGCTTGATTTTCAAAATCTGCAGGTAATAAAATAAGCTTGCCTGTACTTATTTAACTTCTATTATGTATATTCCTGTGAGAAAGCAATCCATAGAATTTTGTGTAACACACAAGGAATAAAACTAATACTTAGCACGTTTCAGTTTCAGAAATCATGTTTATGCAGGTCTCATAATGTTTACTTTGAAGTGTATATCACACAGAATTTTCAAATAAAATTTACTTCAGTTTCAAGCTCAAGTTCCCTTGTCTGACTTGTCCCAGTCCTCAAAGAACCAAGTTTAGACGGGACGACCTCACTTCAACTTTATTATTATTAGGAAAAAAAGGCTGAATATGAAAAAGTAACTTGAAGAAGACTTCAAGCACAAGCTCAAGTTCTCTTGTTTTAAACCTCATCAAATTTCAACAAGCTGCACATAGGCTCGAATCACTTTCATATGTCCTTGTTTCCCCCTCAATTGAGAACCACTTTCATATATCAAACTTAGAGAAGCCAGCTTCACGCATGTGCTACTTTGTTCTATAAATTACACTAGCAAGTAAAGCTCAAGTGAACTTAATAGGGAACAACACAAAAACTTTAAGGATGCCTTAAATTGTCAAGCCAAACTTGAATTAGAATAAAAAAGCTTGGTTGACTTATTTATGCTTCAGTCAGATGGTCCATGTACCATGGAGTTCACAGCATGAAACTTTTCCACTTGGCATGTTAATTCCTTAAGCAACCAATCAATGTAATCACGTTATAACTAATAATTCAATTATTTGACAAAACAGATATTGTCTATAAGATCACTGCCCATGTAAGAAAAACCACAAAGTATCTACATCTATACTATATTGAATAGAGTGAGTTTGGATTACAGGTCCATCATTTCTTAAACTTTCAAATACACCCTTTTGATTCCATCATCTTTTATGTTTCTTAAATTACCGCCACTGCTATGATTTTTGGAGTATTCAATAATCCTTAATTGATTAGATTGACTCATTAATTTTTAATTTGATTAGTATTTACTTTATTAGAATTCAGCAATCAATTTCAGATTAGCTTGGACAACTAAAAGGTTCATAAAAAGGTTTCTAACTGTAGTATTACATTGCATGGAACCAGAAATTATTATTATTATTGTTTTTAGGTAATAAATAACTTAAATTGTCCTTTTCTCTGCTTTTCTTCTTTTTTTTTTTTTTTTTTTCATTTTTTTGTGAGAAGTAGCCAAGTAGGTTAATCCCATGGATAGCCCTTCTTTGAAAAATGAAGTTCTGGACCAAGACTCACATAACAAATTGAGCCCTTTCAGTGTGCGGTAGTTTACATTTGTTTTGAGTCCATTAAATTGCAAATGTTAACATATAATATGAAACAAATAATACCAATATCTCCAAATTAAGTAGACAATTTCATTTCAATATGCACATCAGTTGCCTCTCTACCTACATAAATATCATAAAACTTATCCATGGGAAATTCTAAATGCGCACCACATTTTACTAGTGAGCACCACATACTATATAGTAAAGTGATTTACAACATAGGGGAAAATGGTGCTCACTAGTAAAATATGGTGCGCATTTAGAATTTCCCCTTATCCATCCTAGCACGAACATCGGGCACATGGGTGTCTCAATTTGATGAATTTAATTGCGGTGGTGTTGCAGCAAAACTATCACATGCACAATTCCTTCTGGGTTGAATGAAAAACTAATACAGTAGATACTACAACAATCAGTTTTAAGATTATGCAGGCAATTGAATCTTGCACAAATGTAGAATTTGAAACACAGGTAACAAAAAGATAACGTCGACAAAAAAAAGTCCCTCAAATAAAAATTAAGAAAAAGAAGAAAACCCTAGGCCGAACTCACAAAGGTGGTATTTTTAAATAGTAGTAGTAGCAGTAATAGAAACAGAAACCCTAACTCCAAGTCTAACCCCAAGACAAGAGATGAGGGGAGGGAGAGAAAGGGCAAAGGACGACATACCTAGACCACTTTGGTGGCGACACTTTGTGGGGGGCTGTTTTGGGGCCCGAGGGGTGGCGGCGGCGGCGGCTGCGCAGGGAAGAGAGAGGGGAGAGAGAGAAGGAAACAAAATGAAAAAGGGGGCCAGGCGGCATGACAAATGGGCAGAGTTTCCAAAGGAGCACACCAATTTTCCTAGCGAACCCACTTAGCGCTCAGTGATTTTTTTCGGTCTTAAAATCTGTACAGTTATACTCACTAAGAAAAATGGCGTGCTTCTTTTGGAAACTCCTCAAATAGAATGCAGTGTAGTTAGTGTTTCACCCAAAACAAAATAAAAGGTTAACGCGACCCGATCCGATGCGTTGTAACGCGGGTGTGGATCTTGATCCAGGCCCGCTTTACCGACTTGTCTTGAGATTGACCGCAACAAAAGCTAGTCATAATGCAGTTGCAAACAATCAGTCAATGCTCTCGTTGGAATCCCAAAACAAAAAAGAGTAAAAGTCCCAGAAAACCTATTGCCGCCTATTGGACATGGATATCATTATAGCATATTGGCGAGGTGTAAATCCAAGTTTCAAGGAGAAGCAAAGCAAGTATTTATAATATATACAAGTATATATATGTATCAATGGATTTTGCGAATCTTAAAAGTATCAGGGGAGGGGATCTTCGTATTGAAAGGCTAGCTAGTTAGAACCATCCCTAAAACAACTTTGTGTTTGCAATGCTTCAGTACTACTTTGTCATTTAATTACTTCCCCATTTTTGTTTCCTACATTTGTTTTGCCATTTATTTCTTAATTTTTTCAACCAGACTATGTAACTTTTCCAAATTCAAACCATGTTTTTTCCCCCCTGATTGCTATGTGATAATGTGTACTGGCTTTAGGTCGTAGGTTTCGATCAATATATGCTCGGTTGAGGGTGTTATATATATATATATATATATATATATATATATATATATATATATATATATATATATATATATATATATATATATTATTTTGGGAGCTGTTCTTTAGACTGGAAGAAGGGTAATTAATTCGTGTGACTTTATCAAGTAATCTTGGAGTTGTTGTGGCCCTAGGATTATATTTCTATAACAAAATGTTTAGTAGCAGGAGCTCAAATTATATATGAGAAAAATATCGCAGTAGATGACTTGATGGCTACTTCACTTTCGTATCTTTGTCCTGGTACTTCTCCACTCATCAGTGAATACCATTGAAATATTGGTGCATTGCTGCAGATGTGAAGATGAGCATGATGACAGATCCATTCAGGTTTAAATTCAACCGGCATGTAATCAGTTGTGTTCTGCAAAATTACCAGGATGTGCTTGAACAACCAAATTGGTGCCTGAATTACATATGATATTGAAAATTTGGCATATGGGATATCCCTAGCTCGCTCTGAGAAGAACATGCATCGAGCAAATGTATGATGTAGATGTTCGCGGATGCACCAAAGAAAACTTGGTTAGCAATCTCAGAAATCCAATCTGTCAGGATTTGTTAAAATTTCTCCACTCTAATTAATTAAGATATAGTAAGGTCATGATTTGCTGGGTTTTTTTTTTCTCGGAGCTTTCTTAACTCTAAGATAGTAATATTAGATTATCAAGTTGAAATGCATCATTATCATTATATGGTAGCAGTTTTAACATTAAAATTATTGATGACGAGAAA
>JAYEPQ010000012.1:48019176-48164176 GCA_036321105.1 Dracaena cambodiana
TATATATATATATATATATATATATAAAGTGGCATTACCGCATCTTGACTTGACTCTTCACCTAAAGAAATAAATATATCCCAAGATTAAGAGTTAATCAAAGAGCTAGCACATGGTCCAACTAACTCTGTAATTCATGTTGAATAATAATAATAGAATTAATTAACTCCAACTATTACTTAACTCATTTAATAGAATATGTGAGAGTTTTGGTCTCGCAACCTGCTTTGCCTGTAAAAGTGAATAAACAACTAGAAAATTAAACTCCCTTAATGATGAATAAAATTGATGAAGTTGAATAAAATTGATGAAGTTGAAGAGAGTTTTGGATTTGGACTGGAGGGTGATTGAAAAATTTACATATTTTGCATGGATCAGGCCCAAATCATGCAGCCCAGCGAGCTAGCAAGCCCAGCCCGGACAAGACCAACAAATCCTGATCATGTAAGGGGCCGGCGGATGCAAGTCCGGACCGGACGAGGGAATTTCTAGATGGACAGCTTTTTTTTTCCCAGTGAGCCCATTTTTCCTAGTGAGCATACTCTCTCTTTTAAAAAGAGAGGGGTTTTTCTGGTGAGCACACTAATATTCCTAAAATGCCCTCCTCTCTCTCTCCGATTGATTTCTTCTTCTTATGAATTGCTGAATACTGAAAGAGTTCACCTCTTCTAGCTTCTCCCCCAAAACCCCAATTGCTAAACCCTATTCTAATCTTCGAGCTACTCTACCTCGTTACCTTATTAAGCTTGTGGCCATGGCGTCAGGCTTCTCCGACCGTGACTCTTCGTCCTGCTTAACTCGCCTCCTCCATCCTTTCAATAGAAGCGACAAGGTGTTTACTCGTCCCTTTCGTTGTCATAACTCGATCGCTTCCCTTTTTCAAGCCCTAAGCTGTAAAAATCCTAGCTTTTCATGTAAGTCGACGAGTGGGAGCTTGTCCATTAGCTCTCCAGGTACAAGCCTTCATGCCAATTTCAATAATTTGGCCGCGACTTTGTCATCTTCTGAAATTTGATTGCTTTATGAATTGTTAGTCATGTGGCTCATGTCCTAGAATTGGATTTAGATGGAGCTCCTCTTTGAAAAAAATAGTTTCAATTTCCCTCAGAAATGCTCTTCTACCTGTTGTATTTTTCTTATAAAAAAAAACTTTCTGATTTAAAATGCTCTGGCACCCTGTCCGGACTAGCCAGCCTGGATCAGTGCAGTTGATCCGGACTAGCAGCCTCAGATCAACTGCACAGATCCGGACTTGCTAGTCCGGACCTGTCCGCTCCATTCGGGACTGTTAGTCCGGATGGATTTGCCTCATCCGGATTAGCAGTTCCGGATGGAGTTTACTGTGGCAAAGTGGTAAAAAAGAAAAAAATAGTTTTGAAAAATAAATAAATGGCAAAATCGTAAAAAAAAAAAAGAACTTTTAAAGTGGGCTCACGAGGAAATATGCTGTGCCCATCTAGATACTCCCCCGGACGAGAGGCTCGTCTCATAGGCCAGGCATAGATAGCTCCCTCTGTACTGGACTGGACTGGAGTAATAAATTTTTCTTTCTACATTTTTCGAGTATCGTCTGCTGCTGCTGCTGCTGCTTTGTTGAAAAAGTCAAAAAAGTTAGAAAAAGTCGGGAAAGAAGAGGAAAACAAGTGGGGACGGGTTTTCTCATCATCTTTGATTCCATTCCATTGGGCCGTTGAAATCCAAACTTTTGAGGAGTGCAGACGTTTTGTAATTAATTAATTAATTAATTAAGGTCGTAGGTCCTAATAACAACAACAAGAAGCGATGATGATGCTACGGGTGTCTTCTTGGACTGGGTCCCAGTGTCCCCTCCCCCATTCCCACCGGGACCCATGCCACTTTACTCCACCTCCTCCCTTCTAATATACATACACACCGAGTTTCCTTTCCTCCTCCTCAGCTGCAAATAAATAAATAAAATAAGATAAATTAAATAAATATAGAGGGGGCGGAGAGGAGAGGAGAGGAGAGGGGCTAGATAGAGAACGAAAGACCCCAAAACAGAGCAACTCAAGGAACCCCCCAAGTCTTGATTTCGAGGGGTAAATCTTTCAACTCTCCCTCGCAGTTCTTTCTTATTATCTTCTTCTTTTTGTTATTCTTCCATGTCCAGGTCATTTGCTTTTTCTTTCTTAGGGGATTTCTTCTCTTCTCTTCTCTTTTCTTTTTGGGGGGTTGAGATTTCTCTGTCAGTGTTGTTCAACGCATTCTAGGGCTGGCTTCTAATCTGTCGGGCTACAATTTTGCCATCATAAATTTAGATTTTTTTTAATTTATTGAGATTGATGGATTCATATTATGAATCTTAGATTTATTTTGTGAGCTTGATTTGATGATTTTTGCTCTCAATTCGCCTTCACAAACTGCATACAGTCTTCTTCATCTGTATTACTTACTTGAGAAACCAGTGGAGGGTTAGGGTGACACACATCACTCAAATTTAGTATCTTATAAATCAAATCTCAGAAAATTTGTCATCTTGTAAATGTTTTTCTTTAATGAAGTGGTTAACCTGTATAGCCTTTTCGTATGCCATATTATACCGTAAAGAATCTGGTGTGCAAGAAAAACAAAAAAGAATAAGAGTACGGCAGACCTCCGCAATGGATGTTGTATTTTGCCAAATGCCAGAGGCTGTAGTGTACTGCATATATACCTAAGATTTGTTTGCAGCTTTACTCATGAACTCTATTCTTGCTTCATCCCGAGTGTAGTTGCATGTTTGAAACGTTACTTACTGGAACCTTGTTTGGGATGGAAACATTAATGATCTCAAATTGCTATGAGATCAAATGCCTCAAGCACACAGGGTGGAACCACAGACTCAAGAAAAGGATGCGAAGAACTAACATGGTTTGGTCGACCAAGCACGAGCACGATCTACACTGATGGGGTGCAAGTTCAATGCAAGAGTTCCTGTGGGATATAGGATTACGTAGGATTGGCAGAGGTGCAGTCGGAGTCTCTTTCAGTTGCTTAATAGATGGACATGAAAATTTAGAGCTTGATAGTTGACGAGAGATGATGCGAGACAACGCTAGTGATGGATTGTACTGAGGCCTTACTTGTAGTGCAATAAGGATCCTGCAATCTCCTAACTGCGGCTGGACACAAACTTCCCTTGAACAAAGCCAACTGAGAACCATGCTTCCCAGACGCATCCTCTGATGCTAATGGAGCCCTATTGCCGCATCGGGTTTCGGTCTACCGAAACGGTCCAAAGCCGGCCCAAATCCGTTATGATATAATATAAATATGGGATTGTTAGCTAGAGTTTTGATTAAGCCGAAATCAAAAAAAAAAAAAAAAGGAAAAGGGCGGCTGAAACAAAAGAGGTTGAAGCATATTTTTTTTAGCCAAAGTAAATTTTGTTTGTGGCGGCTGCAGCTGCGAACAAAAGGTGTGTTGCTACTTTGATTTTTGGCCAGCAAAGAAAATAAAGCTGCTGCTGTTGTTTTCCCTAGTTGCGGCTGAACAAAAGCAAAGCAGCGGGTGGCTTCCTTTGGATTTTCGGCGCCCGAAGCAAAGAGGAAAATCACCTTAATAAGAGATTAAGGTTTGATCTCAAAATCTTGTGTGATTTCTTTGTCAATTCTCTTGTGGTTGAAAACTAGAAACTTGTAATCTCTTTTGATATAGTGGAAGTTTTTCGATCGTGTCCCCGTGGATGTAGGCACATTGTCGAACCACGTTAAATCTGCGTGTTTTCTGTCTCTGCTATTTTTCTTTTCGGTTAACTATTTGATTCCGCTGGTTGTTACATTAGTATTATTCTGCTATTTTTGCTAATAATTGGTATCAGAGCCCTGGTTCGGATCGGATTTCACTCAGATCGGTGTTGATTTTGAGTGGGAGTTATAGCGGAAGATGGGAAGGGAAAAATTGAAAAATTTGATGGGACAGATTTCCAATGGTGAAAGTTGCAGATGGAAGATTATTTATATCAAAAGAATTTATATCAACTACTGTTTGGAGAAAAGCCAGAAAAGATGATAGATGAGGAGTGAGAATTGTTGGACAGGAGGGCTTTGGCGCAGATTCGATTGTGCCTCACAAAGCAGGTTGTGTTCAACGTCTCCAAGGAGAAAACCATTTCAGCTTTGATGTCAGCGTTAGCTAAATTTTATGAGAAGTCGTCTGCTTCAAATAGACTGTTTCTAATAAAAAAGTTGTTCAACTTGAGAATAATTTCTGATAGTTCAGTTGTTAATCATTTGAACAAATATAACACATTATGGGCACAACTTGAATCCTTAGATTTTGTTTTTACTGATGACATTAAAGTTTTGATATTTATGTGTTCGTTACCAGATAGTTGGAGTAATGTTGTTATGGCCATCAGCAATACTTCCAATACTGCTCTTAAATTTGATGATGTTGTGAGTACAATCATGAATGATGAATTGATAAAAAAGAGTATGGGTGAGAGAACAGTTTCTACAAGTACTACTCTATCTGTTAATAATAACAAAAAAAAGAAAGGGGTAAAAGTTTAAGCAGGGAGTCAAAGTAAAGAGAGATCAAAATCTAAGGAAAAGTTCAAGAAAAAGTTAGTGTGTTGAAAATGTAAGACAGAGTGCCATATGAAAAAGGATTGTCCAAACAAAGACAAGGAAGGAGCGAATGTGATGAATCTAAGTAAGGAGTATGATGCCTTGTGCTTATCTGTTCATACAGAATCAAGGTCAGGTCTGTGGTTTGTAGATTCAGGAGTTTCGTTCCATTGCACTTCTCGCAGAGAATGGTTTGAGAATTATGTCCAAGGTGATTTTGGACATGTGATTGTTGGTAATGAGCATGAATGCAAGATTGTCGGTAAGGGGACAATTCAGTTGAAGTTGCACAATGGTGGAAAGTTACTTCTAAAAGAGGCCAGACACATACCAGATTTGAAGAAAAATTTGATATTATCAAATCTCATTTGAGAGAAAACAGTGGAATATCAGTAAAGGAGCAATGGTAGTGGTCAAGGGTGAGAGAGTGGGAACTCTATATTTACTCTCAAGCTCGGTGGAGTACGTTGTTTTTTTGGCCACCGTGAAAAATGAGAAGGCTACCTTATGATATCAGAGGCTCGATCACTTGAGCGAGAGCGGCATGAGAGTATTGCAATGCAGAGTTTTGTTGACAGATATGAAAGATACCAACTTTGATTTCTATGAGAATTGTGTGTTTGGAAAGCAGAAAAGAGTTAGATTTATGAAGGATGACAAGGAGAAGAAAACCGAGAGATTAGAGTTGGTGTATACAGATGTATGGGGGTCTTCTTTGACAAAGTCTCTTGGAAGTAATTCTTATTTTGTCATTTTCATCGATGATGCAAGTTGGAAAATATAGGTATTTGCACTTAAGCAGAAATCTGATGTCTTCAAGATCTTCAAGGTATGGAAAGCTCTTGTTGAGAATAAAACAAGTTTGAAGGTGAAATGTCTATTGTCAGATAATGGTGGGAAATTTTGTAATAGAGAGTTCGATGACTATTGCTCTACCCATGGGATCAGGAGAGTAAAGACTGTACCGAGAATACCACAGCAAAATGGCGTGGCTGAGAGGATGAATAGAGCCATTTTGGAGCGAGCTCGGAGTATGATACTACATGCAGGTTTGCCTTTGCAATTTTGGAGAGCCGCTGTAGATATGACAGTCTATCTGATCAACAGGAGTCTAGCTAGTGTTTTAGATGGAGGAATTCCAGAGGAGGTGTGGTCTAGTAAGACTGTGAATTATTCATTCTTAAGAGTATTCGGTTGTATAGCATATGCACATGTGGATTATGAGATGAGAAAGAAACTTGATTTTAAATCTCAAAGTGTGCATTCATTGGATTCGGTGGCGACGAATATGGTTATCGCTTATGAGATTATGAGCATAACAAGGTGATTCGTAGCAGAGATGTAGTATTCAATGTGGGCTGTATGTATAAAGACCGAATGGAGAATAATAGTGAGAAAACAGTTGAGAAAGAGTGTTTGGAGCTGGATGAGCCACATGATAAGATGGATCCCATGGATAAAAGAAAGGAAGAAATACCTATATCTGAAGGAGAAGAAATGACTACATCTGAGAATACACAAAATTCAGATGAGACCGAACAGGAGAGAGAGTCACTGACTGAAATAGATGGTTTCAGTACTTCTTCAGAGAGTGTTTACACTTTAAGGAGGAGCACTAGAATAAGAAAGCCAACTCAAAAATTATCTTTCTTTATATCATATTTTATATACTGATGCAGGTGAACTAGATAGTTACCAAAAGACTATGCAGGATAAGTTTCGTCTTAAGTGGGAGCAAGCCATGCGTGATGAGATATTTTCTTTGGAGGAGAATCACATATGGGAATTGGTGAAGCGACTGGAAAAGATGAAAATATTGTATAACAAATGGGTATACATGGTAAAACATGAGACAAGAGGAACACAAAGGTTCAAGACTAGATTTGTGGTGAAGAGATACGGTCAAAGAAAAGGTATTGACTTCAATCAAATATTTGCACCTGTTGTCAAGATAACTTCTATCAGAGCAATACTGAGTATTGTGGTTGTGAAAAAATTGTATGTAGAGCAGCTCAATGTGAAGACTGCTTTCCTTCATGGTGATTTGGAGGAGGAAATATATATGGAATAGCCAGAGGGATATGAAGTTAAAGGAAAGGAGAATTGGGTATGTCAACTGAAAATGAACTTGTATGGGTTGAAACAAGCACTGAAGCAATTGTACTTGAAGTTCGACAAGTTTATGTTGGATTCGAGTTTTGCCAGATGCAATTCAGATCATTGTGTATATCTACAAAAGTTTAAGGATGGTAACTTTATTATACTTACTTTGTTTGTAGATGATATGCTTGTGGCAGGTATATGCATGAAGAAAATCAATAATTTAAAAAGGAAGTTGGCAGGGAGATTCTCTATGAAGTACATGGGTGAGGCTAAACAACCTTTGAAATGCAAATTACCCGAGATAAGAAAAGTAAGAAATTATGGTTATCTCAGGAGGGGTACATCAAGAAGGTATTGGAGAGATTCAACATGGAGAATGTAAAACCGGTAACTACAACTTTTTGTGGTCAGTTTAAACTGTCAAAAGAGGAAGGTGTTCCATTCTTCTTCCCCAGGATCTGAATGCGAATCATACGAGACATTGAAAGCTAATCAAACAGGTTATGGTTCATATGCCGTATCCACTCGACGAACGAGAATTGGCATATCATAGACGAAAGAGCGGATTCTGAAGTGTATCCAGGAAGATGAGCTACAATCAACAAGGCCTAGACGCTTGTCGGGAGGGTCAGGTGCCGTAGGGTAGCTCGCCCTCTCCGCATGAATGGGAACCACAGCTGTAGAAGTGCGGGTGACGATGCTAAACCAAACTGCGACGCTTTATACGGGTAGGAAGAGAGTTTTTGATGACGTGTTCGGAAAATTCGGATGCGCTCGCCCAGCGAGAAAGGCCCTGCCACGTCAAAAAAAGAAAGAAGAGAATGAAAAGAGAACAAGATTTCGTATTTGGTAACTCTACTCTATAGTAGTCATGTTTAATCATATCTGATGATTTGAGGGGCTGCTGTATACCTGGTCAGCGAGACACATGGAGAATGTGCCTTATTCATCGGCCGTTGGGAGTCTCATGTATGTAATGGTGAGTACAAGACCAGATATTGCACATGCAGTGGGAGTAGTGAGTAGATTCATGAAGAACCCTGGGAAGGAACATTGACAAGTGATGAAGTGAATTTTCAGGTATTTGAAAAGTACTTCAAAGTATTGTTTATGTTTTGGGGTGATAATATTGATGTGCAAGGTTTTGTGGATTCGGACCATGCAGGTGATAGAGACAATGGTAAGAGCACTACATGTTATGTCTTTACTGTAGGAGGGACAACGGTAAGCTGGATTTCAAGATTACAATCAATTGTTGTTTTATTTTCGATAGAAGCTGAATATGTTGCAGCTGCAGAAGCAAGTAAGGAGTTTATTTGGTTGCAGCGATTGATGAGTGAGTTGGATTTTGATCGAGTGGATTGCAGGTTATGTGACAGTCAGAATGCAATTTATCTTGCTAAAAACTCAGCGTATCGTTCACGGACTAATCATGTTCATTTAAAATATCACTTCATTAGATCCTTGTTAGAAAATGGCCAATTGAAGTTGGAGAAGATTGAGGATGAAAAGAATCCTATAGATATGTTGACAAAACCGGTTGATAGGAAAAAGTTGAGCTATTGCTCAAATTTGGTGCATTTGTGTTGAATGCTGAAATTGGGACTTTAAATGTCGAGGTAAAAGATTTGGACACTAGTATTATCATGTACAGAGATTGCAATATTTGCAATAGGTTTCCAAGTGGGAGATTATTGCTAATGGAGCCCTATTGCCGCAGCGGGTTTTAGTTCACCGAAACAGATCCAAAATCGACCCAAACCCTTTATGATATAATATAAATATGGGGTTGTGTGCTAGGGTTTTGATTAAGCCGAAATCAAAAAAAAAAAGAGGAAAAGGGCAGCTGAAACAAAAGAGGTTGAAGCATATTATATTTTGGCCAAAGTAAATTTTGTTTGTGGCGGCTGCAGCAGCAAACAAAAGGTGTTGCTACTTTCATTTTTTGCCAGCAAAGAAAATAAAGCTGTTGCTGTTGTTGTTTTCCCTAAGTTGCGGCCGAACAAAAGCAAAGCAGTGGGTGGCTTTCTTTGGATTTTCGGCGGCCGAAGTAAAGAGAAAAATCACTGTAACAAGAGGTTAAGGTGTGATTTCAAAATCTTGTGTGATTTTTTTGCCGATTCTCTTGTGGTTGAGAACTAGAAACTTGTAATCTCTTTTGATATAGTGGAAGTTTTTCGATCGTGTCCCCGTGAATATAGACACATTGCCGAACTACGTTAAATCTGCGTGTTCTTTGTCTTTACTATTTTTCTCTTCGGTTAACTATTTGATTCTGCTGGTTGTTGCATTAGTATTATTCCGCTATTTTTGCTAACATCCTCCCCTGGCATACAACCAACCGATCACAAAGCTACATGGATGCAAAGTCCCCTACCTCAAAGCGAGCCGAGCACAAAGCTACCTGGATGCAAAGTCCCCTGGCACAAAGCCACCTGAATACGAATGCCTGCCCAGGCATAAAGCCAACCAGGAATACAACTCCTAGACACAATGTCCAATTCCACAAAGCCATCCGCGGACAATGCCTGCTCAAACACAATGTCCTTTACGTGCACCTGGATGTGCAACACAACCCTAACGCAAGGTGATAGGTTACAACAAATTATAAAGATTACAGATAATGTTTCTTTTGTTAAAAGATGGTCAGATTGAGTTTAAGTTGCAATGGAATTCAAAGATTGTTTGATGCCTATGTGACATTGGATAAATGGACAAAACTAATCGAGATCTATGAAGCATGCACACATATACAAGTTACAAATACGACACAGTACAAACATAGAGAAGTGACAAATACGACCCACATAAACTACAGACAAATTAACATTGATATGGTAAACTACATACAAATACAACACAAATATGGTGAAACGACAAATCCTCAAAAATTAAGATACCAAATGCCACATAACTGTGTATTAGTATATGTGTCTATATACTATACACATCAATACCCACAATCTTTAGGAGCATGCTTTGTTACGACTTGGAAAAAAAAAAAACAATCTTAATGATTTAGTTTCATTGGTTATAATCAGGTAACCCTATTGATGAAAATAATTTGAAAGTTCAGTTCGAGACCTTGTGTTATACGGGTCTGTAAAGCTTTTTAAATATTTGCAATGCATTTAGGTTCTATTAGTATGGTATTCCTCTCATATCAGAAGATCTTATCTGTGATTTTAAGCAGTTGGTCCCATGGTGCCTTTGACACAATCTTTAGAACTTTTGAATGCTTATACAACACATATACAAGTTTTTGGATTGTTAAAATCTGACATAACTCTAAAGTGTCAAATACATATTACGAGTTCCAGGCAAGCATTCGGTGTCATGTCAGACATTACTCATTTGAAGTTTCTGTGTTTCATAGGGAGTACGTCATAAATTTTTGGATTTGATAAAGAAGGATTGGGTGAGCGTTCATCAAGTATCCAAGTATCAAGTAGTGGATACTTTATCAGATGTGGGTACGTCTCCAATATTACGAAATATTGGTAGAGATTATAGGCTGTGATTGGGATTATCGGACACACAGAAATGCTCATGTTAGGGGGATATCCTAAAATCTGATATGTTGGGGAGCTGCATTAAAATTAGAAGAAGACAAGATAGTAATATGTAGGGTTCCCAAGTCATAATGAGAGGATGGTTAATACAGAAAAAAGACAGTGATTTTGACTATTATTTACAGGTCCTGTTATACAGGTCCTGTTATATAAATGTGTCCTACTTTAGCATGCTAAAATTACATAAACTTGTGATGTGTTATGCCTGAAAGGAATGAAGCTGGCATCACAAGAACAACCACCCCAAAAAAGGGTACATAGGGTGGCATGAACAGAGAGAAGCCATTTCCACTGTTTTACTTTGATAAACGACAATCTTATCTTAGGTGGGATATCACTTCCTTCCCTCATTGGAGGCTGGTGGGGTTTGATTCTCTTTGGGATTTTCTTTCCCCCCATACAGGAGCCTTCTTCCCCAATTTAGGAGAGAAAAAGAACATCCCTATGTTATTTCATTAATAATTTTTTTAATTTATCATGAACTCAGGAGATCACTTATGCATGCAGGTATCATATTCCTTATCTGTTTGATTATTCCGGAAGAAGCATCCAATGGCTGATGATGCTGCTAAGCAGCCCTTGATCTCTGGATTATTGGATCCTCCTCATGAACCCCGGAAAAGGAACAGCATCAAGAAAAGAAGATTCCGCCGCTGTAGGACTGCCCCTTCCATTGATTTTGTGTTGGATCCAACAAAACCAGGAGGTCTATTTCCTGGTTCCAAGGTCATCTTCAACAATTTTAAGCCGAGCTTTAGGCAAATAACAATATTGGTGGTCCTCTACGTTGTACTAGGTGCTGTTTGCTTTTATCTTGTAAGCAATCAAATCCAGGGTCAGAAAACAAATGCAGTTCTTGATGCCATATATTTTGTCATTGTGACGATGACCACCGTCGGCTACGGAGATCTCGTTCCCAGAAGCACTACGACAAAGCTCCTGGCTTGTTTTTTTGTGTTCTCGGGCATGGCAATTATTGCTCTTTTCCTAAGCAAAGCAGCAGATTACCTTGTAGAAAAGCAAGAAGTTTTGCTGGTTAAAGCACTTCACGCACGCCATAAGGTTGGCAATGCTAAAATGCTAAGAGAGATTGAGATGAACAGAGTGAGATACAAATTTCTGATGAATGCAGTATTTCTACTTCTTCTTATAGTTGCAGGGACCATTTTCTTAGTGAAGGTTGAGAAGTTGGATCTTGTGGATGCCTTCTACTGTGTTTGCTGCACTATTACGACACTAGGATATGGGGATAAGAGTTTCTCAACTCAAGGGGGGCGAATTTTCGCTGTGTTTTGGATATTGACTAGTACTATTTGCGTAGCTCAGTTCTTTTTCTACCTTGCCGAGGTATACGCTGAGCGTAGGCAGCGCCTCCTGGCTAATTGGGTGCTCACTCGGAGGATGACGTTTGTGGATCTTGAAGCCGCTGATATGGATGAAGATGGTGTCGTGGGGTAAGCATTTTTCACTACCTTAAATATATCAGGTCCTTGTTATGCTTCTGAAGTTTAATACTTTGCCATCGCTGCAGACTTGTGCATTTCTTTCTGCCTCCGTTGGTTGTAATGGTCGTTTGTGATATTGTGTTGCTCTCTGCAGGGCTGCTGAATTTGTCATATATAAGCTCAAAGAAATGGGGAAGATTAGCCAAGAGGATATTGCTCTTGTGATGGAGGATTTTGAGGATCTTGATGTGGATCAATCAGGTGCGATATCGGCATCCGATGTGGCTGCACAATCTAATCAATAGCAAAGGTTTTCAGTAAGAGTGACAAAGTTCACCATTGAGGGGCTTTGATTGACGTTATCTTTCCTCTGCTTTGTGTTTTTTTTTTCTTTTCTTTTTCCTGTTTTCTTTGTAGTGTGCGTAGATTGCTTCACAATTTGAACGTGATTATGTGACAGCGTTCCAGGATTTGTATGTTATTATATGACAATATTTGGTTGACATTTTTCTACCGTTTCTTTCTCTTTCCTAATCTGAAGATAGGCAGGCTAGTGATGATAATCTGTGGAAGGAGAAGAAGTTTGAATAGGTTGAACAGATGCATGATAGATAGCATGAACAAGAAGTAAAATTCAATTAGGAGAGATTGAAACTTGGAATGTCTTGGCGATCTGATTCATCTCCTCGAAGGGCATCTCCATTCGGTAAACGGGAGCAGCTTCTTTATTGAGAAACAGAATTTCTACCAATGTGCTTCCACGGTTTCAAGCAAACGTGCTGCATGAGGTGTCAACAACAACAACAACAAAAGACAAAACTACGGCACAAGGATAAGATGCAAGATGGGTAGCTGATTTGCCACCTACTAATCTTTGCAAAACACACAGCTTTAATCTCCTAGTATCTGCAAAGCTGAAAGATTTTGTTGCAAAAGCTGCAGTTTTAGTGCAACTGCAAAACTCAGAATTTGGATTGCTGCTGATGAAGCCCTGCATTTAGTTGTCAGTTATGCAGATACATCGACCCTTTTAAAGTGCGCAGCCTAATAATATAAAGGCATATTACATGTTATTAGCAGCAGTTACAAGTTGGGGATTTTAAACCATAAATTGGGATTAATTTGGGATGAAGTCAAGATTGTATACATGGCTTTGTACATCTAGAGAACGTGGTTGTCACAACAATAGACAAAACACAGACAGTGGGAAGTGCATTTTCAGATATTAACCGCATGCCCAAGCTGCCCTTGCTCTTTCACTAATGATTCTCTCGCACAATTTGCCTTTAAGCACCATAAAATTGAGCCATCACGCGTTTGATCCACAAATCGTTCTACTATCACTCCAATTCTGCTGTTGTGTTATAAGGTCCTTGAGACGTGACGGCATGCATTATTCTCATGCTCCAATCTTGTCACGCCCCGTGTGTAGATATCGATAATATATTTTGTTTGTATAACCTCCTTGAGACTCTGACGGCATGCAACATATTTGGTTTGTATAGCCTCCTTGAGACTTTGACGGCATGCATGATTCTTGTGCTCCACTCATGTCACGCCTAGCGCTAGTAATTAAACCGTGCAACTAAGATCCTACCTATCCTAAGAGCTCAGTAGTGTTCATTTAACATGTCCAAACCATCTCAAGATATTCTCCTCTCACCTAAGATTCTACAGAAGCCACGCTAGCTTCTTTCAAATAAACTGGTTCCTCATGCTATCTTCTATAGTATGGCAGTTCATCCATCTCAATAATCTCACTGGCGCTCTCGGCTTTAAAAGAAATGTTGTTTCTTTATTACCTAATATTTGCCCAGTGAAACCCATGCGATAATACATCATTAGGGAACCAGAGTCTCCCCACCACCTCTCTCCCCAAAAATCTCCCCAAAATTCTGCTAAATGGGAGAGGGGGTGGTAGAGATCCCCCCTCTCCCCCCACCACCTTGATCCTCTTAGATCCAAAATCCAAAATCGAAGCAGAGACGCCATAAAAAAAAAAAAGAAAATTGGAGCTACAATGAGAAGGTAAAGACCGCACAAAGCGGGAGCCATCGCCGGCGAGAGTAGGGACTCTCTCCCAGTTTGGAGCCGAAGATGGGAGAAAGGAAGTGGAGATGAAGAGCATGAGATGCATCTCTGAGAAGATGGGAGGAAGAGGATTGGGTTGGAAGAACGGTTTTTCGGCCAGGACGGAGCCGGAGCGGTTCTCTTCGGAATGGAACTAGGGCGGATTCAGAGTGGAGCCGGAGGTGAAGCCGGAGCTAGCGGGGAGCTGGGGCGGAGCCGGAGCAGCTTTTTTTGGAATGGATTGCGAATCCCAAGCAGAAGTACACCTCTCTGAGTCGGAAGAATGGTTTTTTGGCCAAGATGCGGAGCCGGGGCGGCTCTCTCAGGAACGGAGCCAGGGCGGAGCCGCGCCACACCTCAATGAGTCGGAAGAAAGGTTTTTTTGCCAAGATGCGGAGCCGGGGCGGCTCTCTCCGGAATGGAACCAGGGCGGAGCAGCGCCACACCTCTTTGAGTCGGAAGAATGGTTTTTTGGCCAAGATGCGGAGCTGGGGCGGCTCTCTCTGGAACGGAACCATGGCGGAGCCGCGCCACACCTCTCTGAGTCGGAAGAATGGTTTTTTGGCCAGGATGCGGAGCCGGGGCGGCTCTCTCCGGAACGGAATCAGGGCGGAGCCGGTGCGGAGCCAGGGTGGAACCAGAGCGTCTCTCTTCGAAACGGAGCCGGAGGAGCGGATTCTTCTTGCGTAGCAGATTTCGAGGCAAAATCGCGAATCCCAAGCAAGAGCAGACCTCCACCCATAGCAACTGGACACGTGGACCGGTGAAAAGAGTTTGGAATTTTGAATTTCAAAATTCAGATGTGTCTTGAGATTTTGATATGGTCTGAGTGCATGGGCCTTGATGGAGTGGTATTGTGCCATACAGGTCTAAGTGATGTATCTGATATGGTAGACTTGTTGAATTCACATTAAAGTATATATTGTCGTAGACCGACATGTTAGAAGATTAGGTCGAAATGACTAATCTACAATATGGTCGGAGTAAAAGTTAGATGGCAGAATCATAACATTGGACATCCACCAAATCATTTGTAGTGTCTGTAGTTTCAATATTTTTGTATTTTATTTAGTGTCTCTACTTAGACATTATTTGTAATGTCTACTCACGAATAAGGGATCATATATATATATATATATATATATATTTGCCGAGTGAAATTAAAAACCTATGTACTTATTATGTTTATCATCCCTGGAAATAAATAAATAAATAAATAATGTTGGCTGTTTATTGGGCCAAACCCTTTCCCTGCAAGTAGTGATTATTGCTTGAAAGTAGGCAACTTGTTACTTCAAGGAACATGAATAACAAGATTGCTGCCCCGTACCTCAAATTCCATACATGTATGAGACTGTTTGCAATTTGCAAATTGGCTATACCCTCTGCGGGTTCTGATGACAGGAGGACACCAAGAGCATCTCTGTAGAACCCCATGAAGGCAGGCACAAAGTGTCGGGAGGCCGGGAAAAAAGAAAAAGAAAAAAGTACACGCATTTATGTATAGGAGGAGGAGGAGAGGCAAATCATTAGGAAATATTAAGAAAAAACTGAGGCAGAAGAATAAGAAGACAGACAATACTAATGGAGGACCCTGGAAACAGCAGCAGCAGGAATTGGCGGCAAATATAGAAGGAGAGCCACCAGCAATGCAGCTAAGGAGAAAAGCAGAAACTTAGTTACGATCGAGGACTGGCAGCAGAACAGTACGTACCCTCTGTGGTAGGGCTCACCCAGGACTCTAAAACATGCGACGGATTCTGCAAAGGCTTGCACGGATAAGAAACCGCGCGCGGAACATTAATGTTACCGTACGTAATTAATCTTGTGTGTCCATGAAATTCACTGCTTTATATGAAGGCAGCCCATCCCTAGGATAAAGCAGTACTGCCCCTGAATTTTCAGGGAGAAGAAATTAAAAACATAATATGCCCGTGCAAGCAAGCCCCCTCTATAAACTAAGGAGGTAACTAATGCAGAGTTAGACAAAGGAAGAGGAGATATCCGATCTGAAGGACTTCACTGAGCGCAGAAAGCGACACGAGTATAGTTTTACTTAGGGAACGACCACCTGACCTCTCTGCGGAATCACATGGCCGGGACTGCATACTGCAGGTAATAATTAAGGTCATTTCTTCAATGGTTCCTAATTAAAGAGATAGTGCTGCTAGGGACAAGCAATTTGCCAACCCTACTACGTTATGGAAAGACTGGTAAACAAAATGGTTCCGACAATCATATCGTCTGTTTGTTATGCGACATGGCATTAGTCAAATGCATCTTTCTTCTCTTTCCGCACTTAACCATAATATATAAGTATCATGAGTTTAGGCATTTTGATAATTACAAAAGATCCTTGATCGTCTAAACTGGTCGAGTTTGAAGACTTTCCTCAACAAGTTTTACATGTAACACAACACCTCTGTATATATTAATCAGTAGATCATGCGATTTATCCTAAAGTGACGTCAGAAAATGCAACCACAACACTTCTTTCATATATTAAATTAGTAATAATATTAAAATCTAGCTAGCAATTGAAAAGATTGTGGAGAAAACCATATGGAAAGCAACATGAACATTTTAGTTAGTTACAAGGCATTATGTTCTCTTTTACTTATTATTATTATCAATTGGAGGGCAATCGAGTTTTCATATTCCAACATCCGTTGTTAATTAGCCTTGGAAATTGTATGAGCCAACACGGGGGGCGGGGCGATTGTATGAGCCAGAAGATCAAAGGATTAATCCTAAAGAAGTGCCTGAACCGGATGAATTTTATGCCTCGATACCTGTATGCAAAACTCAAGCAAAGCTCGTGATCCCTCTTTAGCACCCCAACCCTTTGAATCCTGCTCGATAACCAACTTGCTCCTACACCACATGGAATGGCCAATTTGCTTGGATGTTTGGAACCTTATCTGCTTCTTCAGTTTCCATATATATATATATATATATATATATATATATATATCCATCGCATTATCGTCAGTCAGTCAGTCAGTCAGTCAGTCAATGCGAGCATTGTCATTATCTGTCCCTTCATGCAACCCACAGTACTCTTTCTGAAATGGGCAGCGAGCACTTCTCCTGGCTAGACCCTCTCAGAGAGAAAACACTACTACTTCCAAACGAGGGGTAAAGTAACAGTAGCCCACATAATATTGTTGTATCCCAATTAGTTATACTCATCGAAAGACCAGAATTCCTTGGCCTTTGCATGGATGATCTTTCTCCGAACAATCCTATTGGAAAGTATTATACCCAATGTTCCCGATTTTCTCCGCTACGTTAGCAAGCCTTCTCCACCTCTTCATTCACATCAGATGGTGCCAAGGTGGCGGCATTCAGGGCACTTTGAAGGCTTTAGTTTAATTTGTGAGTAGCTGAATACTTCCGATAAGCATTCGGATAGATAATAAAATTAATGATCCTCTTCAATAAAAAGAAATTAAGAACGTGCCCTCCCTCTCGACTCGCTCAACCCGTACGTACCACACACAGTGTTCATCATCCACCACCAGTGATGCGCTTCAAGGAGACCGACCATCTTCGGAGACCCGCGATTCCCATACTGATCTGCAGGATTCCCTCTACACTACACTTGGTCCTCAATCATCCGGCGAGATGTCAGGAAATTAATTAAACTATCTGGGTACAGCCAGGTGCACCCGGCAGAATCTGATGTCCTGGACAATCTTGTCCATCTCAAGAAAGTCTGCTTCATCATGCATGGCTAACTATCAGCAATGTCTCCCCAGTCCCCTCCCTCGACTTTCGACGAGCTCCGGACGACAATCCGCAGATATTGCATGCGGCCGGCCGGTTGTGAACATAAATAAATAAATTAATTAAGCAATCACAATATTCTTAATGTGATCCTTAATTTGCCAACTTGGGGCCTTGAAAAGATCCAAGTTTCGAGGCCGCAAATAATTAATTCCTTCGCTCCAGAGAGACTGACAATTCAGTCTGCTTAGGGAACTTGGGCTTAAAATCCAAGTCCGGCTTCCCTAGGCTCACACGACAGTGAGCTCGTAAAGAAAAGAAATGCTCTCTTCCTCCTCCTCCTCCTCCTCCTCCTCCTCTTCGATTTCAACGAGAGAATAAGGAGAAGGGTGGTGGTTTCTATCCCTCAACAGAAAAACTAGAAACAAGATCGCAAAGAGAACCAATGCGAACAAGGAGAGGACTTGGCGAAAGGCGGCATCTTTTAATCGAAATCTACTTGCGTTATAAAAAGCCATCAACTTTTTCACTGTTTCAACAGGGGGAATTAATTTGGGCCTAATAAACAAGGCCCACAGGCAGAATTAATTTTAGATCAAGATAGACTTGCTAAGACTAGTTCAACATAGAAAGAAGGGGGTGACGAAGTGAATAATCACTAATGCAATGGCCAAATGATGGAGAATCTATTTCGCGGTGAGAATTTATAGGGTATGTCGAGACAACATCATTAAAGATGATATAATACAGCTCGTAAAGGAATTCATGGTAGGAAGAACAGACTTGCAAAGTATAAATTATTCGCAGCTTGTCCTTATCCTGAAAAATAAAGCACCGACGACAATGAGAGAATATCAACCTATAGCATTATTAAATAGCTCTCTGAAAATTATTTCAAAAATCTTGGCCAACAGGCTATCGCCTCTTTTGACTGAACTCATAAGTGACTATCAGCCAGGTTTTATCAAAAGACGCAACATATTAGAGGGAGTCGCTGAGGCTCATGAAATAATATATCAAGTAAGTAAAGCCCAAAAGGGTGGATACTTATAGAAATTGGATTTTGAGAAAGCCTATGATACTGTAGACAGGGAGTGCCTATTGGAGGTCCTAAAACACAAGGATGTTGGGAACTGCTGGATTGAGTGGATAAAATGTTGGTTGGCCTCTGCAAAATGCCACATCTTATTGAACGGAGTTCATAGTAAGGAAATGGTATGCAAACAGAGTCTGCAACAGGGGGACCCACTATCCCCCCACTATTTGTCTTAGTTGTGAATGGGCTAAGCAGAATGATCACAGAGGCAAAGGAAGCAGGAACACTTGACGGGATCAATGGATCAAAGGCGGTCAAGGTAATTAATTTGCAGTATGCAGACGACACCTTTCTATTTGGCACTACCGACATTAAGCAGAGTCTTGTACTGAAATGGATCCTTTGCTACTTCCAGGCATGGTCGGGGCTAAAAATCAATCTTAACAAGTCTACTTTAGTTAACTTGGGAAAGGAAAACAATACTCTTCTCTTTATACGAAACATTTTCGGGTGTCAGTAAGGCCACTTTCCTATCAAATACCTGGGAGTGCCACTCAAGCCGGGTAGACCAAAGACGGAAGATTGGAGGGAGATCACTGACAAATTAGAGAAGAGGTTGGATGGATGGCAAAACAGATGCTTGTCAATAGGGGAAAGAGTGGTATTAATAAACTTGGTGGTATTAATAAACTCTGTTCTCACCTCTACACCGTTGTGTCTCATGTCATTCTATCCTTAACCATATGGATTAGGGAGAGGATCAATAACATTCAAAGGAACATTTTATGGGGAGGGCCATGCCCGGATAGTTGGAAATATCACTTGGTCCAGTGAGAGCAAGTGTGCAAACCCAAGAAAGATGGAGGACTGGGTATAATAAATTTAAAGATATTCAATGAGGCATTGCTAATTAAGTGGTAGTGGTCCCTAATGTCTCGTCCAGAAGGAATGCTGCAAAGTATGCTCTTCACTAAATATGGCACAAAAAAGGGTACATGGAGATTCAGGATGATGAAAAAAACTTATTTGTCGACATTCTGGAAAGGAGTGCTTCCTACAAAGCTAATATTCTAGTCCAGCATCTCGTTTGCACTTGGAAATGAGGAATCTATATCATTTTGGGAGGATAAATGGATTATCCCGTTGAGGCAAATATTCCCTAACTGTTATGAAGCAGCATTGGACAAAGAGGTCACAGTTGTAAGGTGCTGGATACGAAATGCTTGGCACATCATAACAGATAGATCTTGCCCTACAACGGTTACTTTCGAACGTCGAGCACTTAAAGATTTCCTGGGAAATAGTGTTCAAAGTAGAAACAAACATGATCAGCCAATTTGGAGGAAGGGAAGAGGGGAACAATTCTCAGTTTCGTCAACTTATAACCATTTCATAGACGGTGGGTGCAAGATGCCGAATGCAGGACGGATATAGAATAAGGGAGACTCCCTGAAGGTTAGAATTTTTATGCAGCTACTACAGAGAGAAGCAACTGACTTGGCCTAAACTTCAATGTAGGGGTCAGTATGGACGTAGCATATGCGTATGCTGCCGAGCAGCACGAGAAGATACAACACATCTATTTCTAAAATGTGACTTCTCCAAAGATTTATGAAGAGAGTATGGATACCGCTTTGGGGTGTTGTTTGACTTAAAAGAATAGGGTAGTCTATGAAAGAGGGCCTGCATGCAGGATTCTACACCTAAATTAAAAGTTATATTAGTTTCTTCGATCTGTTGGAATATATGGCATGAGAGAAATAATCGAATTTTCAACACCACCACGCACACATTTCAGTCTTGTCTTGACTATATTTATTTTGATGCCATCTCTTGGGCATGATATTTATCAGAAGAAGGCCTCAGAGCTTAGGGAAGCGCACAATAGAGACTACCTCCACCTCTCTAGGTAGGACTAGATGTTAGGGAGGAGTAGAGCCAGGAGATTTCATTTTGCGGGGGAAGAGATTACCCTACCCACAACATTGTGCTTTGTCTCTATTTTTGTACTAGGACGTATTAATGTATTAAGTACTATCTCTAGAGTCACTATGTACTTTGTTTTTATGTTTTGTTAAAACTTTATTAATGGAACATGTGAGACATGGCTCACCGTTCTTCTCCAAAAAAAGGGGGGGGGGGGGGGGGGAATTTCTAAAGGGGCACACCATTTTTCCTAGTGAACCCACTTTTCCTAGTGAGCACACCAATAATTTCCAAAATACACACTCTAGTTCCTCTCTTCCACGTTCTTAAACCGATCCATCTCTTACTCTCTCTCCCAAAATCTCCAAAAGCCGATCTTCTTCTTCCTATCTCTCTCTCTCTCTCTCTCTCTCTCTCCCTCCCACCACCGCTAGATCCCCGCTCACCCGCCATCGCTCCCCAAGTCGCCATCATTCATTCCCGACCGCCGCCGCTCCCCAGGCCACCGCCGCCGGTCGTCACCTGCTTTCCACCAGTCGTGAGAGGAGGACCTAGGTTTTTGAGAAAAAGGTAAAAAAAAATGAAACCTAATTTTTTCTGTTCATTTTAGCATTTTGATTTAGGAAAAAAAAACATGAAAATGAGTATTGACGAGGGTAGATTTAGTTAAGGGGCGAATAAATTGGAATTTTTTTATTCCTTTATATTTTATTATGGTGAAATTAAAGGCTTCATTGGGTAAAAATGCTTAGATTTTATTATTGTTATCGATTAATGATAGTTGGATTTTGTAATGTTGAAATGTAAAATTTATAATGTGAATATTAGTTGGTAGGTTTTTGTGTTTTGATTAAATTGATAAGTTTTGATGTTTGAATCGGGAAAAAATTGAAATCTAAATATTGTGTGTTTATATTATGATATTTAATGGATTTAGATAGGCAAATATAATTAGCATATGGTGAAATATGATGGTTGACAATTTAAAATTTCATTGTGTAAATATAATCTTTGGCAATTTACAGATGGATCTAGGGCAACCATCCCGTATACGACCAACAACTCGAATAGGAGGAAGAAAATGAGGATTCGTCCAGCCGTCGTTAAATGTTGTTGTCATAATATAAACAGAGAATTCATGAAGCTATAGCAATTATTGATCCCTTTTTAGTGCAAGGCGATACCGCAAACAAGAAGTGTCCGAGTTTACTCTATAATGTCCTCGTTAAGATAAAATCAGTTCTGACCGGGTGCACACAAACTGATATTAACATAGTATTATAATCTGTATCGTAAACCTCAATCGAAGGTTCCAGTTCTGCAGGACGCCGTCAACCCACTAGGAAGCAACGCGTTAGGAAGCAACCTGATAGAAAGTAACAAAGATGCTAGAATTCGTTGGCTTTTATTTGGAGTTTCAAACTCTAACTTATGATGTTTGTTCTTGTTAACATGGAAATAAAGTTGTAACCATGGAACATATCTTGACTTTATGTTGCCATTGTTGTTTTGTTTTACACTCTAATTATTTTGTGTCAGGGAATTCAGTCTTGAATATCACTATATAACTATATCTTTAAGAATGAACTGAAGATATATTGACTTCATGTTGTCGTTGTTCTTTGTCTTCCACTCTATTTATTCTGTGTCATGAAATTCAGTTTTGGATATCACTATTGTGTGTTTTGATACCAAATTCGGGCTCTAAAATACGGACAAGTAATTATGTTTGTTTAGGTTATCCGGGTTAGACATAATAACTCTCAATTATCATATATGAATTTAGCTATATCAAACCTATGTAAAATATGCATGTTGAGCATGCAACTTGGTCACTCTCTTTAACAATAATGCAATCCTTTTACACTATTCTATGCTCCTCTAGTTCATCATGCACATCTAATAATTGCATCGCAAGGCCAACAGTTCTATATATGTTGCTATAGATGAATAATGAAATAAAAATTACTATATATCATCATACCCATTGATCATCAATTTGACGACTTTCAAAAGCAATGAGTTTGAAATTTGACACTTTGTCTGATAATGCATTCATCAGGAAAATTCTCATATATCTTTATGCTCCTCAGAGCTTGTACATTTACTAGGCATGTTTGCCCGAAAAATTGAATCTTCCTTTATATGCCAATTTAATTTTGAATTACAGCAATAAAAGAAAAATTACAAAATAGAAAATCGAGATTACAAGAATGGGGATCGATTGATTTCGATTCCCCTTTATTTTTGTGGGTCTGGCAGCGGTGGAGCTTTGTTTCTGTACTCCGTTGACGATCCGATCTCTCTGAATTGCGAACTCCTCTCTGGATTTTTGGACTCTGGAAAATTGGACTCTTCCCCAAAGAATCTCCCAACTCTGCCCCGATTCAAAAGTCCTCTCTCCGGTTAAATTCTTGCGTTTTATAGACCGAAAAACCTCAAAATCCGGCTCGATTATTCCTGAAAAATCGGATCATGGGATATCAGGAAAATAAAATAGGAAATAAAACAACGGAAAACAACGAAAAAGAATCCTCCCGCGGGTGTGCCCACTTAGCAAAAAAGGATTTTTTTTTTTTTTTTTTGTATCTACAAGGCATTTAATAACTTGAGAAATACAACAATAGTAGCTAGGATCACTAGCAATATAACTCACTACTCTAAGAGCACTCGCACTGCACTGCAATAATAGGAAAATATTGTAAATAGAGATGATGATCAAGAGAGAAGTGGTAATTAAACAACGGGTGATTTGGTCTGCGTTAGACATCCCGGATCATTGATCCGGGACTGCAAGCCCGGATCACTCCTAGTTGATTCGGGCTGTCTAGCTCGGATCAAGGACACAAACATGTCTTTGTCTCCTTGATTCGGGCTAGACAGTCCAGATCAACTAGGATTGATCCGGACTTACAGTCCCAGATCACCCGTTGTTAATCCAGGCTGTGGCTTCCAGACAGAGGAGACATGCATGTCTGTATCTTTTGCTCGGGTTTACAGTCCCGAATCTTCTATAGTTTTTGCGGGACTGTCAATCCGGACCGCTGCAAAATCAAAACCATTCTTTCAACCAATTTCCTTACTAATTAAATCTAAAATTTAAATTAAAAAAACGTAAAAATTCGAAGAAGAAGATGGATTCATGCCTCCAAAGACTTCTGATCGTTGAATAGAACCATTGTCATGTTGCGTATCTCCATTTTCTTTCCGAAGACCCACCAAAGAAATAATTTTGATCTTCTTTTTTAGGGTTTAATGATGAAATAGAAGATTTTAGCTAAATACAGACTTTAATTTTCGTGATGATTTACTGAAATGGATTAAGCAATCAAGAGAGGAGTTGGGGTTGGTTGGAGAATCGGATTTCCCCTTTCTCTGCAATTCACGCGCGGGAATAATCAAGAGAGTATGAGAGGGTGAAGGAGGGGCATTTTTGTCTATAAAATTGAATGGCAAAATAGCAAATAAAGAAAAAGTTTAAAGTGGGCTCGCTACGAAAAAAAAGGTGTGCCCCTTGAGAAATTCCCAAAAAAAACTTTTTCACTGTTTCGGCACGAAATCGAGGGGAAGACGAGAACCAGGGGGAATTTCTAGATGGGCACAGTTTTTTCGTAGTGAGCCCACTTTTTCTAGTGCGCACACTCTTCCTTTTAAAAAACCCTGGTTTTTCCTAGTGAGCACACCTATATACCCGAATTACCCTCACCATCTCCTCCTCTCTAAATCCCTTTCTCCCCTCCGCTCTAAATCCCTTTCTCCCTCTCTCCCCTACGCCGTCCTCCTCCACCTCCTGCACCACCCCTCCATCTTCCCCTCTACCAAGCTCTCCCTCTTCCTTCATGTCACGTCACCATTATCTCCCTCCCCCCTCCCCTCCTCAGCCCCCTTCGTCCTCCTCCGATCACTTGCCCGCTCCAACTACATCGACCACCTCCTCCCTGCCCATTGCCTCGCCATCCCCTCCCGCTCTCTCGACCCCACCACATTCGCCGCCGTCCTCAACTCCCTCCTCCGTCACTCCCGCTTCGACAACGCCCTCGCCGCCCTCGATATTGCGCAGCAAACCTCCGGCGCCGTTCTCACTCCCCAAACCTATAGCTCTGTCATCCTCGCGCTCATCAACAAGTCCCAGCTCCCCCTCGCCCTCTCCATATTCATGAAAACGCTCCAGTCGTTGACGCATCAACACCCGAACGCTGCCACCTGCACCCGCCTGCTCGTCGCACTCCGCAGAGCCGGCATGCAGGAGGACTTCCGTGACCTGTTCGACGAATTATCCAAGAGAAACTTTCGGTTTGATCGCCGCGGTTACAACATGCTGATACATGCGTTTGGGTGTTGGGGGATGCTAGGCGCTGCACTAGGACTGTTCCGGACGCTGATCCAGGGGTGTGCCAAGACGTACTTGGTGGAGGAAGCGAGCAGGGTGTTTCGGGAGATGGAGTATAACGGTGTTCGGGCTGATACCGTGATCTATAACAATTTGCTGAATGGGTTTATGAAGGTTAGGAAGCTGAGTGAAGCTTGCCAGCTCTTTGAGAAGATGATTTCGGATGGTGTTCGAGCGTCTTGCAATTTTCTTTGTCTCATCTCGTTGCTGGTGGATCAAAATACTAGAAATATGAAGCTTGTAATGATGATAATAATTTTAGAATCTGTCATGTTTCGTAGAATTATTTGTAATTTGTAAATTAAAGATATATTTAAAGTGAATACACTATTAAAAAGGAACAAAGATATCCGTTGGTCTTCTTTCTTTCTTTATTATTATTTTTTGGTTTTCTTTTCTTTTCTTCTCCATGTCTGTGTTGTTAGCAGTGCTTTGTGCGCGGGCATGTTTATACCATTATATCCAGAAATGAAAATAACATGTTTTCGTTCCCTTTCATGTTTATTTGTCTTTCTTACTTTCATTTTGAAGAAACAAATCCCTAAATTTAATTTCTTTCGGGAAATTGGATTATAGCTACTGTTTCTTCATCTTTGCTTTTCTATTAAAGGTAAATAAAATTTTGAGAAAAAAAATCTTCAGAGAATTATGAATGAGAATTTTGAAGCTTTGGCTCGGGATAAATAGATAGTAATGACACTTCTGTCATTAAGTTTTGTCCATATTGGATAAGTGCTGAATGCAAACTTTTTTGACAATCCGTAATTACTTTCAAAATTTGGGCACTTCTCGGGCTCTTATTGGACATATGTCATATATTTTTTATTCACTTCTTTGTTTAATATATGTTTGAGATTTTTGTTTATTTTCATTTCTGCATCAAAGAGTATACTCTAGTGGGAAACGGCAATAACAAGCAATGTTTACTTTCATTTCTGCATCAAAGAGTATACTCTAGTGGGAAAAGGCAATAACAAGTAATGGTGATAAAAGAGAAGAAATAAAAACTGTGAATCAAGGGAATCGAACTCTGGTCAAGTACCATGGGAGGGTACTATGATAACCACTACACCAGATACACATGTTATGATATGAGAGTTTAATCGTTTTTACTTATTCTCGCTTGATCTGGGCCCTGATCCGGGCTAGACAACCCGGATCTTATTGGTTTATCCGGGCTATCAGCCCCGAATCAACCAAACAGATCTGGGTTGGCTAGCCCGGATCAGGAGGCCAGAGATTCTATTTTCTAGGGCATTTTTGACAAAAAAATAATGGCAAAGTGGTAAATAAAACGATATTTTAAGTGGGCTCACTAGGAAATAAGCTGTGCCCATCCAGAAACTACCGAACCAGGGGGTCAAGATCGGATCTTTCTTCTTCTAACGGGAGTTAGAGGGACGAATTAGAGTGCCCATGTCGAGAAATTATAATTAGAACGAGATTTAAGAAGTGTTATAAAAAGAAAAAAAATTTGTAGAAATTGAGGAGAAGAAACCAATTTTAAATTACCGATTGAAAAGAAGAAGAAGAAGAGGAAGAAGGGAAAGCGGCAGGGTGCTGGACGCGGGGACACTGTTTCAATGGAGCAGCGAAGTTTGAAGAAGAGGTCTTCTAGTTTCTAGTTTGAGTTTGGGCCTGCAAATGAATGATTAAAAATAGAGTTTTTGTATTTTTCTTGAGAGTTGCTTGTCAGATGTAAATATAAGGAGTCAAATTAAAGGCACATTCCTCTCCCTTGCTCTCCTCTCCTCTCCTCTCCTCTCTTCTCTCTCAGTAGCATATCTTTTAAAATTGGAAAAATTAAATACAGCGGAAAAAGAATTTATGAAACATGCCACCACCGATGCTCTCTCCAAAAAAAAAAGTAGCGAAAAAAGAAAAAGAAAAAGAAAAAGAAAAGAAAAAGACTTTCCCTTGACTTGGGAATTGGAATGCGACCTCCACCATCAACTTACCACCATAGTTTATGTGAATGTGAAAGTGAAAGAGACAATATAATTCCTGGGTTTGCTGATTTTGTTATTTTGCAGACATGTTTCCCGTTCGAGCACCCAACCAACCACTGCAACTGTGCTAATAAGAAGCCTTCTTCTTCTTCTTCTTCTTCTTCTTCTTGTAAAGGTGATTCAGCGTCATATAGATAGATCTAACCCAAGGTCCGTATCCAGGCAACAAATGGAAACGAAACACAAATCTAACTTCGAACTGGCCGGGTTTCATTTAGGATGCAACAGCAAAACTCTTACAAGTAGCATCATTTCCTTCTCTGTTTCTGTTTCTATTTCTATTTCTATTTCTATTTCTATTTCTACGAGGATCAGCCTAATTTCATAACTGTTTCTTAATATTTCTCGCACTCCTTCCCCTACCTTGGAGGGTCCTTCTTGCTGTTGGTGGCTGCAGTCACCGGATGATGACGGGTTATTCATAATAAAGATCACTGAGAAAATCCAAAGTTACGCAGAAGCATACTACATACATACAAATTAATAAAGCTTAACTGTATTGCCTTTACACATGCTTAATTCCGAACAGAGAGTTAACATAATAATAAGACTGCACTGTTATAGAGTTGAGTATCTATTTTTAAAAATAAAATAAAATAAAATAAAATAAGGGTATCCAATTAATCCCAAACATATTAGGTGTTTAAATGCGGATCTTTGGCCTCTCCTATATCATATTTTGAGCATAAGAAATTTCAAAAGCTCAGAAACCTCAAGCAATTGATAAAATCAGCAGTTGAGAATAACGATGGTTTAGTATGAAATCCCTCGTTCCAATAGTAGTAGTTATAGTAATAGTTATAGTAACAGTAATAGTAGCCTAGTAGTAGATAGCATTAAGGTAAAGTTAGGACGTAAAGGTAATTAGGCCCAGTGAGAATAGAAAGATGATGAACGAGCCACTCAACTCAACTCAAGGTGGAGGAGGCTTTAGCTGCAAAGCAATGCTGAGGATGAGGTTGGTATGCAGTCTCAGTCAGAACCTAGCAGCTTGCGACGACACTGACAGTTCAAAAATGCAAGTTCGCTCTGTTTAGCTTTCGCCTAGTTGCTGAGACCTTACTCACAACCAGCAAATGCATCGTCATCGTCATCGCCATCCACCAAAGTCAAAGGAATCTCATTCCATTCTCCTCTTCTCTTTCCGTAATCAAATAAAAAACTAAGTAATCGCCAGAATAAATTATTATTATTATTCTCATGTTTACATCAAAGCCAGCTCAAGCCAGTACTCTCATAGTCATCATCATCTTTAAGAAACAGTAATTCAAACATATATATATATATATATAGAGAGAGAGAGACAGAGAAGAATATCATCACATACTAATCAATCATTCCGTAAGCCACATATTGTATTGCATAAGAGTATTAAGCAACGCCTTAACCACCATATTTTCCTTGCAACACAATAACAATCTACTACTGCCGACGCCATTATTGGAGCATCTATATGTATGCATAAAAAGATGATTGACGGCAAAAAGAAATAATTTTTATAAAAAAAAAAAAAAAAAAAATCACATGATCTGGCAAGTTGCCGGTTGCTCCTCCCAGATGAACTCGCAGGTTTTCGGCCCATCACAGCATTGACCCCCGTATCCGTAGACGTACGTTGGTGGTGGATGTGGACAATTGCTCACAGGTCCATAGATCCAACCGCAAGAGCAGCATCTGCACCCTCCGTAATAGGCCTCGAACCACGGCCTGCAGCAGCAACCACCCGAACCAGGTTTCCACACGGGTACCGGATATGGGTACGGGTGTGCAGGTTCGGGTGGTTTAACAACCGGTTCAGGGGCCGGAGGTGCCGGTTCCACCTTCTGGGGTCCTGGATCAGGTTTCGGGGGCTCTGGCTCCGGCTCAGGAGGAGCTGGCACAGGTGCAGGTGCTGGTGCTGGCACAGGTGCAGGTGCTGGTGCTGGCACAGGCTCTGGCTCTGGCGCAGGTTGGCAAGGTTCTGGTGCGGGAGGGGCCGGTTCAGGAGCGGGAGGTGCCGGTTCTGGTGCAGGAGGGGCCGGTTCTGGTGCAGGAGGTGGTGGTTTCGGCTTCTCTTCTACAATTTGAATGTCTTTGATCACCTTGCATGCCTTGCAACATATCTTCTTGAGGAGCTTCTTGGGATCAAAAGGTCCCGTGATAGTCACCGTGTTGTTCTTCTCATCGTACGTTACAGATTGAATGTTCTCGCGATCTCAATTAACAGAGATAAAAGAAAGAATTAGACACAGTATTGCTACTCCTCTTATCTAGCATTGGGTTCCATATAGTATATAGAAAATCTGATGCCGGTATATACCTTGGAGCTTGCAGAGAGTTTTCTTGATCTTCTTGTTGCAGGTGCTGCAGTGAAGGTCTACTTTCAATATTATTGTGGAGATCTGTACAGAGATTATTTATTCGAGAATTCAAAGTAAACTAATGAAATTAAAGGTTATGGAGTAGATAATAGTGAGATGTCATGATCTTCATGACAAAATTAAGATGAAATATAGGCCATACTGTTTCTTCAGTTCAAATTTTAAAGAAAAGGACAATTTCTTATGATAGAGAAATTGAATTAATTAATGAACACGAAAGACTAAATCTGTGCAAGTTAGTTAACAAATATATACAAGTAGGAAGAATCAATCAATTTATGAGAAAAAAGAAAACTTAATTTGATGATAGAAACAGAAAGTGCGCACCTTCTCAGACATTTCTTGAATGAAATGAAACCGAACAGAGGCTAGTCCCAAAACAAAGAGAGAGAGAGAGAGAGAGAGCTCAACTACTGATGGAAGGGGAACAATTTATGTAGTAGCAAATGAGATTGGAGATATGTGGATGGTCATCCTCTCATCCAATCGTGTGGAGACACATGGAAATGAATTGCAGCAGCTTAATTTATATGGAGCATGTTCTGTTAATACCTGATTAATAGAATGCAAGGGAATTACCACCATTTATGCTCAAAAAAGAATCGCAGCCGATAAGCGTTTGTCAATAATGACTCCTGCCGCTGGCTCTGCTGGTTTTACCAAGATGATGGTCAGTACTAACTAACAAACGAACTATTCACTTAAAAAAGTTTTTATTGGGGAAAGACTCTTCAATTGAACTTTGCCCACCATAGTCGTAAGGACGAGAAGTCTCTTTCCTGTTTTTTGAAATTTAGCTTGGCATGACACGCACGATGATGCTACCACTGCACTTTTATCAGATAAATTATGACTTCAAAATTGAGACATGCAGTAGTTCTCCATTCTCTTTTTCCTTCCTCCTTTCCAACATTTACCAGCAGTCTAAAATGACCAATTCATAAGTAATAATTTACGAGGATTATTGCAATGATACTATGCATGAATGTATTAGGTGATAATAGATCCAAAGAAAAGCAAAGAAAAGTGAATTTGGCGCATAAATAAAATTACTGCAAGTTTTTGAGGAAAAAAAGTATGAGGACTTTGTAATGGGAGCAATGAAACAGGATGATAAGTTAGTATTATTTTCTTTATTTATTTATTTATTTTCCTTTTTTTAGGGGCTGGCTTCATCGGTGGTCAATACTGGCAGCTACATACTTCCATACGATCTTATCAGATTAGCATGGCCGTGCATGCTTTGCGTGCATAATGAGGAAATAAGGATGACACAAGCAAAGTCAACAACGGCAGAGGAGGACAATATATTGGCAGTTGCATGTTGCAGATAAGGTTAGGGTGTGATCCAAGGACTCATGTGGAGTTCTATTAATAAATTACTTCAAGATTTACCATGTACAAAGTTATTTACAACCAGTCCGACTAAACTAGGCTTAACTGGAAGAGCGAACATTAAGTAAAAGCTTGATTGCAATAAATTAACCTCCTAGCTAGCGAGTTCACCGGAACTCTAGATTCTTCACTGTGCATTTGACCCATATCTTGACACATTCATTGGATCTTGCATTTCATATTTAGATATTCTACTTGTTGAACCCAACTTCAAGTTCAAGATAAACACACTTTGCTCGTCTCATAACCATCTTATTGGAGTGCAGCCGCTCAGTCATGTTATGCCATTCTCTACCGGTACCATGTCAATACTGCAAGCAGCATTTTCCGAGGAAAAGGTGTGGATGCGCATGGACTAATAATGGACATGGTGATGGGAAGACTTCGTGCCCGATTGAATCTAGTGTTTTTTTATTTTCAATGAAGTGAAGAAGAAAGGCAGGATCCGAAAAAGAAAATTGAGCTCCATTTCAAAATTGGAGGCATAGAAAAGATTGATCGAATTGGAAGATGACACAAAAAGGTCCAACCTTTTTCAACACACTGAAAGGTAATGATGAAATCCGCCCATATTATCTTAAAGTGAAAAAGAATCATATTCCAAACAAAGGAAAGATGCACGATAAGCATAAAGGAAATCTATCCACTGATCGAACTAACTAATAATTAACTAGTCATACACAGAACACTTGAGCTAATCTTCTATAACTCATGGCAAGCTTCCATACATTGGGCAACCCTACAGTCGTGAACATATATAGCCAGCTAAAAGGTTAAGGTAAAGCCATCATCTTCTTTTAACATCCTAATTAATCTGACACTTCAACCGAGCTTGATGCTTAGCTCCTACTATTTTTCTCTCTCACAGATTCATAATCTATACGCAAAGCAAAACAATAATAACCTATTCAGCTTGAACATAAAGGCATGTGAAATTGTTAATAATCAAGTATTATGTAAGCATGGGAAACTTTGGGTCCAATTCACGGTCTTTCAAAATGATCAGGCTAAGTAAATAAGAGGGAGCAAGCCTAAATTGCTCCTTGATAGTTAGTTTTTTTCTTTTTTTCTTTTATTTTCTTTTCTTTTTTCCTTCTTCTGAGCAGAACATTGGTAGTTAGTTGATACACCATATATGCATATGTTGAGGAAAGCGGTCTCTCCACTAACTTACTGCACTTGAAACGACCGGAACCTATACATGGAAAAGTGTAGATAATACGTTTAATTAAGCTACCTATCTATCTTTTTCATCATGATCGACTAAAATAAATCATCATCTACTAAATTTCTTTTGGATAGAATGATGGGTATAATCCCCCCACATTTCATAAATCGAAAAAAAATAAAGTTATATAGTTATATATATATATATATATATATATATATATATATATATATATATATATATATATATATATATATATATATATATATCAAGATGAATCAAATAACAACCCGAGGCAGGCAGGCAAGCATGTCACAATGAAGAGGAGAAGTTATCATCACTCCGACATGGGGATAGATATGCCCTCTTACATTAATACAGCCCGGCCCCTCTAATTTGAAATTCTCGCACACATGCACGAATGCCACTAGCTGCTAGTAGCCCATGTTAGGCCTCAAATGACCACCTCTCACAAAAACAATCCGTGACCAATGCCTCCTTCCTTCTAGCTAGTAAAAAAGAAATAGGTCAGGAAATTAAGAGTACTGTTTCAACTGACAATTGCATGCCTATCCATCTCCCCAGAAACTTATATTAGTTTCGTTGGTGGTTTAATAATTAAGGGCTTGCCAAAAAAGTTCATCAGTGGTGAAAAACCCTCGCCAGAATCCTCCTATAAGACTCCTATTCTTATTGTGCCTGTATCTATTGTGTGCATGCATCGATAAATATTGAATTAGCTTCTAATCGATTTATCTTAATCAAATTCCATAAATCCAAATGAGATTCCCACCTTCCCACCTTGGAGTCATCATTTTTTTAATTTTTCTATATTTATGGTGACTTATTTGGAATTTTATGAGAAAATCCCAAAAATTATTATCCAAAAATTATTCCGTGAATTACTATATGACCATCTCAATTAATTCTATATCCAATATTTCTTCTTTTTTTTTGACCAAAACGGCAGATGGAGACCCTCCGCATTCCATTAACAAACAAATAATAGAACTACAATAATATTTTGAAAATACAACAATACATAAAAGAAACATCAAACTAGCTAAAAAAAAAAATGCTACATAAAAAGTCCTCCAATAACTACCAGGAGTCGAATAAGTCCATCAAATGCACCAATTCTCTCCAGGAGGAGTAATGTCCACCAATCATGTCTGGTCCAGAGATAGAAGAGGGTCGCCAGAGTCTTCACCTGATGTTCCATCCGAAATCTGAACGCGCCCTTCGTCCGAGGGTATATCTGTCCAAAGAATAACATCATGAATAATCGTACGTATACACGTGTGCAATGGACGTACAATAGAATTAAAAATTCTATTATTTTTTTCTCTCCACACATTACAACATAAGGCTGTTATTAGGGCCCTAGCCAATTGTGAGATCTTGCCACTAACACATAATTTGCCATCAAAACTAGTGCATGCCCCTATGTTGATACTAATCCCAAACCTTCTAGCACATTTCGACCATAGTTCACAAGTAAAGTGACAGTTCAATAAAAGGTGATCGGTAGATTTTCCGTCCCTGTTACAAAGAACATAGATATTCGGTCATATCCATCCTCTTTTCTGTAGAGCTGGCCAAGTAAGAAGGGCTTTTTTAATGACCAACCAGAGAAACACCCTAACTTTGGGTGGACAACAGTATTCCAAATCCAAGTGGAATCAGTCAGAGCAATTTCACTATCCACAAAATGATTGTATGTACACTTGACCAAAAAGACTCCATCTTTGCTCCATCTCCAGTGGGGTTAGTTCTCCACCAGTTGACTATGTGTGAAGTTACTAAGTAGAGATCTCAACTCTCGAGATTGTGACTTTTTGAGGACAAAAAATGGGTGTCGAAAATTCAGGCTCCATCTAGCTCGGCCCCACAACGTGCTTACCTTGGCCTCCATGTCCCTAAAAAGTTGGTAGGCCTTTGGAAATAAAAATTTTAGAGGTACCTGAGAGCACTATCTGTCGTGCCAAAATTCTATACTGTGCCAATTTTCAAACTTAAACTCCAAACTCGGCCAGGCAATATGTCGAGACATCATAATACCTTTCCAGAATCTACATGTATTGCATGACCATCGAGATTCTGTAAGCCAGGTATCCTCCCTAGGACGATATTTTGTAGCCCCCAATTTTTGAAAAGAGCCGTAAGGTCGTGAAAACAAGCTGATGACCACTAGGCTGAGGTCTGCTAGGCTGGCCACGCTGAGGTCCGCTAGGCTGAGAGCCACTAGACTAATTTATGCCAAATTGCGGACTATTAGGCTAGGCAGGCTGGGCAAGACGACCGTTAGGCTGAGAACCACTAGGCCGATGAGCATCAAGTTGGCGAGGATGATTTTGAGCCTCGCATCCTTCTTACTTCATGCTAGGCAGATTTTGAGTCTGATATCCACATTGACTTATACTATGTTGATTTTGAGTCTGACATGCAAAACGGGCTTCAAGTGCCCTACGGCGTGCTCTCCGATTCCGATTGCGAATTCGAAACCGTCTTTGCGCCGCGATAAGTTCTCTTTTGGTGTCATACACAGCGAACTCCTTGAATATTGGAAGGGTTACAGTTTGTTATGATGGATCAGAATTTGAAAATTTAAGTGGCTGTTGATGAATCAACGCCCCCTGGTTATCCCCTGGTTATCCAGAACTATCAGGTCATCTTTTTGTGATTTTGAACATTTTAGGCCGACCTCGACCTCGAACACCAATTTCTCTATCGTCTCTCCAATTCTGTTGACATAAAATTGGACCACCATCTACTCTTCAGTATAGGAGATTTATTCAACTGTGGTCCCCAATCTGTTTTCGGAAAAAACAGGAGATCTTTCCATTGTGAATTAGAAAAAAATTACATATTATCAAAATTTATCAAAAAAATACTGTGGTCCCAGCCTCGGGGGCCCACGAGGATGGGAGCCTCAAGGGCTCTATTTTTTTTTTTTTTTTGGCCTCAATTGGCCTTCTGTTCGCGGGGCCTTAATTGGCCTTCTGCTCTCGGGCGCACACGAGGTTCACAAAGCCAGAAACTTTTTTTTTTTTTTTGGTTTTGTCAGCCTCGAAGGCGTCCGCGAGGCTGGGCCGTTTTTTTTTTTTTTTAATTTATTATTTTAATTTATTTATTTATGTTATTTATTTATTTTTATTATTATTATTATTTGATTTGGTTTTGAATTTAGGTTTGGACTCGGATTTTGATTTTGGATTCGAATTTGGATTATTTTTATTGTTCTCCGGTAATTACTGTGGCTAAAACAAATGAAAATGAGCTGAGGCCCCAAAATATATAAAATCATAAAATAAGGAAAGAAAAGGAAAGGAAGATTATGATAGGTGCTAATGTAACGAAGGAGATGGTTCCTAGAAAAGGAATTAGTTTAAGCTGACCCAAGACTTGGTGATAGTGGTGGTCATGTGCAGATTGGCTGGAGTACCTATGTGAAAAAGAGTTGCACGTTTGTACTAATTATGATGCATCTTTACTACTTTATGAGTGTTCTATTCAGGAATAAACTCTTAATGCGACTCCTAAGTTTTCATGTACTTTCAGTTATATTGCAATGCTAACATATCCATATCCATCCATTATCTTGTTGTTAAAGCAAAAGTCTTGCTGTTTCAGTTTGTTTCGATTTGTTGAGGGGATATCTTATTCTGTTTTGAGCTAGAATGAGTTGATCGCTTGGATGTTTTGAGCTATGTTGGCTTTATACATTCAGTGGATTTGATGAATATTGAGTTGGAGCTGTATCTGATTATCGGGTTGGAGATGAGTCACCAGTATTTAAAGTTAGGTGCTGTGTGCGTAATAATACCATTGCCATCAGAAAGTAACTATTGTATCAAGTCTGAGCATCCACAGGACACCGACAATGGCTTTATTTCGTTTTCATTTTTGCTTTCCCCCCACGAGCCCGGAACGAGGAGGAACGAGCCAATTTGGCAGGCGGCAGGCAGGCCCATTCATTTCACTTCAATGCTGCAAAAGCATTCGACACCTGACTTTGCCCACGCCCACGCCCACGCCCACGCCCACGCCCACGCCCACGCCGCGCAGAGACTCCCACTGCCCACTGCTCTCTCAGTCTCAGCTTCCCCTCTATCTGAGCACGAGAATGAAGTTGTGCCCAGCTCATGGGGGCCCACAAAAGACTTTTTGCTGGTAAATTCTAAAGGCACACCTCAAATGATAAACGGTACGTGCCGTTTAAAGTCGCATCTCTTTTAAAGACATATATATGGAAGTTTTAAAAATCTCAAGTTTTTTCGATGTTGTACTCCGATGTTAAAAGTAAAGTGTTTTTAGGTATTTTTAAAAGTGTGTTTTAGAGTGATCTGATGATATGTGTTTTGAAGTGTTCTGATTATGAATTATAGAGTATTCAAACTTGTACTTGGGGGTTAAGTTTTTTCATAGGTTTTCGTTTAGTTTCATAAATATAAAAAAATATATATATATATATAACTAATTAGAAAAAACTAAAGTACGTGGAAGAGAATTAGAATAAGGAGAATAAGAGATTTGTATGGATCATTGTTTATATTGTATTATTAATGATATATTATTGTGTATAATAGCTTTCAGAGAATTAGGTTCGAACCCCCACGACATTCCCCCTAGATTTATTGTCACACAGGTTTTGCAATCAACACAAAGAGCACCAATTCTAGATGTTGATGCAGGTGATTTAGCTCGTGCTACTCGGGAGGAGGAGTAGATTGGTTGGAGGTCCCCCGGTTGTATTTATGATTACAGCTGCAGGATATTTTAACTATTGAGTACTATGTAATTTTTAGTTTGTGGTAATCTGTGTTGTAACCTACTTTTGCCTCTATATGGGTCTATGAATACTTAAATATGTTCGATTAAAATCATTTTAATGGAACACAGGGGACAATATCTCACTGTTTTGATTTTAAAAAAAAGGAAAATAAGGAATATTATTGAATAAATAATTTATAACAGTCCATAATATCCTGATTTGAGATGTTTTAAGAAACACTTTAAAACACCTATCCAGATATTAGGAGGTGTCCGAAAAGCACTTAAAAGTACATGTCTAAAAAGTCACAAGAAAAGTGTACTTATAAACACTTTATAATGCATCCCTTTAGCACACGAAAGTACTTGATAACTATCTCCCAAGCATAGCATAAGGATACGTTCGTTTTATCTGAAAATATCATTTCTCTCCCAAATCCTTCCCATCCTCCTCCCCCCTTCCTCTTACTAGAGCTGGTAAATGGCTCGAGCGGCCGGTTGGGCATGCCCGGCCCGACACGTGCCGGTATCTCGGCTCGGGCCGTGCCCGATCCGAAGTCGGTCGTGCCGTTGGAACAGTATGGAATTTTAATAATTGAAAGTAGGCTATTATTTTTTCTTTTCAAATTGTAATATCTACATTTGTTGTGATTTTCATGTATTTTCTAAAAATTTTTTTGTAATTTTTAACTCTTAAATCTCTTAGAAAAAATACTAAGAGCAAGTTAAGGGTGACGGTCAGGATCATCTCCCCTCTCTTAGGGTTTTGTATAACTTTTAAAGAGATTTATAGAGCAATTATATCAATGTAATAAGATTAAATATAATATAAAAAAATTTACTGTTGTTATTTCTTATTAAATCCAATTAAATGAAGCTAAATAGTCTCCTAAACTTCTTTATAATTAATTAATTTTTTTTTATTAAAACGAGCCGGTACGGACACGGCACGTGCCCAGCGTGCCGTGCCGACGGGCCAAGCCCGGGCCTAAGCCGGGGCAGGCGTGCTGTGCCTAAGGCACGGCACGTCCCATTTTCGGGACGTGCCGCGCCCGGCACGGCACGCCCGTTCCAGGCACGGGTCGTGCCATAAGAGGTAGACATGGCAAGTGGACCATGCCGAGTACGGCCCACTTGCCAGATCTACCTCTTACCCATCACCCTTCACGGTCCATTTGCCAGGTCTACCTCTTACCCATCACCCTTCCTCCTCACTTTTCCTTCTTCGGCCTAATTACAATCCTGACCTCTTGGAACTAAGATAAACGAGGTGATATGCTTGTTTAAAACATATTGACAAATTAAAACCAATTTTAGTTGGGTGTGCATGTAGGATTGCCCCTTTTAACTTTGCGGCCTGACCAGATTGTCGGCATAGTACCGAGGGCCCATGGTGCGGCCTGTGAACTCCAGTGGACCGGGCTAGTGCATTTCTTTCTCCTCCTGGCCCTGCTCCTCTGCTCTGCTCTTGAGCTACTGGTGTATAACAATAGTGATTGTACTGTTGTATGCTGCGGTAACTGTAGTGCACGCATAGCTCTCTGACCACACAATACCTTCTCTCTCCCTTTCCATTTCTTCAAGTTTTCTGGTACATTTATTTATGACAATAATCATTATATAGTCACTAGACTCTTAATTTTATGCTTGTGCCCCCCACGGATCATACCTGCCCATATATTCTTGGGATCGATTGGTATATATATATATATATATATACATACATACATACATACTGGATCAGCTGTCCAAATCAATCTGGAACTGCTGTTAGATTTTGCCGATTGAAACCATCTCACGATAAAAATCTATTTGTGTGCAGGTATGCTACGGGTCCATATTAAATAGGTCCAATTGACAGATTCTGACCAAAACCTTACTTACTCCATCTCATGGATGGGACCGAGTTTGGTCCAAGTCATGTATTCACTTGTGATTCCCACCCACGCACCCACCAGTGTAAGGTCTAGACTTTTCAGTTGTGTGTATTTCCATACCCTAGCAACCTGTGTCATACGCAGCAGGTTCGGAATGGGTTTGGGTGGAATTTGAATCCTTAATTAAAGTTCACATAAGTTAGTAAGTTTGTAGAAATAGATATCAGGAGATCGAATTAATTAATTAACCATATATCTCCAAATTATCACTGCAGTAAACATTCAATCTACTTTGAAGAGGAGGAGCGAGCGCGCAGTGTTCGACAATATCACTTGAAATCTTGTTTATGTTTTATAACAACTCCAAAATGAAAAAAATGGACATATAGCTAGCCTGTTACGTAACATTTGGTGGTGGTAACTTTTCATGTTATTAATTATGACGATTAAAAGTAATTAAGTTGATGTAACCATGGAAGTGCTGACAACTATAATTGAAGAGTTCACGGATCCAATACCTAGCTACTCAAGATTCATATATATACGTACTACGTACTAACTGTTCTAATTAAAAAGCATGCATGCAATCACCCATAAAGAAAAACACAAGTCTTTCAGGACCAACAACTGTACGTTTTACCTTAATTAGGATTAATTAATGAAAACCAAGAGATGAGGCTAATAATAAACAAATCAAGATATGTGGCTCGTTAATTAGGCTTTTTTTTAAAATCTTTTTCCTCCGTTTTTTTTTTTAGTATATAATTTCCAGGCGTTTTCTTCTTGCTGGAAGTTTGTTCAGCTGGTCAGTACTCCAATTAATCCAATGCGCTGGATAAAGACCGATCGAGCGAATACTAATGGCAAGCAGCAGGCTATATATTGCAATGGCACCAGTGGATTTCGTTTCACCCGCACGTTTTGGTATAAGGACGGGCTATATAGCTAGTCTAGCCTGGTCATATCTCTCTCTCTCTCTCTCTCTCTCTCTCTCTCTATATATATATATATATATATGAGGAAATGGGAAATACACCGACGGTGAAGGGAGTTTCTTTACGGTCGCTTAGGTGGCCTAATAAAATTATAACACGTGGCGTCATTCAAAGTAACAAATAAATGAATTCTCTTAAATGACATCACGTGTAATAATTTTATTGGACCACCTAAGCGACGGTGAAGGAAACTTCCTTCACATCCCGTTCTCTCTCTCTCTCTCCATATATATATAGAGAGAGAGAGTAAACGGGAAATACACCGACGGTGAAGGGAGTTCCTTCACCGCCGCTTGGGTGACCCAATAAAATTATTACATGTGGCGTCACTCAAGAAGTATTTAAGAGAGTTTTTTATTTGTTACTTTAAGTGGCGCCACGTGTAATAATTTTATTGGGCCACTTAAGCGGCGGTGAAGGAACTCCCTTCACCGTCGGTGTATTTTCCGTTTCCTCGTGTGTGTGTATATATATATATATATATATATATATATATATATATATATATATATATATATATATATATAGAGAGAGAGAGAGAGAGAGAGAGAGAGAGAGAGAGAGAGAGAGAGAGAGAGAGTGTGTGTGTGATATATGTATATAGCAGAATATGCAGCAGCTGTTTAAAGCCATCTGTACTGCGCAGACGTCGTCATTGATGGTCGGCTACGCACGTACGTCTTGGTGTTGGTTTTGGTTTTGGTGTTGGTGCTGGCGTTCGGCCTCCTCCTCTTGTCTGATCTAAAAATTGTAAATCTAACCATGCATGGACCCTGAGGATTATTGGCCCAAGGTCCCAGTCCGTATCATATGTAGCTGCTGCGATATTAATTGGCCGGTTCCAGTGTGCAGTCCCTGCATGCATGGCCTACAGGACCACAAACTCAAGACAAACTTTCGTTCTGCCAACGTTCCATTCGCCAGTCCATATATGACATGTCTCTTCCCTAATTAATTTACTTCGCGATCTCGATGCATCATTTCTGCTCTGACAGTTACTCGTACTGGTTGGACTTAATATCTAAATATCAGAAATTAAATTAATAAAAATTGTAGCAACCATACTACACTAAAGATTATCGACACAGTCTAATATATATGTTAGCCACATATATGGATCTAAAGGTATATAGGAAATAGCTGCCTCTTTGGTATCACTGTACGTTATACACGTTCGGCGAGTTCTTTTCTAATGGAATCCGAAGGGCTGCTTGATCATCATTGCATCTTCAAAAAATTACATAGTAAATAGATTTCCAACATTGTAGTTTGACTAGTCACCATGTTGGTGTATGTCCATACATAACAAATTCTATTTATAGTATGATATTATTTAGTAGAGTATATACAAGTTGGATGCATAAATGAATCAAGAAGACAACGACCGGCATAACTGCTATGACTTCAAGTGCATATATGACAGAGTCACAACTTGTATTTAGTAATAGAATCAACTACAAAGTTATAGTACTCTAGATTCTCTATGAAACACTACCAAGATCATCTCAATCAGAGTTCGGATGCGAGATATATCATCGTTTTATGGAAGAGAGCAGCACTATTGAAAGAAGGTTGGGAGATCAAACCTACCGATGACCTCATGGATGGCACGGTTAAGCTGAGATATATGAGGAATACTAGTAAAACGATAGGATTATACTTAGCAATGGAGTATTATGTAGTAAATGACTAGTTGGGTAGAGTAGAATTCAGTTTTATATCTGCTTATTAGATATGGTTGTAATTTAGGATTTTTTTTACTAATAGTGGAAGCCCCTCTTTATTAGATGGAAGCCCCTCTTTATTAGATCAGGAAGAGTTGATATGGGGAATTTCTTGAATCTCTTTAAAAATCTTGTATATTATACTGTACATTTTTGATATATGTGGTTGCTTTAATTTTATGCTACTTAATAGATTTATTATTTTATTAACTACTTTAGAATTGGGTAATAATCCTATTTACTCCCCTCTAGTGATTGTTTTTATACTATACCTCAATTGACAGTGGTATTGGAGCATTAAGGTTAGATTAGATAGCGAGTTTAGCAACCACATATTAAACAGTTTTTCCCCAAGGCAAGACAATTATCTGAATCCAACTATTTGATGACACACAAATGATGCTTACTAGATAGAAAGTTATGATGAGTCTTTTTGTTGTCAACGAACATGATGGGTGAGGGGGCTAGGTTTGGTGTGGTGCCCCGTAGGTTTGGTGTGGTGCTGGTGGGAGTAGATGAGAGAGAGATAGAGAGAGAAGATGGGTGCTCTTAGTAATAATTAAAGTTAAAAATTGAGATTAGTTTTGATAGAATAATGGGTGCTCTTAGGAACAATCAAAGTATTTAAAATTTAAAATGGGGTGCTTTAGAAAGTAGGTATCCTTAGTGGGTTCTCTTAGAAGTGCTCCAATCTTTAACTTGATTGTAACTTTGTCTCAGTTGTGTCTGGATGAATATTAATACTCTTACGGACCTAGTTTTCGATTTATTGATGCACTTTCGGGGTGAAAGTTGGTTAACCTATTTAATGAATATATATGTGTTAGGAGTAAAGTATGAAATCAGAGCTAGATCTCGCATTCGTACGTAGTATGTATGTAGCTAGAGATTCACATGCTATTTGGTAGGTGCAAACATAACATATTCGATTCAGTAGGAGGACTAATGGAGGATCTACTTACCTCTACATATTGCAACTATAGTTGAGACGACACCTGACCTATCCACTTTGCTTTTCAAAGTAGCAGACGTTCTGCAAGTAATGTAGATCCGTAGGAGAAAGAAGATATTACATGTATAGCCTTCTTGAGGGTCAGATCGACAAGGACTCGATCTCCGCCACTGGATCAACACTATCCATATCAAATGCAACTCCAATTAACCGGCTAAGGGCCGACCTTTAGTCCTAGCCCGAATAGGGATGTATGCTTGGCCACTGCCCTTGCACCCACAGCGATCGATCCCTTGTAGGTGCCAGGTCCACCCGTTAGTCCGGCCAGTTGCGAAACCCACTAACAGTGCGGCCATTTTCCGTCCAAATGCACCACACCGTACGGGAGCTGCAACCTTTGAAATTTGACATTTTGTCTCTGTTGCTGCCTAAAATTATCTATCTAGATTCGCAGAGGTAACCTAAGCGTTAAATAGAGATTCTAATCCAAGATGAACTCGAACTAAATAGGATGTCAGGAGCAAATTTTCAATTTAATGAAATTCATGTAAGTAACTTAATTATAGAGAGATTATTAGAGATCGAGGAAAGTGTTCAGATAATAAGTAGATAGTAGTTAACGATGTTTAGTCGACATGAATCTCTAACCTATGCTTCGGAGGAAGATTGGGCGCTTGACTTGTTCTTAATTATTTGAAGGAGTGTATTATAATTTTCTTATTATATATATTCTTCTCTCCTTTGTCTCTCAAAAATACAGGTCTTTAGATTATCCTAGTGTAGGAAAATCAATATTCCCATTTTCTCTTCTGAGAGTTGTAGTTACGTGTAGGTTGTTGGGGATAATTAGAGTTGCAGTTTGTTCGCAGTAGAAATTCGTTGCCTTACTTCCATTGAATACATTTTAGATTACAATGAAAGAGAACAAAAAAAAGAACAAACGAGAGGATTTTATATCTCAATCTCTCTTTTTTACAATGAAAACGTGGGATCTGTGTGGCGATGGGATCTGTCAAGCAGCTCCTTTGGACGATCTGACGTCGAACTCTTCTCTTTTGAATATGGCGGCCGACTGTAGAACTGATCTCCTCTGGTCTTGATTCGTTCAAGATTCTATGTGTAACTCGAACTTTACCAAAACCTTTAGATGCTGAATAAAAAGACCCATAGGGCTCCCTCAAGAGGGTATTTATAGTCTTAGGATTATATGAGAGTTTCTATCTAAATAGAACTTGTACTCATCAAGGATTCCAAACAAATATCTTAGTTTTGATTTAAATCACTTGATTTAGAGTTCTGATCGGATTTAATTTGGATATTTTGATACTCAATCAATTTGAGATTCTGGTTATCTGCTCACGCGGAGTTAAACTCATCAAAACGCGGAGCTAAAGAACCAGAACGCGGAGCTAACACGGAACTATTGAATATCTCCGCATTTTACTCAAACGAGAAGCTAAAATAGCCAAGCGCGGAGCTACTGAGTTAGCTCCGCGTTCTGTTGTGGAAAACTCTATTTACTTAGAAATTTTCATTGCCAACACTGTTGAACTTTAATTAATTCCGAGATTTCCATGTGTAGAGATGTGTTTTTATGCTAAAGATGCATTCAGTTTCCTTAGAGTTAATTAAGCATCTTGTCCTCGGAGAATATATGATTTCTTTTGTCCATGCAGGGCAGGAATGATTCTTATTGATTACTACTGACTCTTTATATTTGATTGGATAAGGGCGGATCAGAGCTTGAATTGTGTTCCGATCGACTTCCCAAAGAGAGATCACGTAATGACCCTTGTAACTTCATGGAATCGTCGACATGGCTTCTTCTGCATGTGTTGATGGCATTCCGACTCAGATCATGGGATCTGAACTGAAGTCTTCTGGTAACGTTTGTATGTTTATTTGGTAGTTAGTGGCTGTCCTTGGACTCAATTAATTTTCAGACTTTTGCATTGTGGGCTCTTACTGGGTCCGGCCTTAATTTGCCAAAGTCCAGACCCGTCAAATTAGGAGATAACAGTCTCTAATTACTATACAAACTTTGGTGGGTCCCATGTACTGCTAGCTTGTATCTTTTGCCGTAGCCGGTCGGCACACAGGAAAGGTAGTACTCGTCTTGTCCGTATACTTGAGATTCCAAATTAAGTAGTAGTATAATTGGGTAACATTGCTACAAGAGGAGATAGAGCGATCGAGTACAAAGAAGTTGAGAGCTGTTGTCGAGGAAAATCTGGCTCTGCTGCTGCTGCTGCTTGTAGCCTGGTGTCACGTGCGATACATACGTGGGGGTGGGGTTTCCTCGCTTTTTATTCATCATCGACTCATCTCTTCCTTCGTGGCCCCCGCTGGGGAAATTCTATATGCGCACCACATTTTACAGTGTGCACCACATACTATATGGTAAAGTGACTTACAACATAGGGAAAAATGATGCTCACTAGTAAAATATGGTGCGCATTTAGAATTTCCCCTCCTGCAGAGGTCGAGAGAACAGAGACCCGAGATCGGTCCTCAACCCTGTTACTCTAGTCAAGGGGATAAGATAAGGAAGCAGTAACAGCAGCAGCAACGAAATTTCATTGGGACACAAGAAGAAGAAATGCTCTACTCTACTAGCAGGAGTATTATTGGATATTGATATTTTATACGTACCAACAAGTCACGTGAGTGCCAACCCTTGCTCTCATTGGGCTCTCTGACTCTCTGTCTCTTCTCTGTCACTCTCACTCATCACTATATGTAATGTAATGTATGTATGTATGTATGTTTGAGTGTGTTGGGTTGCGAGGGCCATGGTCGGTCTTTTGTATTTGACCACCGGGTGGCCGTTCAATTCCATAGAGGCAAACGAACGGTCGGTGATGGGGATCAAACGGCCTGCTTTAAAGCTGTGATCTCTTCCGCAACGCCGCCTTTTTTTACTCCAGTCCAGCTTGGCGTGGCGTAAAAAGGGAAGGTATTATATCAATCAATCCTCACCCCGTTTCCCCCGTTCGGTCTTAAAATGGGAAGCAAAACTCTTTTCTTTTTTTTTTTTAGTTCAAAATCAAAATGAAAGTTCAAAAGGAAAAGAAAAGAAATTAAATTGAATAAAAAAATAAAAAAGAAGATCGGTTGGTAGAACAGAAGGGAAGGGACTAGTGATCAAAGAGAGAATACACACTTATAATAATAATAATAATAATAATAATTGATAAAACTATGAACCAATAAGTAAATCAATAAGTAAGTGAAGAATAATTTCGTATTATGCGATGTTAATGATCATATTTTTATAAGTGAACCAGACAAATATAAATAGTAAAATAAGAGAATATATAATTTGGTTATAATTATATATAATTCTTAATCAGTATAATTAGTTTAATTAGAAATATTTGACAGATATACTGATTTAGAAAGATACTACGAGGGACGGTAATAAATTAGAATATTTTTCAAACATCCTAATTTAAAAATATATTATGAAATAGTCTAATAATAATAATAATAATAATAATAATAGTATTTAGTATAATAATAATAATAATAATAATAACCGACTGAGCTACCGAGCGAGCGAGCGTGTATATCCAGACTCCCATCCATCGATCGATGATCTTCCTCTTCTTTCGTTCGTTCGTATAGTTTGGTTTGATTTGGCTTGGCTACTGTTATTTGTCGTTGTTGTTGGTTGGAAGGGGCAACCGATCCATGTCCGGATCTCCTTCTTCCTCTACCGCCGGGGGAGGAGATCATCCTTCAGCGATAGATCTGGTGGGAGGGCGGAGATCAGTCATCGACCCCTCATCTTCTCGCACGAGATCAGCCGCAGAAGCGGTGTGGCCCCAGCACTTCGTCGAGGCTGTCGCCGCTCGTGTCGCAGTCGATGCCGCAGAAACGCAAGGCAGGCTAGCCGCTGCTCCTGCCATCGCCACCGTCTTCCAGGTATATGTGTCAATTCCGCATTAGCTTTTTTCCTTCTTTTCTTAAACTTTGTTTAGTGTTTTGGCAGTTAATTTCTTCCTTTCCTTTTTTTTTTTTTTTTTGGTTTGAATAGTATAGTTTCTTAGATTTATTCTATACATATGATGTTTGATTTCATTTTGCTCCGCATAAACTATAAAAGGAAGGATTGGGGCTGTTGTTTAGTTGGCTGGAAGTTGTTTCCATTTCGAGTTATTTATCTTCTTTCTCGGTGTCGGACCGATGATCATTTAAGGAAAACCAAATTCTAACTCGGTGTAGCTATCGAGTATCCATTTTCCAGAACTAATACTTCTTTTTTTTTTTTTTTTTTATATTTTTTTTTAGGGTTAACATTTCTTCGTCTACTTCCTCTTCTCTTCGTCATCCTTATCCTTGGGTCTGTTCTGTCATTCCATGGTTTCTTTTGTTCGTCTCTTCTTTCTCTCTGAACGTGACAATACAGTTGATTTCTTATTTTTTGCAGCAGTCTCTGGAACTCTGCAGTATTCTGGAGAGAGAGGGAGAGAGATAGAGAGAGAGGAGATTCTCAGATTCCTTTTTGACCCCCTTTAAAGATTACTCTCTCTCTCTCTCTCTCTTCTCTCTCTCTCTCTCTTCCCTGATCCATCATTATCGCTGGTACTCATTATTTACATTAGAATTAAGAAAGAAACAAAAAGGGGAGCATTGAGTTTTGGGTTGTGGGATGATAATATTAGCTAAGAATAGGAATCGGAATAGACGACTCAACTCCATCCACCAGGTTATCCGCATCCCCGTCCTGCACTTTCAGTAGCAAGCAAACTCAGCGGCAGCCAGCCGCTGCAATGCAATAATTAAATACAACGCCTGCAGTGCAAAACTAGTCTAAGGCTAAGCTCATCCCTTTTTGGCTCTTGTACTTTGTTGTGGCCTTGTTTCGTCCTTCATTTCCTTTTTTTTCCTTTTCCTTTGCCATCGCCCTGCCTTGCCTGTGTCCTAGAAACGCCGTACAAGGTCTGGTAGCTAATCCAAATAAAAACCCTAATTCCTCATCCTTATCGTGAATATTACATGGAGTTCATTCCTTACTTTGGAGTAGTTTTTTGAGTGCTTGTATGCTTGTCCCCCCAGAAAGCGGAGCCCCTTGGTTTGTTTGAACATTTTAAAAATAATAGTAGTAAGAGTAGAGAAAAATACTCTTTGGAAATGACATGTTTGTAGAGAAAGTACTCTTTGGAAATGGCATGTTTGTTTTATATGTATTAAGTATATGTATATATGGGTTAGCTTTGGTGCTTAATTAATTACTAAGTGTGAAGAGAGAGTGGTTTTAATATTGCCAAAAAAAAAAAAAATAGTGGAGTACAAGGTGATTTAGTTGTCTTGGAAATGAAAGTGTGGGGGAAAGAAGAAACAAAGCAACGCGTCCCCCTTGCATGGTCGCAACGCGCGCCATGGGGGAGAGAATACTTAGCTACGCCCCTTCCAACATTTTGGTTCCCTCCCCCAACATTCTTAATTTAAAGTTGCATCTTAATCTTCCTTCTCTCTCCCTCTCTCTTCTCTCTTATTTATTTAATTAAATTATCTATACATCTCTTCCTCTACCTATTGTATTCCATGTATATCCTCTTTCTTCAGCCGCCCCCAACCCACCCAAAAAAAAAAAAAAAAAATTAATTATTTCTCTATCTCTACTCTCTCTCTCTCTACTTGTTTATCCCACCATTTCGACTCATTAATGAAATGGTGGCGTGGGTTTCTCCACTCCACTCCCCTATAACCAGCAGTGGGTTCTTTGCATCTGCATCTGCTGCTGGGATGGGATGGATACAAGTCCTTTTTGATTTTTGTCGTTTGCTTTCAGTTCCATATGGGTGGTTGGGGGAGGGGGGAGGGGGGGAGGGAGAGAGAGAGAGAGAGAGAGACTGAGTGATTTCTGATAGACTGATTGGATGTCAATCACATCACATCATCCTTCCTGTTACTTTCACCGGCGTGTGTGCTCAAACAGTTGATTCTGTTCAGTACTTCTGTTGGGTCTTCTTCCATCTCCTTGGCCATGCATTGCCCCATTTTAGTCTTACTCTGTCTGACTGAGTCTAGCCTCCTCTCCTCTCCGCAAAAACCTTACCTACGCATCTAAATACTACTATATAGTATTCTTAGGTCATATATATGATTATGGGGGTCCATTCACTCGCATACGGAAGAAGAAAGCAATGCAGCGCAAGACAATGCTAGAAGCATGCTGCCGCTGCTGAGAAGTAAATTGGTGGTTCAATTCTCTAATATTTATTTGGTCATTGGTTTTCTAGTGCAAGGATGCATGATCAATCTCACCACAGGATACGAAAGAGATCCATTTCTCTTTTGGGGACCATGACCATATGTTTTTTGTACCACAAAGTACGTCATTGGATTGTCGCTTCTATTGGATTGGCCTTGGGTTACATAGGGTTTGAAGTATCTGCCTCACTCTCTCCATCACCATCGCTACCACCACCTCCACCTCCCTGGTGGGCGGGTCCATCCATCTCTCTATCTCACTTAATTTTGAGTTCTCTGAAACAATTGGAATTTGTGCTTCTGTATCTAATCAGGGACCCCTTTTTTATAATAATAATAATAATAATAATGACAGGATTGCTTGTAGTACAGGCTGCCATTTCAAGAGAGAGAGAGAGAGGAAAAAAAAAGAACAACTTCTAGTTGGTTTGATTAATCCACCAATTGAATTAAAGAAAGTAGAACTGTAGTATTATAATTTGAAACACGAGACCTTGGTCTTGGGATATTGGTTAAGGATTTAATAATTGTAGCATATAATAATCAGATGCAGCAGTACTCTTCTTCTTCTTCTTCTTCTTCTGATGGATGGATGGATGGATTAATGAATTTAGAGATCTTATCCTTACTTGTATCTTAACATTACTGCTTTTTTAGACATCCATAGATAGCAACTCAAATTTTTTTTGAAGGAACATTAGGACTGTTGTCATCAGTTGTAACTCATATTTTCAATACCTCTCTTATAGCTTTCCTCAGCGCGAAAGATTGTCAGCATAAAGTACAAGTGAGAATTCCATTTTGCACATTAATCATTGTTTACTTCATGAATTCCTTTGACCTAAGCATTGCTCTTGTAGCATTTCTGGTACAAATAGTACTGACAAAGAAAGATGATAAGGATGTAGGCTTAAACTGGAACTGCAAACAAAGACATTGTCCTTAAAACAAAGATGTAAAAACCTTGGAATTATAAAATTGCAGCCCTCACTAAACCTGTAGCACAACATTGCAATTAGTTTGTAATTTTATGTGCCTGTGTCTTCAAAGACACCATGGCTTAATATCTAAAGATCATTCTGCATGCAAACCTCAAGAACATCATTGTGACTTATCCAAAAATTCACTTTTTGTTTCATTATTTTATGTATTATTTGACTTTCAAATTTGTTGTGCCTTAATCTCTGCAGATATCTTCCTAAAACCATATATCTATGTACATTATATTTACACAAGCAACAACTTTACGTTAAAAATCGGAAATCCTTGGGCAATTTGCAATTTGAACATATACCGATCTATAATATATGGCTTTCATGTTCATGGTGTGTCTTGTGGTTTTTTATTAATTTCTTCAAAATTTAGAATCTGATGTATTAGTTGAAGGTTCCTTGATTTTATTCGAGGCCTCTGGGCTTAATCTTTTATTTAGGTTGAGCATATTGATCACAGTGAACATTGTGCACTCTACTTGGCAAGTTCGAGCATATTCTCAATTACACTTTGCATTTTGCTTGGCGAGTTGATTTATCATCAACTAACCAAATGCGGTAGGTGATTTTAGTTACTTAGTTACTTGGTAAGTCCTACATTCCTTCAGTTCTAGTTTGGAATATATGTTTTCATCTTTTTGACTCACATCATTAACTCGATTTTTCCTTCTTGATATCCTTCCATGGTTGTAGATTGATACCATGATACCCGAACAAACCCCCCACCCCACCCCCAAATGCTTCCTGGCAGGAGTTGCCCACATGTCTATCTCAAACTACGATCACAGTAAACTGTATCATTCTAATAGGTCACCCACCATCAACTCACTAATATAAAATGTTCAATAATGAGTATATCAAAACTTATATTGATATGTAAACATTTTTGTTTCTTGGATCTTTGGAATTTTTTGAGTAATTTATGTAGAGTACTTGAATCTAAAAAATGTTCAATCTATTTACTAATTTCTGTTAGATTTTTTTTTTGGGCTCCAGCCTATGGAATTACGCGTGGAAACTTATTTTTTCCCTGTACTCCTAAGCTTTCCACAATTTTTGGTATAATACCATCATATGGATCAACTCAGTTGTTGGGTTTGTGTCTGGCAACTAGTTTAGCACCAAAAGGAGGTGGTGATCTGGGTCCTTGGAAACGTGACTTCGGCAGGTCTTAGTACTTAAAAACCACTTTATTCACATATAAAAAAGGATAGTGGAATTTGATCGATTGGTTAGTAGAGTTGAGCTCCAATTTTCCTTGGAAATAGGAAAGCATTTGGAGTCCTAGGTCCATCTATCCTATTCTTGGTTAGGGCATATAACTATATTTACTTTTATCCTACACCTATCTGTATTTTACCAAATTCTATCAACTCATATTTATCATTAGAATAACACTGCTAACAACCCATAGTAGATTAGAATTTGATTCATGCTTACAAATTATGAACGTGATGCAATTAATTATAGAAATGGATTTGCATGTATAAATATAAACATAAACATGAGTTAAGGTTCCAAAATTAAAGGGCTAGTAATAGTGTCAAATTTAAATCAAAATTTAGATAGTGACCAAATCATGCATTTCTCTAAAACAAATGTGTTATTCATATGCTATAATAATGTTGACCATATCATTTAGCTAAGACAACTCCTCCTTAGATTTTCCCCTCGAATTTTTCTTTACTTATAATTGTGAATGTCAATGTGTGTGTGTGTAAGCGAGAGAGAGCTGACAGCTCGCACAAATTACCTGACCTGGATATATTTCCACCTTCTCCAATAAATTTTTTAAAGAAATTTCGTTTGGATTATAATCTCGACCTTTAGGGTTCACTCATACAATTTTTTTGGGTTTTAGTTTGGATTTGGTCCTCCATCAAGTTACACAAATTTTAACAGTTTCCAATAAATGAACATTTTATATCCATTTGATGGAAATGTAAATGAACTCCAAAATTCTTGAAATTTAATCTTATTAAAGTTAAAGAGCTAGATATCCTAATCCTTGAAAAAAATTTGACCAAAAAAATCATTTGATTACTATATTTTTGTTGCTAACTCCCATAATTTTTTCTGAACTGGCGGCTCACCTATAGTAATCCCATACACACACACGCATATATATATATATATACACCTTCATAAAAATTCACAGATGATTTTTCCGAAGCAGCTAGCCATCTTCTTTAGAGGGGATTCAAAATAGAAACATGGGTTTTAAATGCCTGCTTAATGTGATAAATATGTTATCTTTGTTAGGTGTTCATATGTGAGTATAGTTCCACATCGGATAGTATAAAGAAATTCTATAAGTTTAAATATAAAATTGGAAACTCTACCAATCGGTTTGAGTTTTTGAGTTAGATTGGTTTTCGGCTTTGTGTTTAGGCTCATCATGCTTCCGGGTGGGTCCGACTCCAACAATTGGTATTAGAGCTCAGGTTTGAGCCAAGTTGTAGTCGGGTCAAGGATTTAGATTATGGCCTAAGGGAAGTGAAGCTGATGTGAAGTTCGAAGTGGTCAGGTGGCGCAAATAATTTTGGGTCTGATTTTCCATAGTGCACCATGTGGATGGTTTAGACCAAAGTTGAGATCATATGGATGGTGGTTTCCGTAGATAATCCTATGGATGGTAGTTCCTGTAGATGATTGCGGTATACTTAGAATGAAAGGGAAATTGTTAGGTATTCATATGTGAGTATAGTCTCATATCAGATAGAACAAAGAAAAATATATGAGTTTAAATATAGAGTTGGAGTCTCTACCTATCATTGTTAGGTATTCATATGTGAGTATAGTCTCATATCAGATAGAATAAAAAAAGTCTATGGATTTAAATGTAAAGTTGGGGGCTTTACTAATCAGTTTAAGTTATTGGGTAAGATTGATTCTCGGCTTTGTGTATAGGCCCATCATACTCCCGAGTGGGCCCGACGTTTCTCCCCAACACCCTTGACCTTTCTTAAACCATCCTATGATAAGATACATATCCTATCTTATCATAGGATATGCAAGGAAATTGATACATATCTCATGTACGCATCTTTTGGGTTATTTATCCAACAATACATCCTACAATACAGTAAATGTATCTTGCGATATGTGCGACATATATATTTCAATATACGATATAATGATTTATTTTATAAATGGATTTCATAGTCATTCAACTAACTTATTCGGTTTGATTATGGTAGATTGGAAACGAAAAATAGATATGCTAGGAAATTGTTATGTCTCATGTATGCATCTATTGGTTATTTATCCTACGATAAATCCTACAATACAATAAATGCATCTTGCGATATGCGGTACATATATCTCGATATATGATATAATGATTTGTTTTATAAATGGATTTTATAGTCATTCAAATTTGGTTTGATTATGGGTTACATGTTTGAAACAAATAATAGCTTTTTCACTAAAGAGCTATGAAGAATGGAAAGGATACGAGTATGACACGACACGAACACAATGACACAAAAAGCCCTAAAATAGTAGGATACGGGAACAAGGAAACATGACGATATAAACGTGTATACTTACGCATATGATATATAGTATATATCAAAACTCGTAATCACCGAGATGTATTTTCTAAAGTAGAAAGTGAAGGGAAAAAAAATCTTGATTTTTAAAATATAGATTCCAATCAACTAAATTAAAGAAAAGAATCCAAATTTAATCAAGTGACTCAATACTTGGAATAAAATATTTGTTAGCAAAAATAGCGGAATAATACTAATGCAACAACCAGCGGAATCAAATAGTTAACCGAAGAGAAAAATAGCAGAGACAGAGAACATACAGATTTAACGTGGTTCGGCAATATGCCTACGTCCATGAGGACCCGATCGAAAAATTTTCACTATATTAAAAGAGAATTATAACTTTCTAGTTCTCAACCACAAGAGAATTGACAAAAAAATCACACAAGATTTTGAGATCAAACCCTAAACTTTTGTTGCAGTGATTTTTCTCTTCGCTTCGATTGCCGAAAATCCAAAGGAAGCCACCCGCTGCTTTGCTTCTGTTCGGCCGCAACTAGGTAAAGCAATCGAAGCGGCTTTATTTCTTTGCTGGCCAAAGATAGAAGCAGCTGCCCCCTTTATTTTTCCCTTTTGGCCAAACCTTCAGCCGAATCCAAGAAGAGCAGCAACAACAATTTCTTTTGATTGCACCCGCAAAATAATTTAACCAAGAAATTGTAACCTGCCGAAGCAAAGAGCAAAGTACCTTTTTCTCTCTATTTTGTTTCAGCCGCCCTTCTTTTTTTTTTGATTTCGGCTCCTTTTTTTTGGCTCTACCAAATCCTAGCACCACAACTCCATATTTATATTATATCATAACGGGTTTGGGCCGGTTTTGGACCTATTTCGGTGTATCAAAACCCGTTGCAGCAATGGGCTCTATTAGCAATAATCTCCCATTTGGAGACCTATTACAAAAATTGTAATCTCTATACATGATAATTCTAGTGTCAAAAGCTTTTATCTCGATCGTTCAAAGTCCCAAGTTCAGCATTCAACACAAATGCAGCAAAGTTGAGCAATAGCTCAACTTTTTCTCATCAACCGCTTTGTCAATATATCTGCAGGATTCTTACTGCTCTCAATCTTCTCCAATTTCAATTGGCCATCCTCCAATAAGGATCTAATGAAGTGATACCTCAAGTGAATATGTTTAGTCCGTGAATGATACGCCGAGTTCTTAGTAAGATGAATTGTATTTTGACTGTCACTGAATAACCTGCAATCCACTCTATCAAAACCCAACTCACTCATCAATCGCTGCAACCAAATAAACTCCCTATTTGTTTCTACAGCTGCAATATACTCAGTTTCTGTCGAAAATAAAACAACAATTGATTGTAATCTTGAAACCCAGCTTACCGTTGTCCCTCCCACAGTAAAGATATAACCTGTGGTGCTCCTGCCATTGTCTCTATCACCCGCATGGTTCGAATCCACAAAACCTTACACATCAATGTTATCACCCCCAAAACACAAACAATATTTTGAAGTACCTTTCAAATACCTGAAAATCCACTTCACCGCTTGCCAATGTTCCTTTCCAGGGTTCTTCATGAATCTACTCACTACTCTCACTGCATGTGCAATACTGGTCTTATACTCACCATTGCATATATGAGACTCCCAACGATCGATGAATAAGGCACATTCTCCATGTGTCTCGTCTCCTCATCTGTCTTAGCACCTTACTCTTTTGACAGTTTAAAGTGACCACCAAGAGTTTTAGTTACCGGTTTTGCATTCTCCATATTGAATCTCTCCAACACCTTCTTGATGTACCCCTCCTGAGATAACCATAATTTCTTACTTTTCTTATCTCAGGTAATTTGCATTCCAAGAAGTTGTTTAGCCTCACCCATGTCCTTCATAGAGAATCTCCCTGCCAACTTTCTTTTCAGATCATTGATTTTCTTCATGCATGTACCTGCTACAAGCATATCATCTACATACAAAGTAAGTATAATAAAGTTGTCATCCTTAAACTTTTGTAGATATATATAATGATCTGAATTGCTTCTGGCAAAACTCGAATCCAACATAAACTTGTCGAACTTCAAGTACCATTGCCTCGACGCTTGTTTGAACCCATACAAGCTCCTTTCAGTCGATATATCCAATTCTCTTTTCCTTTAACTTCATATCTCTCCGGCTGTTCCATGTATATTTCCTCCTCCAAATCACCATGAAGGAAAGTAGTTTTCACATCGAGCTGTTCTAAATACAATCCTTTCACAGGCACAATACTTAGTATTGCTCTGATAGAAGTCATCTTGATAACATGTGCAAATATTTCATTGAAGTCAATATCTTTTCTGTGACCGTATCCCTTCATCACAAGTCTAGCCTTGAACTTTTGTATCTCTCCCGTCTCATGTTTTACCCTGTATACCCACTTGTTATGCAATACTTTCATCTTTTCCGGTCGCTTCACCAATTTCCATGTGTGATTCTTCAAAGAAGACATCTCATCATGCATGACTTGCTCCCACTTAAAACGAAATTTATCCTGCATAGTCTCTTGGTAACTCTCTGGTTTACCTGCATTTGTATACAAAACATGATATAATGGAAGACAGTTTTTGAGTTGGCTTCCTTATCCTCGTGCTCCTTCTCAAAGTGGGAACACTCTTTGATGAAGTACTGGAACCATCTATTTCAGTTAATAACTTTCTTTCCTGTTCGGTCTCATCTAAAACTTATGTATTCTTAGGTGTAACATTTTCTTCCCCTTCATATGTAGGTATTTCTTCTTTTCTTTTATCCATGGGATCCATCCCATCCTGTGGCTCATTCAGCTCCAAGTGCTCTTTCTCCACTGCATTGTCACTCTTACTTTCCATTCGGTCTTTATACATACAACCCTCATTAAATACTACATCTTTGCTACGAATTATCTTGTTATGCTCATAATCCCATAAGCGATAACCATATTCGTCGCCACCATATCCAATGAATGCACACTTCTAAGATTTAGAATCAAGCTTCTTTCTCATTTCATGATCCACATGTGCATATGCTATATAACCGAACACTTTTAAGAATGAATAATTCACAGTCTTACCAGACCATACCTCATCTGGAATTCCTCCATCTAAAACACTAGTTGGACTCCTCTTGATCAGATAGACTACCGTATCTACAGCGGCTCCCCAAAGTTGCAAAAACAAACCTGCATATAGTCTCATACTCCGAGCTCGCTCCAAAATGGTTCTATTCATCCTCTCAGCCACGCCATTTTGCTGCGGTGTCCTCAGTACAGTCTTTACTCTCCTGATCCCGTGTGTAGAGCAATAGTCATCGAACTCTCTATTGCAAAATTCCCTATCATTGTCTAACAACAGACATTTCACCTTTAAACTTGTTTCATTCTCAACAAGAGCTTTTCATACCTTGAAAATCTTGAAGACATCGGATTTCTGCTTAAGTGCGAACACCCATGTTTTCCTGTTTGCATCATCTATGAAAGTGACAAAATAAGAATTACCTCCAAGAGACTTCGCCGAAGAAAATCCCCATACATCTGTATGCACCAACTCCAATCTCTCGGTTTTCTTCTCCTTACCATCCTTCATAAAACTAACTCTTTTCTGCTTCCCAAACACACAGTTCTCACAAAAATCAAAGTTATCATCTTTCATATCTGTCAACATAATTCTGGATTGCAATACCCTCATGCCGCTCTCGCTCAAGTGACCGAGCCTCTGATACCATAAGGTAGCATTCTCATTCTTCATGGTGGCCAAAGAAACAACGTGATCCACCGAGCTTGAGAGTAAATATAGAGTTCCCACTCTCTCACCCTTGACCACTACCATTGCTCCTTTGCTGATCTTCCACTGTTTCCTTTCAAATGAGATTTGATAATTTTCGCCATCCAGCTTGTTAATAGATATCAAATTCTTCTTCAAATCTGGTATGTGCCTGACCTCTTGTAAAAGCAACTTTCCACCATTGTGCAACTTTAACTGAATTGTCTCTTTACCGACAATCTTGCATTTCTACCCATTACCAACAGTCACATGCCCAAAATCACTTTGGACATAATTTTCAAACCATTCTCTGCGAGCAGTGGAACGAAGCCCCTCAATCTACAAACCACGGATCTGATTTTGATTCTGTATGAGCAGACAAGCACAAGTCATCATATTCTTTACTTGGATTCACCACATTCGCTCCTTCCTTATCTTTGTTTGAACAATCCTTCTTCATATGGCCTTCTGTCTTACATTTCCAACACACTAACTTTTTCTTAAACTTCTCCTTAGATTTTGATCTTCCTCTTTATTTCGACTCTCTGCTTAAAACTTCTACCTCTTTCCTTCTTTTTGTCATTATCAACAGACATAGCAGTACTTGTAAAAACTGTGCTCTCACCCATACTCTTTTTCATCAATTCATCATTCGTGATTGTACTAACAATATCATCAAATTTAAGAGCAATATTGGAAGCATTGTTGATAGCCATAACAATATTACTCCAACTATCTGGTAACGAACACATAAACATCAAAACTCTAATGTCACAAGCAAAAACAAAATCTAAGGATTCAAGTTGTGCCCATAATGTGTTAAATTCGTTTAAATGATTAACAATTGAACTATCAGAAGGCATTCTCAAGTTGAACAACTTTTTCATTAGAAACAGTTTATTTGAAGCAGACGGCTTCTCATAAAATTTAGCCAACGCTGACATCAAATGTGAAGTAGTCTTCTCCTTGGAGACGTTGAACACAACCTGTTTTGTCAGGCACAATTGAATCTGCGCCAAAGCTCTTCTGTCCAACAGTTCCTACTCCTCATCTGTCATCTTTTCTGGTTTTTCTTCAAACAGTGGTTGATGTAAATTCTTTTGATATAAATAATCTTCCATTTGCAACTTCCACCATTGGAAATCTGTCCCATCAAAATTTTCAATCTTTCCCTTCCTATCATCCGCCATAACTCCCACTCAAAATTAATACCGATCTGAGTGAAATTTGATCCGAATCAGGGCTCTGATACCAATTGTTAGCAAAAATAGCGGAATAATACTAATGCAACAACCAGCGGAATCAAATAGTTAACCGAAAAGAAAAATAGCAGAGACAGAGAACACACATATTTAACGTGATTCGGCAATATGCTTACGTCCACGGGGACCCGATCGAAAAACTTCCACTATATCAAAAGAGAATTACAACTTTTTAGTTCTCAACCACAAGATAATTGACAAAGAAATCACACAAGATTTTGAGATCAAACCCTAAGCTCTTGTTGCAGTGATTTTCCTCTTCGCTTCGATTGCCGAAAATCCAAAGGAAGCCACCCGCTGCTTTGCTTCTGTTCGGCCGCAACTAGGTAAAGCAATCAAAGCGGCTTTATTTCTTTGCTGGCCAAAGATAGAAGCAGCCGCCCCCTTTATTTTTCCCTTTTGGCCAAACCTTCAGCCGAATCCAAGAAGAGCAGCAACAACAATTTCTTTTGATTGCACCCGCAAAATAATTTAACCAAGAAATTGTAACCTGCCGAAGCAAAGAGCAAAGTACCTTTTTCTGTCTATTTTGTTTCAACCGCCCCTCTTCTTTTTTTTCTGATTTCGGCTCCTTTTTTTCGGTTCTACCAAACCCTAGCACCACAACCCCATATTTATATTATATCATAACGGGTTTGGACCGGTTTTGGACCAGTTTCGGTGTACTGAAATCTGCTGCGGCAATGGGCTCCATTAGCAACAATATTTTCACTCTATATTTTGCAAGGCATCTGAGTGCTATTAACTTAGTATCTTTTTTATATCAAAGGAACTTTTGTCTTTTTAGATAATGTTTATGACTTCTTGAAAGTGGACAAGCTCTCAATATGCTATATGTATTGATTTTTTGAAAGAAAACACGGTTGCGACAAGAAATATTTTAGGTTTTTAAAATCTGACACGATTTCGGTATGTCGGATACGTATAGACAAATGTCATGCAAGCGTTAGTATCTAAAACATATGAAACTCACTTTGATGTGTCCATACTTCATAGCTAAAGACAGTCAAAATTCAAGATACCTATTTTAGTTCATGAAAACGTTCAAACCAATCATTGTAAGTAATACCTATTCTAGTCAAAATTAATTAATTAATTAATTGTTAATTTTCCATTTCAACTATATATATGCTTATTTATGTGCATGGTGTAATCTCGATATATTAATGACATCTGTTCAAAAATGAAAAGTTTTTGTAGACTGAAAAAGATGGGAAAAAAAACAGAACAAGAGTTTTTAAAGATAATAATAATGGTCAATTTATAAAAGGTGATTAATTGACATCACATTGACTTGTTTCGTGATTTCTTGGAGGGGTAAACGAAGTGGGTCTATCAACATGAGACGGAGAGATGAGGTAATAGAGTAGTTTATTTATAATATTTAATATTTCATAGATTTTTTTTTTTTACAATTGCTGGTACGACCTCGCCTTGTTGCTTGAATGCAATTGTAAACAAGACAAGATGAAAAGAAAAGAGAAATAATATTATAGCAAAGAAGGAGTTGGTGTGGTGCAAAAAAGATGAAAATGAGGAAAATGAATACATCATTCTTCAATTTTAAGTCAATTTTAAGTGAATCTAGTAATGTTTTGCAAGGATGGTGTCAATTTGATCAATGGTCATAAGCATTGTATTCTGGATGGTAGTTACCTATTTATGTATAGCTAATATAGTGTCATTTTGATTAATAGCCTCATGGTTATTGCGTTTATGTATATATATTGACTTGAATTTTGTTGGTTATTTATTTGTTCGTAGTTGCATATATATTTGCATGCATCATTCCTTCTTACAAGACTCAGTTTAAACACATTTGATCTCTTGGAGTGTTGAATTATTATGTTTGATAAGGTTCCGGTTATTGTAGTATTGTTGTATCAAAGGGATTTGGGAATGTTGCATTCTCAAGTATAAATTTCCCAAACTAACCCTCTACAGGGGTCAAATTCCTATTATTGGCAATATGATGATGGTAACTAAAATGATGGTAATGGCAGCACAATGACAATTGAGTGGTGAGCAATAACAATGACAATAGTGATGTTACGTTAACAGAGATATGTCTGGTGGTGGTGGTGCTCCATGACTAAAATGATGGTAGCAAATATGTTGAAGATAACGCATTATGTAATTCGTTATATTGCGTTAAGATACCTAACGTAAACATAGATCTTTCTTAGAGCGGAAAATAACTCAGTGCACCATAATAGTGTATTTTTTAGTTATTTCACATTATTTTGCATTATATTATGTTATATTACATTATGTTATGTTTGTTATATTACATTATGTTATGTTTTCTTTGAGTAATTTTCATAGTATTGCTGATTTCTTTGTTTTGATTGTTTATTGATTGTTGTAATTTCTTTACTTAAATACGTGTTTACTTTTATTAATTTGAGATTGCTTACTGTAATTCCTTTCTAGTTGGAATTTTTTTTTATTATTGATTATATTGAACTCTCAGTTAAATTGTACATATAAGATGAATTGAGAATTACAAAATATAAGTTACAGTAATGGAGATGACCGAAACTTAAATAAATAGATTTGAAATTTTATTATCTTATTTGGAATGACTGAATTTACAGTTACGAACTTAATATAATCTACGAAGATAAATTTGAAAATTAATTTAAAATTTGGTAGAAATTTAGAATAGTTTCTATGCATTATAGAATATTTTTAAATTCTTTTTTAGAATTTTTAAATTTATTTTTCAAATTATAGAATATATCATATATAGCCTTCTATTTATTTCTATTAAATAAATAGAAAGTTGTATAACCTACATTATACGTTATATTATATGCGATGTGATCCCAAAGTGTAACGCCCCATTTCCCGGAGAGATATGGAAACGGAGTGCGTTACTGGCTGGCACGTATAAGTCGACGTGTACGAGGCCTATAAGTATGTAAAAGCAGAAATGAATTGAACTAAATACTAGGCATCTATCAGGATCTTGGACGTTAGTCTACTGCCATATAAAAGAGAAAATATACATGCTTAAAACAGAAAGAAATAATTAGGTACTGATACAAAAGTTGGGAACTAAACCTTCAAAAGAGGTATACATACCAAACCCAAAAATACAAAAAGTAGAGGCCTAAGAATCTACTTCTGCTCGGCCTACTCTAGAAAGTACGGGTCGTGCAATGGCGGATCTTCGCTCACATACTCAGTACCTGAGCATGTGGAGAAACTCAGGGTCAAACCTGGCAAGTAAAACAATAAAAAGTAGGGAGCGTATAATATAAACAAATAAGTAAGATATGAGTATGGATATAAAAGTATGCGCATGTGTGAAAAATATTAAACGATCAAGTAACAATATCAAGCAGAGATATACATGCATATCTGGTCTAAGTTAACATTTTATTTTAATTTATATTTTGAACTAACTGGTGAAAAAATAAACCTGTATCATAGGGAGTGTGCAATATGCACTAACAAGTAAAATATGAATTGATGTAAAAATCATATGCACATGTATGGGAAAGAGTAATGATTAAGTAAAAATATCAAGCAGGGATGTACATGCATAGCAAGTCTAACTTAATATCATATTTTATTTTATATTTGAACTAACTGGTGAAGAAATAAACATGTATCATAGGGAGTGTGCAATATGCACTATCAAGTAAAATATGACTTGATGTAAAAAACATATGCACATGTATGGAAAACAGTAATGATTAAGTAGTAATATCAAGTAGGGATATACATGCATATTAAGTCTAACTTAATATCATATTTTATTTTATTTGAACTAACTGGTGAAATTATAAACCTGTATCGTGAAAGTACCCGTGCATATCCGGGACCCGGCCAACATGCTGGCGCTGAACCAGCCGTGCCGCTAAACACTCAAGCAGATACCGATTACTGAGTAATCGGTTGTCCCATCAACATAGACTAAACAAGAGATGATGGCTCAGTACCATCCGGGCGCCCCTGCAGATGGGCCCCTATTTCGATTGCGCAACCTATCCTAAACCTTTTACGATACAATATTTGTCCACCTTTTAGTTCTCCCATAACTCAATGTTTCAAGTTATATTACATGGAAATCAATCCGAAATATGATGAACCAATCATGTCAAGATTAATACATATACATGTCTAATAACAAGCAAGATGTGGTTCATGTCAAAATCAAGTTAACAGACAAGTCAGGATCCATGGCATTATTAAGACATGTGTATGCACTAACAAGGAAAATCCGGCATATTTTCATGTATTTTGTACAAGTAATTAGTATGTATATGTCAAGGCAAGCATGATGGAGTGTCAAAATCAAGTTAATAGGCAAGTCAAAATCCATGGCATTATCAAGACATTTGTATGTACTAATAAGGAAAATCCGGTATAATTTCATGTATGTTGCACAAGTGACTAGTATGTATATGTCAAGGCAAGTATGATGAAGTGTCAAAATCAAGTTAACAGATAAGTTAGGATTCATGGCATTGTCAAGACATGTGTATGTACTAATAAGAAAAATTCGGCATATTTTCATATATGTTGTACAAGTGACTAGTATGTATATGTCAAGGCAAGCATGATAGTCATAAAATACTAGAATGTATTATGGAAATAATGATCATGTATGTAAACTACACATATATACAATTATGCATATAAACATGTATGTAAGTGGGTATTAGGGTGTAAAAATATCTTTGATGATCATGCATGTGAATCATACATATACAATTATGCATATAAACACATATTAGGTAAGTGGGTACTAAATTGTAAAAATAGAAATTAAATTGGCTTAACACTATCATAACGATTGCTTTAACAATATATGAATTTTCCAAATTTTAGAATGATTTCATGGTATGGAAAGTAGCAAATTTATTAAATCTTACTAATGTATATATTTTTCAAGTAAACATGGATTAACATAAAAAGAATTATGACCTAACATAATATATCGTATAAAAGAAATATTTTAACAATTTAATATATAAACTTATTTGAAATCTTCTCTTGAAAACATGATTATGAATATATATATATATATATATATATATATATATATATACCTATTTTCTACTGGCAAGTGGAAAATGATTTTTAAATCATTATATTATACACAAAGAATTTATGTAGAAAACTTCAAATTTTTATCCAATATGATAAACATTCATAAATGTGGCATTTTATAATTTAAAAATTAAGCATGTAGTTTAACTTTACAACTTGTAGTTTAAGAATGAGAGTTTAAATAAAATAATAAAATAAATTCGATACATAAACATAGAGTAAAGTGTAAAAATCTATATTTTTATTTTTCTAGAATAATCATAGAGATTTTTTTTTGTATAGAGATATTATCTTTTTAAGTTTTAACAAATCAAGATTCTAAGTTAACCATAAACAATTAGAGTTAGAAATAAAACATGAGAGTGGATGTGATTTTACTTGCCTTGATGGGTAGGAAGATAAGCCTATTTTGAGGCTAAATAACTTCTCCTTTTCTTCTTCTTCTCTTTTCTTCTTCTCTTGAGTTGGAGTAAAAAAATAAAAGGAAGAGATGAATGAAAAATGAAGAAGAGAAAACAAATGAAAGAAAGGAAAGAAAAAGATATAATAAAGGAGAGATATGGGGGATTAGATAATGGTTTGTCATGCTTGTCCAAATGTAAAGTAAGGTATGGGTGAATAAAACAAAATAGGTATAGGACAAATGAATACTAATAATAGGTTATTAGAGTTGTTTAACGTTATAATTTCAAATTAAACTAACCAAAAAAAGTCAAACTTCATCTTTACAAGTCAAAAGAAGAGAGACTAGTAAAAATATGTGTAGGACCCACCGATGATTAAAATAATATTATTTTAAGTGAATATCTTAAAAATTTTAAGAAAATTACAAAAATATAGAAAAAATGAGACAAACACAACACATTCATTTTGGGATTAATCTGATATCAAGAATGTAAGTTATGATGAAATTAGGTTGTTACATTCTACCCTCCTTACAAAAAAATTTTGTCTTCGAAATTTTTTTTTTTTTTACTGATTGGAGTAATAAGATATCAATCAATTGATAAGAATTTGGTTATTGAAAAAATAGTTCCAATCAGAATATAATTGAAAACTAACTTGTCATACTATCTAAACTAGTGGGATAAATAATCAAAGATATATGATGGAAAAAAATATCATAAGTCTCACTTATTAAGATCCTTGCAAATAGCTGCAATAATTGCCTGCAAATAAATTATTGCCACGCCAATAGATAAGACTCATTATAGCGAAAGCATATGATTTTAGTCGAAAATCAACTATGGAGTATCTCATAAATCCGCTTGCTATAGTTCTAATGAATGACTGTAATTGTTGTCGACTGAGAATAAACCTCTATAATTACCACGTCAACTCAATAGGACTTGAACAGCAGAAGTACAAGACTAGGTACATAGAAAATCAAAAGATATATATGGTACGGATAAAATAAGAAGGCAAGATAGAAAATTAACTAATAATAGGACCAAGATAAGATTTCAGATCAAAAATTTTTTTGGACATGTTTATAGATGGCAGTAGTGCTAAAGACATTCTAAATTAACCTATAGCTTTGATACCACTCTGTAACGCCCCATTTTCCGGAGAGATATGGAAACGGAGTGCGTTACCGGTGGGCACGTGTAAGTCGACATGCACGAGGCCTATAAGTATGTAAAAACAGAAATGAATTGAACTAAATACTAGTCATCTACCATGATCTTGGACGTTAGTCTACTGCCATATAAAAGAGAATATATACATGCCTAAAACAGAAAGTAATAATTAGGTACTGATACAGAAGTTGGGAACTAAACCCTTAAAAGAGGTATACATACCAAACCTAAAAATACAAAAAGTGAAGGCCTAAGAATCTACTGCTGCTTGACCTACTGTAGAAAGTACGGGTCGTGCAATGGCGGATCCTCGCTCACATGCTCAGTACCTGAGCGTGTGGAGAAACTCATGGTCAAACCCGGCAAGTAAAACAATAAAAGGTAGGGAGCGTATAATATAAATAAATAAGTAAGATATGAGTATGGATATGAAAGTATGCGCATGTGTGAAAAATATTAAACGATCAAGTAACAATATCAAGCAGAGATATACATGCATATCAAGTTTAAGTTAACATCTTATTTTAATTTATATTTTAAACTAACTTGTGAAGAAATAAACCTGTATCATAGGGAGTGTGTAATATGCACTAACAAGTAAAATATAAATTGAAGTAAAAATCATATGCACATGTATGTGAAAGAGTAATGATTAAGTAAAAATATCAAGCAGGGATATACATGCGTATCAAGTCTAACTTAATATCATATTTTATTTTATATTTGAACTAACTGGTGAAGAAATAAACCTGTATCATAGGGAGTGTGCAATATGCACTATCAAGTAAAATATGACTTGATGTAAAAAGCATATGCACATATATGGAAAACAGTAATGATTAAGTAGCAATATCAAGTAGGGATATACATGTATATTAAGTCTAACTTAATATCATATTTTATTTTATATTTGAACTAACTGGTGAAGAAATAAACCTGTATCGTGAAAGTACCTGTGCATACTCGGGACCCGGCCAAGATGCTGGCGCTGAACCAGCCGTGCCGCTAAGCACTCAAGCAGATACCGATTACTGAGTAATCGGTCGTCCCATCAACATAGACTAAACAAGAGATGATGGCTCAGTATCATCAGGGCGCCTCCGCGGATGGGCCCCTATTTCGGTTGCGCAACCTATCCTAAACTTTTCACGATACAATATTTGTCCACCTTTTAGTTCTCCCATAACCCAATGTTTCAAGTTATATTACATGTAAATCAATTCGGAATATGATGAACCAATCATATCAAGGTTAATACATATACATGTCTAATAACAAGTAAGATGTGGTCCATGTCATAATTAAGTTAACAGGCAAGTCAGGATCCATGGCACTATCAAGACATGTGCATGTACTAACAAGGAAAATCCGGCATATTTTCATGTATTTTGTACAAGTAATTAGTATGTCTTCTCTTGAAAACATGATTATGAATACATATATATATATATACCTATTTTCTACTGGCGAGTGGAAAATGATTTTTAAATCATTATATTATACACGAAGAATTTATATAGAAATTTCAAATTTATAGCAAATATGATGAACATTCATAAAGGTGACATTTTATAATTTAAAAATTAAGTATGTAGTTTTACTTTACAACTTGTAGTTTAAGAATGAGAGAGTATAAATAAATTAATAAATTCGATACATAAACATAGAGTAAAGTGTAAAAATCATATTTTTATTTTTTTAGAATAATCATAGAGATTTTTTTTGTATAGAGATATTATCTTTTTAAGTTTTAACAAATCAAAATTCTAAGTTAACCATAAACAATTAGAGTTAGAAATAAAACATGAGAGTGAATGCCATTTTACTTGCCTTGATGGGTAGAAAGATAAGCCTATTTTGAGGCTAAATAACTTCTCCTTTTCTTCTTCTTCTCTTTTCTTCTTCTTTTGAGTTGGAGTAAAAAAATAAAAAGAAGAGATGAATGAAAAATGAAGAAGAGAAAACAAATGAAAAAAAGGAAAGAAAAAGATATAATAAAGGAGGGATATGGGGATTAGATGATGGTTTGTCATGCTTGTCATGGTAAAGTAAGGTATAGGTGAATAAAACAAAATAGGCATAGGACAAATGAATACTAATAATAGGTTATTAGAGTTGTTTAAAGTTATAATTTCAAATTAAACTAACCCAAAAAAAGTCAAACTTTATCTTTACAAGTCAAAAGAAGAGAGACTAGTAAAAATATGTGTAGGACCCACCGGTGATTAAAATAATATTATTTTAAGTGACTATCTTAAAAATTTTAAGAAAATCACAAAAATTTAGAAAAAATGAGACAAACACAACACATTCATTTTGGGATTAATCTGATATTAAGAATGTAAGTTATGATGAAATTAGGTTGTTACACAAAGAGAAAAGACATTACATTATTTTTATTGCTATTTTAAACATTAGTAGCAATGCTGACAGTAGGATTGGAGATAACAAAAGCAACAAAATCGATTAATTGCAATTGCCTTGGTAGTGTACATGATCATGGTAGAATGGTGATTGCAATAGGTGGTGGTGGCCAATCAACAATGAGGTGGCAACACTAACGACAACCAACGATTGCGTAATGGTTGTAATTATAGAAAATTGTTCTTGATTTTTTTAATAACAAAAGAATTATAAGAATTTTTGTAGTACAAGAGAAGAGAGTTGATCTAAGGAGAGAGTTGTTTGTCTCTCCTTTGTATAGTATTGAATTCTTGATGTGGCGAGGGGAGACGATCCTAGTTTCTGTTGAGGATTGACACCAAGACTTGAATCTTTCTGTTGTTAAGCTCTCTCAACATAGCTTCTCGTAGTGCTTGAAGAGTTAATTTAAAGAAAGGGCTTTTTTCATATTGATCACTGAAATCATCGATATTTAGATATCGATTCCTTAAATCTTTGATATTAGTCTCCCAAAACTATTAAGTTACTCTACTTTAATCCTCCTGGCTCAGGTTCGTTAAGAACACTAACTTTTTATCCTCTTTTTTCCTACCCTCATCCCCTTTCTTACAACTACCAGAAAAAGCAATCACTCTCCCCTCTTTCTTCCATTAAGCTTAAAATTTTTTCCCTTTTTCTTCCATGTGATATCCCTGATTCCATCAATCTCTCTTTTTCCCCCTCCTCCCTTCTTTAAAACTGAGTGCCCAAACAAAACCCTAATTTGTGAGTCCTAAGCAGAAGGGTCGAAATTTGAAAGGAATCTTAAAGACCTAACCCTAATCCTCAAACTTCTAAGCTAAAATTCTTTCGGGAGTTGCTAATTAAAGGTAATCTTTTAGTATCTCCCGAATAAATGGCCTTCTCCACTGGCTATTGCATACCAGATTCAATCTTGAGTGGTGCCGGAGTGGAGTTTTGCAGCTGTTGTTTGCCGGCTCGGAAGTGGACATGTAGGCAATAAGCTTGGATTTTGGGGGATGTGCTGCGTACAAGGGCAAAAAAAAATCCTGATTGTGGGCTTTTCTGCTGGGTTGAGGACACAAAGAACATTGAGATGCGACTGAAAAAAATTGAAGAGTATATCATGGTGATGGAGAAGAAGATGGATCAGCTAGTGAAGTTGATGAAGGTGGTCGCGGTTCTCATGTTAATCCTTATTGTAGTAAGGATTATGTAGTGTTGTGTTGTAAGAATTTCCATATGACAATTAGATAGAAGTGTATCCCTGAAATTCTATATGAAGTAATAGTAGTTGAACAACTATGCAATTTGGTATTTGAATAACTCTTTGAAGCACATCTATGTAATTGTTCCCTTTTGCAATTTCTGAATCAGCATATAAGTTCACAAATATAACTCAATGAGTTCACAAATGAATTTCAGAATGAAACATATGAATTTCATAATCATATGAATATCACAAGTGAGCTAAACTAGGAGAATCATCTGAACAGACCTAAACTAGGAGAATCATCTGAACAGAAATTGCTTAGTGAGCAAAATTTCAGAATTTCACAGATGAGTTCACAACCAAACATATATATTTGAGAGTGTTCGCGCAAAAATTTTGCTTCCTTCCATTGAATAACTTGATTACAATGAAAGAGAACAATAGAAAAACAAATGAGAGGATTTATATTTTATCGCTCTCTTTTACAATAAAAAGTGGGTTCTTGTAGTAGTGATGGGTTCTATCAAGTAGTGCCTTTTGACGATCCGATGTGAAAATATTCTTCTTGAAGAAGATAACGGCCAACCCTATCTTCTTTCTCTGTTGATCTTATGAATTCAAGACTCTCACGCATAAGTTGAACTCTAGAACGATCCAAAAAGCCCCCCAAGGGCTACCTCAAGAGGGTATTTATAGCCTTGAGTTAATATGAGAGTTTTCATTCAAATAAAATTGGAAAGTATTTATCAAGGATTCTAATCAAATATCTTAGTTTTGATTTAAATATTTTGAATTTGAATTTTAATTGGACTCAATTTGGATATTCGATAAGCCTCAAATCTCAATCTCAATCAATTCAGAATTCTTAAAAATCTGCTCACGCGGAGTCAAAATACTCTGAACGCCGAGTTATGGACTTAATTCCGCATTTTACTCAACGTGGGGCTAAATCATAGCCAAACGCGGAGCTACGGAGTTAGCTCCACGTTCTGTGTGGGATTTTCATCACCAACAGAACCCCCTCCAAAGTTTTCAAAATGGTTTATAACTTAGCAAATTTTGAAATACTTTGGATCCTTGGTTTAATGCACTTGAATGCAGAGTTAATAATATCAAGTTATCTTCGCGTTTACATTTTAACACGCGTGACACGCGAAGCTAAATAGCCTCGCGTTCTGTTTAAAACTGCTCATATGAATCAATGACTATAAATTTCACAATCAGATGAATTTCAGAATTTCACAAATGAGTTTACAACCAAATCATATTAGTTCACAATTGTAGCTCAATGAATTAATCAGATCACAATCAAGACTCCCTTCACAAACAAATTTTTCCAGATATGCAATGTGCACAGAAGATATACTTAAGATTTAGCAATATATGACAGAGCATAAACGTATACAACTGTAGCTCAATTAATTTATCTAACAACTCTAGGATACATTTTAAAACACACAAGTTGTGCTATCATACAACTCTAGGATATATATGAGATAAAACACGAGTTATCAGCACACAACTAAAAACACTTGACTTAAACACATAACACGTGTTCTTGTCCAGCTATCTCACTTGTTTATTCAGAACCAATACATGTTTCAGTACACCACTATGGGATCACATTGGTGGAAATGGGATAGTTGGGATTGTTGGGTTGCTAGGGGTGGGTACTGGGATAAGGCTGGGGTTAGGTTTTCGCTATGCTGCTGAGAGGGTTCAGTTTGTGAAATTTGGCTATGCTGCTGACGCTATGCTGCTGAGAGGGTTCAGTTTGTGGAATTTGGCTATGTTGCTGACGCTATGCTGCTGAGAGGGTTCAGTTTGTAGAATTTGGCTATGCTGCTAGGGGAGGGTGTTGTGCAACCTGTTGAGCAATGGGAGGAACGGGTGTTCCCATTGTTGCAACCTCCCTTGCCCTGATTGGCACATCTTTGTTTCTCTTCTGGGGCGGTTGATCTCCATTCATATTATAAATGTTCAGTTTTGCATATTGATTAAAAGTCAAGATAAATATACAATTGAAGCTGTGAGCCTGTGACAACTTACCTTGCAAATGGAGGCACAAACTAAGATTGGGGATTAGGGTTAGGGACCACATCCTGTGCATGCTGGCTAGGATGTAGTTCTCTACCCCTCTGAGTGGTGCCTCTTACCTCCAACAAGAGTCACTTTCCTCCTTTTAGCTGGTGCAGATTCAGACCTGTCATGTAAGCATTAGTGTGCACATAGTATCACAAGGGGATAGGCAAGAGTGGGAGAGATGAATTACCTTGGATTTGGTTATGGTTGCTGTTTGGATCGTGCAACTTCATCGCTACCTGAAGGTTGAGAAGCTTGTTCACTTGGTGGGTTTATGCGATGCTTACATGTGCTTTTGTGATGCTCAAAGTCTTGACACCTTGTGCATTTATGAATTCTTCTAGACAAACCCCCAACATTGTTATCATCCCCATCCCTTGGCTGTACTCTCCTTTTTTCTTGGTCTCCCTCTTGGCCTCTTTGCATGAAGTGGACCAGTTGTAAACCTTTTCTCAACTATTACTCACAGATTCTTAGAAGGAAGTGGTGCTATGGACTTTGCATAGGGAAGTCTGTTCCTGTACAAACAACATAAGTATAATAGTTATGAACAAGTTTTTAAGAGAAAAACAAAGACTTCTATGTACATTGAAAGTGAGGAGTACCTATGGACAGTGAAGTGTTCATCACATATGTCCCATCTTGCATTCCTTATGCGTCCATTGAAGTTAGTACATTGATGCAAGACAATTCTGTTATTTGCCATATATTGCAGGAGCATGTTTTGTCCTTAAGGTTGATGATTCTCCTTGTGGTCTCATCTTCATCCTCAGCTTCAATATCACTTGTGTGCCTCACTTGAAAGGCTCCTAGCTTCTTCCTAATATTCTGGAAATGCCTGTCAACATAAGGAATGAGCTTCCCCCTCCATTTTGCACCCATTGATCTTGTTACATTCATCATCAACATCAACTTTTGTCTGATTTTGTCAACCAAACCGATAACAGGCAAATACCTAGTCAAGTATCCAGGAGTTGGACTCAGAAAAATTATTTGTGATATAGTGGTTAACTGATGTTGGGGAGAATTGGCTCCTAGACCATACTTGTCTTCTATCCTTAAGATAACTCCATGCTGCTTCACAAACACCCTTCAACTTGTTCATGCAAATGTCGTTCAACTCCATGAAAGATCTAGCAGCGTCCCAAATGGTTTGCTCAAAGAAATCACCTGTAAAGTCCTTTTTGAAAGATTTCTATAGGTGTCTCATGCATACCCTATGCTCAACGTGAGGCAACGAAATAGTCATTGCCTTTTGTAACCGCTTTTCTTGGTCTAAAATGAATGATATCCCCTGAAAATCTTCTTGAAAAGCTGTAAGCAAACATTTAAGAAACCAATGCCATGTTTCCCCACTTTTTTCCTTCCACAACTGCAATAGCTACTAGGAATAATCCACTATTGCTATCAAGAGCTGAAGCTGTAAACAAAATACCAAGATACTTTGACCTTAAGTGACAACCATCAAGGCCAATGAAAGGCCTACAACCACTCCTAAACCCATTGATTAATACCTTGAAATACACAAACATCCTAAGGAAAGCTTTATCTGCCTCAAGCATGACATCAACATGAGAACCTGGGTTTCTTCTTAGCAGTTCTAGTCTCAAATTCTCAGCATAATCGTAGCTCTTCTCCACATTTCCATATATACTTTTCCTTGCCTTCTCTCTCCCCCTCCGAGCCCATTGTATGTACCTTCATTTGATATTTGCTATTAATTTATGATCATAATCTTTTTGAGAGTAATATTTGGATTTGCTTTGACATCTCCAACAACTGTTTTAGCAATCCAGCAGTGGCCTGTGCATTGAGGTACTTATTGACCTCCTTCCATGTGTTTTCCCCTCCCATTTTAGAGGTCTCCATGGTTTTCCCATCCAATAGCCTCTTGGCCCTTACCCTCCGTATGTTCCTCTCCCTATTGCCAACATCGTTAGCATCCCACCCTCCACCCTCTAGAACAATTATAGTCAGAATTGTGCTTACCATCCTCTGAATATATCTCATTTGCATTATCAACAACTTCCAACACGTTATGTACATTAACAAGCTCATCCTCACCACCCTTAGGTGCTTCCCCATCCTCACTAGCGTGACCCACATCATCCCCACCAAAGAAGCTAGGCCCTACCCTACCCCATCATCCTGCTCCCTCTCTTCATTAGCCACACCCTAGTTCCCCCTAGCCCTTCGTGTCTGCATTGTACACATTACCCCAAGAAACATATCTGTTATCCATATCTCCTTTCTATTCGTCCTAACTTGATTCTTCCTCAAAATTTATGTGTTACTTGGGGTTCTTGCATCTCTAGGAGGATTTCTTCTCCTATAGGTTACTTCTTGTTCATTCCTTTCCAACATCTACCTCTCTTTCTGTTGTCCTCTTCCAAGACCAAGAACATCACAATCCTCTTTCTTGGGACATGATCCTAAAACTTCAATAAACACATTATTGCTCTTGATAATATTGAATAGTCTAGGGTTTGTGTGTGGGATAGCGTATGATACCTTAAACTTGTGTCCTCTAGCAATATAAAGAAACTTAGCTATTTGCTTACCGAAACTTCTCAAAGATATCTTACATCCATCCCAATGGTCTTTTGATTTCTACATTCATTTTTTTTCCTTCCTGTTCTATGTATGTTTTTCCAATACCCTTATACTGTAATATAATTTCAACCACGCCCACATCCATTCAGCTAAAATAAACCAAACTTCATATCAATACTCACATTTCTAACCCACTGTTTTACAAAATTAATCCTTACATAAGTAAAAGGAAAATCAAGAGCCTAACATACATTGAAATAAGAATACTTGTAATTTAAATTCAAAGCTAATTGAACAAAGCAAATTGAGCAAAGCAATCTATATATTCATAAACTAAATACTCATAATCTTATTACTCAAAATCAAACCCACTGCATTACCATGACAGTAAATTGAACAAAGCAATCTAAATACATGCATTATCAAGAATCTTAGCCCAATGCGAGGAACTGCAAAGACAATACCCTAACACAAATGAACTCCATACTCTACGCCCAAATCAACCTTAAGCCCTAATCATAGTACCCATATCAGAGTTGCCAGAATGCATTCAGCCCAAAACTAAACAATTTCTCCATTAGTCATAGATCTTACTGAACATTAACAAAAAAAATACAAAACATGTAGACTATAAAAGGCTAGATTTTACCTTGATTACTTGTTGCAAATTGATACCCTGTGCTGCACCCGATTAGAGGATCAACCAAACTATGCAAAATATCTAGTGACACTAATATAGGATCATTTTCACAGCAAACAAAAAGAAACCAGCTTACAAAACCCTAACCCTAAACAAAACTGTAGATGAACTTACCCTCGAGAATTAATCATGCTCTTCCGGAATTACAATTCGATTGCCATCTGCCCTACCTCCTTGTTGTTGCTTGAAGTCAATTGGGCTGGAGCTCTAGCTTCGCTAATGAAGCCTTAGTTTTCGTTTCTCCCTTTCTCAATCGTCACATGCTCCCCTTCTGCTGATGGAAATTCCCGTGCCAGAAAAGAGAACAACAAAAGCTGATCTTATTTAAGTAATTCACTGTTAGAGGATATTATGCCCATTTGACATGGTTAATTAGGCTCTAATCTTGGTGGGAAATTCTATTTATGCACGACAAATTATTTTTGACGCCCAAGTTACTCTTTACACCAACCTGCCATTTTGAAACATCACTAATTTACTCTCTACGTCCAATTTTTTTCTCCAAGTTTAACCCTCCCTTCCTCTCTGCGTTATTTTCGTTTATCGCGACTGTCCCAAACTTTCCTTCGGCCCTGCTCCATTGTTTGCCCAACTCCGTCGCCACCCCCTACTCCATCCCCGCACACCGTCTCCAGTGCCACCATCCGCCTCCAGCCCCATAACAATTTTCAATAAGTTTTTTGAGTCGAATATTCATGGTGTTTAACAATTTTCATCATTTTTCATCCATTTTTTCTGAGTCGGATATTCATATCTGAGCTAAAAATTTCATAGTCGGATATTAATACCCAACTAGAATTAAATTTGATCGAGTGTTAATACCCGATCAGTGATCGACCATCACGATAATAAAAAAGAATTAGTAACAATCAATTGCAAATAAAAATATATCAAAAACTAAGAATAATTTTAATTCGTGTTGAGATTTGTCTTCGACACCAATTGCACGTTAGGTTTTTCCATTGCTTTAAAAAAAACTTAAACTCTAAACCCTAATTTTGCTTGTCACAGTGAATTCAAATAACTTAAAATTCTTTCTAACTTTTATAGGAACGCGAATGTAAAATTTTTTAGAGTCAGGAAATCAATGAGTTTGTGGGAGATGTGTTTATTCTTGAAGATTTAAATAGCACAAAAAAATATTTTTTTGGATTTTAGAGAGAGAATAGAGGAAAAAAACATGATAGTATTATAAATTTTTAAGAAGTTTTAGAGATTTGGGATTTAAAATGATAACTTAGTCCAGAAGAAAAATGACAAACTTATAATTATTTGCAAGTTTCAAATTTGTGTGTCAAGAGTAAATTGTCGTGCGTAAATAGAATTTTCCAATCTTGGTTCCTAGGTTTAATTGGACGAGATAGCCAACGGAGGGACTAAAATTGAGTAACTTAAATAGTTTTTGGGGACTAATATCGAAAATCAATGATTTAAGATATCGACATCTAACTATCGATGATTTAAGGGATCAATATGAAGAACGCTCTTAAAGAAAATAAATCTCTAAACAAGTATTTAATCTAAAGAGAGAGTGAATCTCTGAAAAAAGGATTGACTTTTGGAATTCTCAAAGAACTAGGTAAGTTAAGAGAATAGACCTCAGAAAAAAGCACGAGACTTGGTCACTTGCAATAGGAATTCTCCCGCTTCACCTCCAAAGTCCTGCAATTCCGAAATTAGACCTCAGAATCTTATTTATTGGTGCTTTAGGGCTTGCTTTCGAGGTGTAACCGCACCCTTCAATGGGAACTCATTCTTTAATTAAGTGACATGTAACTCCCCTATTTAAAGTGAGGATTTATTCCCCTTTTTAAGTGAAGAAAGTGGTTTAAAACACACTATTTGAGGTTCATGTGACCGTAAGGTTCACATGGCAGGGAGGTTTGCATGAGCCTTCACAGAGGCAAGCCTTGTTGCAGCTTTGCGTGGAGGCGAGCCTCGCTACATCCTTGCAAGAAGGTGAGCCTAGCTGCAACATATTTACATGCGCTACTCTGAACCTTTAAAGTCAACTCAAATTTGTTTGAACCATGGTCAGGCTCTGTGACTGATTTGCCCCTGATGTGATAATTTTGGCAAGATTCTCAAGATCTGATGTTTTTTGACTGCCAACAGGACTGCCTTTGAAGTTCTCGAAATTCCATAGTAGGTTAGGATGGATTTTGAAATACTTTGAATCATAGGAAGTGCCCTAACTTGGTCATCTGTCTTACTTATACCAACTTTGATTTTGTAATATTAGATTTTGAACTCCAAAAGATTTTGACCTTTGTGGGTGTATTGTTAAACCGCTTTGAACTTACGCATATTGTTCTGACACAGGGTTATACTAAATCTCAATCTTCTTGGGTGTACTGTTGAACTACTTCGAAGTATGGACGATCAGAATATATATTGGGCGAGCCTTTGATCCACCAGGAGCATTTTGGTCATCCATGAAGTCCTGATTTGGGCTTCTGTTGTATTTTTTCTTTGTGAGAAATCCTAGTACACAATAAGGATTAAATTACATGTAGTCATCCAGAGGATTGGAACATGACGTTTTCAGCAGGGTTTCTTCGGTTCAAAGGTAACGCAGGAGTTGATTCGTCCAGAGGCAGATGACATCAAATCAAAGAGAAATAGACTTTGTTATTAGAGGTTTAGAAGTAAGGCTTGGCTGTTCAATGGTAATTTTTAAATGACGGCCAGTGGAAGGCTTGATGAACAAAGGTAAGCATTAACTTGTCAGTAGAGATTAGTTGGACTCTGAAGAGGTAATTATTAATATGATAGGCATAAGAGTGTTTAATTGACGGAGCTAGTCATTAACATAATAAGGAATAATAGCAGATTTCTATGTCATATTATAACTTTAGATCGAGGAGGTGACACTCCTGCTACAGAGTAGCCACCAAGGACAGTGAATAGCCACCAAGGACTGTGCGAAGAGGACAATAAGGAGGATAAGGCACCAAGGACAGTGAATAGCCACCAAGGACTGTGCGAAGAGGACAATAAGGAGGATAAGGTAACAGACATGGCCATGTAATCTATGTTTTTAACTTTAGCCTCCTATGAGAGGCATAGTAAGACAATATATATGTATTAGCACGAACCTATTTAATGAAATACGGGGGGATATACTCACCAGATTTGCTCAAAAAAATATAATAAGGAATAATAGCTAATTTCTGCAGTTTGTTTTTGAACTCTTCTTTCGGACATATATGATTTGATCATCATTCTACTAGGAAATCAATGAGGCAACTCAACCTCATTGTCAAAAGTAAAAGGTTAATGGCACATGAGTGGTTTATGAGTTGTGATATACATATTGATAAAACTAAGAACTGAGGGAGTGAAGAATAGATTTGTATTATGAGATGTAAATAAAATGGTACAATGATCATTCTTTTATAAATGAAGGAGACAAATATAAAAGGTAAAAAGAAGAGAATATATAATTTGATCATAATTACATATAATTCTCAATCAGTATAATCAACTTAATTAGGGATATTTGACAAATATACTAATTTAGGAAAATATATCTTGAAATATGCTAATAAATTGGAGGATTTGCCAAATATCTTAATTTAGGATATCATCCTAAATTATTGAGATATTCTAATATCCCCACAAACTCAAGATGGTTTGAAAGATACCAACTTGAGTTTGGATATGAGATCATGATGACGACTAGGAGGATGAGCCCTGGTAGAAAGAGAAAGTCAGTGGGCAATCAGGAGGATCAGACGTAACAGATGACAGGAGGAGAATCTAAATATGCTAAGAATTGAGCAATCCCGCCACGGTCGCAAACAATAAGAGAACATGGAGAGCAGTGTCGCTAGCAGCAGAGCCGACATTTTTAGCACCGTCAGGCGACGTAGCCAACCTTACTGAGTGCAGCAACACAGAAGATAGAGGTGTTGGAGTCGGCGATGATGGATCTGATTTTTCTGGAGGAGCAACAGATGGGATTTCTTGCACAGGAGGTGGTGACAGAGAAACAGACGGAGTCACCGGAGGAGTAGACAGAGCTAGCAAAGGCTGTATTTTTGAAGATGGCGGTGACGACGGAGCAGGAGCCAATGAAGACACTAGATTTCGGCGATAGAGCAGCAGGTGGAGTCATTGGGACACGAGACGGTGACGTCAAAAGCGATGCCTCTGAAGATGACAGTGACGACGGAGCAGGAGCCGAAAACGACATTAGATTTTAGAGTCACTAGGACACGAGATAAAGACGTCAAAGGCGACGTCTTTGAAGATGGCGGTGATAATAGAACAGGAGTCGAAAACAACACATTAGATTTCGGTGACGGAGTAGCATGTAGAGTTGTCGGAGCATGAGACAGGGATGGTAATAGCGACATATTTGAAGATGGCGGTGATGGCGGAGCATGAGCCACCACAGGCTTAGAAGTTGCAGCTGGAAACAGCGAAGTGGCGGATGACTCGGGAGGGGGCAGAGTAAGGACTGTACCCGTGGCGGAGGCAACACCGACGCCAGCAAGCAATGCAAGTGCCATTAGAGCTGCAAAAGTAAAGGATGCTATTGCTTGATTCTTTAGAGATTTAAGAGAACTTTGATGGAAGAGTTGAGAGTTGTAATGGGCATGACAAAATCAATAGAATAAACATGACAAGTCTTCTGTGCGGATTGACTGATCAAGGCACGAGTCAAAAACCGGATTAAGGTTCGGGTCAGATATCGGGCCGAGGTGTGGGTCAAAGGCCTCAGAACAAAATGAAGTTAGATCTCAACCTGGCTCTGATAGCATGATAAAACTAAGAACTGAGGGAGTGGTGAATAATTTTGTATTCTGAGGTGTAAATAAAATGGTACAATGACTATCCTTTTATAAGTAGAGGCAAATATAAAATGTAAAGAAAGAGAATATATAATTTGATCCTAATTACATATAATTCTCAATCAGCACAATCAATCTAATTATGGATATTTAACAAATATACTAATTTAGGAAGATATATTGAGATATGCTAATAAATTAGAGGATTTATCAAATATCCTAATTTAGGAAGATATCCTAAATTAGTGAGATATTCTAAACATATTTAACTTATTGGAGGTTGAAGATTACTTTTGGGATAATGCAAGAGCTTATTATCATATGTAAAAGCTTAAAATGACATTTTCTACTAGGGAATTTCGAGAAAGATCTATATTTGCCTACTCTGGGTTCTCCCAAAACTTGATGGCTCGGGTTCCTCCTCACGAAGATCCATGACTTCAGATTCTTCCTCAAAGTTGCCATCTTCATCATCTTTGGGTTATCCTCGAGGAGCACAAACTTTTCAGTTGTTTCTCTGTGTGCTAGCTTGAACGGATCCTATTTGGATATCGGTTTTGATTAAGAAATTATGACATGCTTGTAAAAAAATTGCCGACAACATTCCCTTGCGGTATTGTGGAGGTAAATTATGAAATCTCTTGATGTTGGAAGAATGCTACAGCCATAATGACTACTTGGCTGAGCTTATTAGTCCCACAAGGTGGGAAGCGGGGGATGTTAGCTCCCGTAATGGCTATAATGGTAGGCACAGTTTGTGAATTTGAAATATAATTATGAGGTGAAGGAAGACTTTACCCGTAATCATATACACGGTCAAGTATAATAGGTGCAGAAGGATGGGGGAAGAGAGAATATTATGTTGGTTATGCCTAATATTGCTTCCAAGGAAGATTATGGTTGGAGGAGTTGCGTTGTATATCTATGCATTTGTATGTTGCATATTGCATAATCAATGCCACGAGAGAAGAACTAAAACATTTAAAATCTAAAAAGATATGTTAAAGAATTCAAAATATTCTGCAAATCCATGGTACGATGTATAGGGGTATTTATATATATTTGTACCCACTCAATGTATAACAGACTGAGTTATATATGAAAGATAAGGTATGCTAATACAGTGTAAGGCAGATAGTGTAAACTATATACAAATATGTTTTGTTGATACTGCTATTCATGGTGTGTGTGTGTGTGTATAGTTTGGTGATGATTCAAGATTGGAAATTTCGTGAATTATAAATTGGCTGGTTGTGGTTGAAATTGTTATATATATTGTATAGAGCATTCGAAGGAGTTACAAAGGAGATGTTGCCAAAATTTGTGAGAGTTTTTGTATAATTATAGATTTATTAAATTGGGACCGTTATAATGTAGATTCTTAATGCAATCCAATTGTAGGTAAAAATCACTTGTTACACCGTTACAAGTTTTGACATTTGCCACTCTTTATCACACATGTAACGGTCATGTCGTTAAGACCCCTTAATTGCACTTTCATCTAGTTTCGGTTTGGACCCATAACAAAAATCCATTTCCTTTGATCAATTATGTCAAATGGCATATGCTTGAAATTTGGTATGAAGGAGTGGTTGGAGAGTATAATTCCACCACATGCCTCATTAAAAGCATATGGGAGCCTTCCTTTTTCTTCTCGTCCAAGATGTAAGAGTAATGCTGAGCTCCTCATTCTTTTTCTTATCCTCTTCTTCATCTTATCCTTCTCCCCATAGCAACTCTAGCTGTTGGTAACCCTAACTGTAAGAGAAGCTATGGAGATCCTACTCTAAGCCATCGATCGAAGAACTCTTCTGTTAGGAGACAAGGCAAGGAATTACGCTTCATCCCCTCGAATTTTTAGCATGAAACCACTCATTATTTATATAATAATAGAATAAAGTTCTTAGCTAGAACTCTCTTCTCAACTCTTTCTTAAGCTAGTAACCACCTTTAGGTTTTCAAATCCCCAGTGATATAACGTTCTTGTTGTTAGCTCAATAGATCTAGCTAAAATAGTCATAACTATTTATTTATAACTCTAAATGAGTTCTTTTTTCTGTTGTTAGTAAGATAATTGGTTTTCCTACAACTTTTGTGTTTTACACTTCTCTTAAATGTGCCTATTAATTACCTTGTTAAAATCAAGCTTAATGTTGGTTGTGCGTGCAAGAACCATCCTCCCCAAGGGCTTGCTTGCTCTGTCGACACACTAGTGTCGGCAAGACAGTTAACTTGCTAAGAGACTCATTTCCTGCAGACACTCATTTCCGCCAACCTTATCTATCTGGACCGATAGTACACAGTTTCATTAAATTTTCGTAACTTTTGATCCTGATCTCTGATTGAACTAAGCTTGGTCTCATTGCAAAGATAATTTAATACCCTACAATTTTACTTGAAATCTTCCCCTAATTCGTTTATTATATTTATCAAAATTTAGCTTGAAATCATTATTACTACAATACCGTATGAATTATTTGATCTTTAATTATAAATTTGACTTGATTGATAATCCAATTGTTTAATTCATACCTTTACTTGGACTTGACATGAACTGGTGCATGGATTTAATGTTGCCTGAAACTTATATAACTTGTTAAACTTAATATATAGGGATTATGGGAAAGTAAGTAACGAATATGCAAATTTATTGAATGGAAATACCAAAAATGGTTGATCAACCGACAAAGGCCTGTGTCGTTGTAAATCCAGACTATAGTCATGACTTGATAATGCTGTTTGTGCTATGACCTGATATTCCAATTATGTCATGACCTCTCTCTGCCTTTGTTGTGACTAGACCATAGTCTTGGTTTCACGGCACACTCTCTTAATATACATACAATTCATTATTTAATTACAATCAATGACAAAGACACAAGGCTTCAATGTTAAGAATGTAATCGTGTATGAAGATTAGTACACTCGTTTTACTTGTTTACTATGTAAAACTTTCCTTATTATATGCTTTTAAATCTTCATTATTTCATATAGATCTCTTGAAGTATTTGTTAGTACATAATTTATATTTCTTGTCGAGTCTACTTGTAGGTTACCTTCACATGCTCATGTTTCGAAGATCGCACAATGGTGGACGATCTGTATTTTCAAGATTAAGCCAACTTCTAAAAGTTCATGAGAATCTCACCCTTTTGGTGCAAATACTTTCGTCTTAGCCATTACTCTTGGCTTTAATTTGGAATCTTTTTTATTGTGAGTTACTAGGATATTTTTCCTCCAGTCTGGCATCTTTCTATATTGTCAAATCTTGTCAGTCATTTCACATTCGTCTCTCCTAAATATCTCCATGCATTAATAAAGTTTCCATATAGACCAATCATTTTTCTTAATTTCATCCACTTCAAGGCCTTTTTTACTTCAATTTTTTAAATTCTGCACAAAATATGGTTCATATCCCTACCCTAAATGGTAGATCATCCAAATCTTGAGAAAAATTACCATTGTACAATTTCTCCATGTAAGCTCTCCCTCTTTCTTTGATCTCTTCTTCTCGAAGTAGTTTTAACCTCCTCATCTTTGACACACTTCGCAATGTATAGGTCTTTAGACTTTCTCTTATTCGTACAGTGCTATGTTTATCCTTTTTAACCTCTTTGGCATTCAATTTCTTGAAAACTTCCTTGTAGAGTTAGCTCTTGCATATCTAACAGTTTCTTACCCTCCACGTGACTAGTTTATACCTCTCGAACTTACTTCCTTTTACTTTTTTCAAATCTATATAAGAATCCTACTTGATCTTCATTATATTTTTATATCATATTCTTAGATCGGTGTGCAAAAGCTTGGCAGATAGAAATCTCTCATATGGTGTTAGCTAAAAACCTGAAATCATTCAAGTTTCTCTTTTCTCCTTTTTTTTCCTTCTCTGTTCCCTTTGGTACTTCATGGTGCTTGCTATGTTGTTGCTATCAACTGCATTATGTGTTGTCATTGTTATCGTTATTGTTGTGGTGTCGTCTTTACTTCCACCATTGTTATTGTACCTTAACTTTACTTTCTTCTAATACTTTACATTTTAAACTTTTTGATCGAGTCTAATCCGTGATTTCTTTTTTTATGTTGCACTTGAATAAATATAAATTCCTTTACGGGCATGCTTGATCAATTTTTGTTAGACATATGATATCTAGAACATTATGTTCACCTTCAACATATAAGCATTACCTACATAAGTTTGGTACAGGAAACATTTAATAATGTTTGATAGGAGCGGTCAATATGAGCTCGTACCCAAGCTTGTATCTCCAATATGATGTTTTAGTAGTTAGTTACTAAAGAAAAGGTAGAACCGTCCACTGTATATGCTCAAAAGAAAAAGGTAGAACTATATCTGAAATTGTGCAGGGTGCCTGGTAATATTCTATTCCGTGAAAGCTAGTGGATACTAGAGCAAGTGAAACGGTAGCTATTAACATCCTTTCTATATGATTCTAATACATGATATTTCGAATCATATGAGTTGTTAACTCAGGATGTGTATCATATATGGTTATCACTATACACAAGTTGTACTATCGGACATATTCTTCATTGTTTACAAGGCAAGTATTCACACACATAACAATGCGTTTAACTAAATATAAACAAATTTAAAACATAAATCAACGAACAATTAAGAAGAAATGCCAAACATCAGTAACATGCGAAGTGCAAGTCAATATATATAAAAACAAGTAATTAATTTCTAAAATGATGGTAAGCACAGTAATTAAAATAGCTCTATAGTGATGGATAAAACCTAAATATAATCCATCACTATATTCTTGAAGTTTAAGAGTGAGTTCCCTTTCCCTTGATTTCTTTGTGCCCTTTCTAGTTGCACTTGAAGTTTGACGATTTTTCTGTATGCCCTTTCAAGTTGCACTTGAAGAATGACTCTCCTCCCCTGTTGTTTTTTAATGACATTTCAAGTTGCACTTGAAGAGTGACTCTCCCCCCCCCTGTTCTTCTGTGCCTTTTCTTGTTTGCAACTGCATTCAAGATTCCCTTGTTTTTTTTTTGTATCCTTTCTTTTTTGCAACTGCATTCGAGTTACGAGGTCCAATCAATAATTACTAAAAAAACTTAACAGATTCTAAATTTTCAGAATAAACAATCAATTATTAAAATTTTATTATTAAGTCTTCATTCTTTGTTTTTTTTTTTAAAACTCTATCCTTTTCTTCCTCCAATCTTGAAATATTTGACAATATCCATGCGTGCAGTATACTGCAGTTGGTATGTATTTCTTACTCCTTAATTGGGAAGAAAATTAGGCAAATAATTAGACATTACTATTATTCTAATAAGGAAATGGAGCAGATAGTGTTATTAAAAATGCTAAGTCTCCTAGCTTGTTGCAATGCAGACGTACCATCCAAATAATGAAAAAACTAGCAATTCAAGAAGAAGATTGCAGCATTCTATATCTTTGAAAGCATTCTTATTATTGTTGTGGCAATCCTGGACACTAAAATGGAGTCCTTTAATTAATTTCATGACAATTAACGAAACAGTAAAGAAAACCAATGGAAAGAGAGAAGATACAAGAGAAATTCTTTTGGTAGAGTAGAAGGAAAATAAGCAAAAAAGCAAGATAAAAATTACCATTAGGAAGATGAAACTAATAAAATCAAAGAGGATATCAACAAGAAAAGGTGCATCCTGGTTAATGTACACAAACATAAACATATGTACGTATACAGAACTGCAATAAACCCATAAAATAATTAGCATAATCTTTCTAGTCATATTTATGTATACAACTCACATGATCATTGCATTCCAATTCAGTGAAGAGGCAACGTGAAGAATGTTATGCCGAGCATACTAATTCTAGATCTACTCAATTTTTTCTTACCCATTTCGTATCGCTACCGAAGCAATCAATGTACTGAGTAAAGTTACTTAGATAATGCTTATTGATTTACTGTGATAAGAACATTATATTCAAGTGATTGGTGTCATTGGATATTGTGGGTACATAATTGGTACGAGGCAAAGTGGGTATTCCATTTATGTGTATTAGATGTCTGTAATTAAAAATACATGGTGTTGTGAACAGAAAAACTAGAAATTAATGTGGAAGGAGGAGCAAGCCTTCCTTTAGTTTAGACTCCAATCAAGATAGATGATTTTTGTAGGATTAATTCGTGCAAGCTGATATGGATATCTGGAATCATATTGGTATATGATACTGATATAGGTATGACAATCTATATCTGGCCGAATACAAATAAAGACATGGATATATGAACATCTTTCCCGAGTTGAATACGGATATGGGTATATGAAAAAAGATCTGGATATGGATATGGAGATTACATAGAGTTATTCTTTTGAAGTTGATTTATGTTTATGCCTGTTAATTTTCATAAATACACCAAAACCAAATATATCTTTTATGATTTTTGTATCCTAAATTTGATCTGCTTGCAACTTATAGTAGTAATAGATAATTAAATACAGCTCCCTATAGTAAAATTTAATTTTTTGAGACATAACCATTTATAAGTTATAAATCGTGAATAAATTAAGAACTTAAATTGAGTACTCAAATTTGATATTTTAGTAACATTTAGTTATTCAGATAGAACTTAAATTACCTAACTTATAAATTTTTTAAATAAAAATAGAAAAACAAACACATCACCTTGATTATTTATTCAGATAGAAAAACAAACATATCACCTTGATTATGACTGTATTTCTATTAACATTTATGTTTATTTTTTCTTGTATTCCTTTTATATCATATTTGATATTTTTCTCTGTCAATTGTTTTTATCTGTGATGTGTATTCGTATCCATTTATGCTCTAAGCAGATACAAATACAAATTTTTCTTATTGTATCATATCTGAATCCGAGACTGGTGTTCGCAGCAGAAATTCCTTGCCTTCCTTCCATTGAAATAACTTGATTTACAACGAAAGTGAACAGAAGAAAAAGAAGAACAAACGAGAGGATTTTATATCTTAATCGCTCTCTTTTACAATAAACGTGGGATCTGTGTGGCGATGGGATCTGTCAAGTAGTTCCTTTGGACAATCTGACATCGAGCTCTTCTCTCTTGAAGATGACGACCGACTGTAAAATTGATATCCTCTGGTCTTGATTCGTTCAAGGCTCTATGTGTAACTCGAACTTCACCAAAATCTTCGAAAAAGATCTTAGATGCCGAAAAGAAAGACCTTTAGGGCTTCCTCAAGAGGATATTTATAGCTTTAGGATGTTATAAGAGTTTCTATCTAAATAGAATTTGTATTTATCAAGGATTCCAATCAAATATCTTAGTTTTGATCTAAATCTCTTGATTTTAGAGTTCTGATCGGACTTAATTTGGGTATTTGGATAAGCCCAAATTATAATCTCAATCAATTTGAGATTCTGATTATCTGCTCACGTGGAGATAATCTCGTCAAAACGCAGAGTTAAAGAACCAGAACGCGGAACTAATGCGGAGCTATTGAATAGCTCCGCATTTTGTTCAAACGCAAGGCTAAAGTAGCCAAACGCGGAGCTACTGAATTAGCTCCGCTTTCTGTTATGGAAAATCCCATTTACCTAGAAATTTTTACTGCCAACAGAACCCCCTCCAAAGTTTTCAAAATGGTTTAGAACTTAGCAAATTTTGAAATACTTTGGATCTTCAAACTGAAAATGCAGAGTTAAAATACCAAGTTTATCTCGCATTTTGTTAACTTGCACGGAGCTAAATAGCTTCGCGTTCTAGTGAGTAACTGCTCATTAATTGTTCAGTAATTGCTCAGTAATTACTCCGAACCTTGTGCCGAATACCAAGAGGCGGGTTCTCTCTTTTAAATAGAGTCTCTAGATATTCTTCCTCACTTTATTCGAAGAATCCAAGAATCTGGAGCTCAGGCGACCGGGCGACTCATGTGAACGAGCGGTATTTGATCGGACCTCGTTCGATTTTCCATAGACTTTCATCATTAGAATGTCATCTAAGAAGAGTACGGTATCGCGCGCCTCCTCACCATCGGCGGCCTGCGCTAGTAGCGGCGGCAGCGACCGAGGGAGAGGACACAGCGGCGAACCAGTTCATGCCGCATCCTTTGGAAGTAAAAATCTCAACTTTAGGACTCCTTAGAATAATTTTGGAGTGTTTTGGTTTGGTTTTAACCAGCCAACCATTTTTTTACCGGTGAGATCGCCGTTTTTCCGACCGTAAGGCTCAGAGAAGAAGGGGAAGACGGAGAAGAACTCTGGTCTTCTTCTTACGCGAAACTATCGCGTCATCCTCGCGTTTGAAACGCGGGGCTATGTTGACTAGCAGTCGCATTTTATCGCGAGGCTATTTTGACTAGCAGTCGCGTTTCATCGCGAGGCTATTTTGACTAGCAGTCGCGTTTTATCGCGAGGCTATCTCCTCAACTGCGCGCGGAGTTATTTTTTAGCTCCGCGTTTTTATACTTAGAAGATTTTTCGAGTTTTGTAAAACTTTTTCTAACTCTTGATTCTCCTTTTGCAGTGAGGTATTCGGATCAAATCCTTTTTGAAGAGGAGTGCATGTGGCTCTATCAATCTTCGTCAGCAAAAGCAACTCTAAGGAAGCCAGAAGCATTTGCTTTACAATATAGTTGCAGGTTTCAAGTTCTGACTCCAAAAGGTAAATTTTTGAAGGAATTACAAGAACTCTGCGGCAGCTCATTAAGTTTTCTTGAGGACCATTTTTGTTAGATGACAATCTCTGTCGCTTTCCAAAGCCATAGAGATGATCATCTAAGGGTTTGTAGCATGTCGAATTCAAGTTGTGCATCTTCATTAGGATTCTTGTAGCAGTATCTTCAGATGATCCACTAAGAACTTTAAACAGATCATAGTTGACATTTGCAGAGGAGATTTTTTGCATGTGAACTAGGGAATTGAGCAGGAAAAGAATCTCATCATCGATTGGCCCAGCAATTCGCATTAAATGGCGATGACTTGCGCCGGCAGGCTCATCACTCCGTGGAGGATACTCGTCGTCGGGTTATTGATGAATCGACGAATATGTTGAAGCGTTTGGGAGAGCTATAACTCCCTCTACTTTTGTAATCCTTTCGTTTTATGAATAAAGACGATTCCTTTTCTCTTTATCTGTTGGCTTCAAGAATTTTGCTTGCTCAACAAATAGATGGTCCATAGTTTTGGTAAAACAATCCAAGATTCTTTTGCGTAACTTAGACTGTTAGTACCTGAAATGATCGGATATGGATCATTTAAGTTAGACAGAGGCGCATAATTGCACATGCCTTAGTTTTAATGGAGGCAATTCAAGGCTCTGATGCGTAACTTGAATTGCACATACCAAGATAATCGAGTGATGATTATCAGATTTTGGCAGAGGCGCCTAATTGCACATGCCAAGTCGAAGCCTCAGAGAAACGCGTAGCTAAGATACCAAGTTATTTTCGCGTTTTGCATAGTTGCGTGGAGCTAATAGCTTCGCGTTTTCCATCACCACGCGAAGCTATTTGGAGAGCAACTGTTCCGATTCTTGCGCCGAATACCAAGAGGCGGGTTTTTTCATTCAAATGGAGTCTCTTCTTTTTCTTCCTTACTTCATTCGAAGGATTTTCAAGAGATTAGAGCTCCAGAACTCCGGCGATCCAGGCGATTCAGGCGACCGAGTGATTTTCGACCCGATTTCCGTCGATTTCCTTCAATATTTCGCAAGCAATGGCACCCAAGACCCGTGCTTCTTCATGCGCAGCCTCGCCGTGGGCGACTGGCGCAAGCAGCGGCGGCAGCGGCCGTGGAAGTGGCCGCAGCGGCGAGCCAGTCCACGCCTCGCCTATCGGCGGTAAGATTCTTCACTTCTTGGATTTTTAGAACTTTTTTAGGAGTGATTTGGCTCGGTTTTAACCGGCCAATCATCTCTTTTACCGGCGAGATCGCCGTACTCCAGCCAAATAGCTTGGAGAAGAAGGAAAAGATCTCTGGTCTTCCTCCATGCGAAACTATCGCGTTATCTCCGCGTTTTTAAACGCGAAGTTATTTTTGCTAACTATCGCGTTCTGACGTGAGGTTACAATTTTAGCCTCGCATTTCTTAATGCGGAGTTATCCCCTTAACTTCGCATTTATTATCGAAACGCGAAGTTATTTTGTCATCCTCGTGTTTTGTCAAAACGCGAGGCTATTTTCTTAACTTAGCTCCCCGTTTCCATACTTAGAAATTTTTTCCGATTTTGTGAGAATTTTTCTGATTTTTTGATTCTTCTTTTGCAGTTGGCTACAAAGTGGATCCACTCAAGGGCATCACTTCAGCCATGGCGGGAGTGCAGACTTAGTCACTCAGTTTCGCTTCACCACTGTTCTTGCTGCATACAAGCCAGGTTTGAGAGAGCGCAGGGAGAAGCTAATCAGATACAGCCCTGCTACCGCACGGGAAATCATAACGGATGCTCCCTTTGAAACCACAAACCGAGAGGCGTTGGAGAAACCAGCGTTTCTCTTTGGAGATGCTATAGCGCATTCGGATGACATCTTATTCGAAGAAGAGAGCAAGTGGCTGTACTAGGGATCTGCTCATATTTCTTCCTGACATGGAGCGTAGCTACCCTTTGGTGTATCTCCAGAGGCTATCCTCCCACTGCGAGTTAGAATTTGAGCTAACTCGTGAGTATGATGGTGTTGCGACCGGCAAGTTCGGCGCAAATGGGGCTTTTCAAGACGGTCCCCCCAGATGTATTACGGAGCTCATCCCAGGCGGAGTCACCAAAGAGCACCCTGTAGGTGAAGTTCCCATTCGTGCTAAGACTTTCCTTAGCAAATTCTTGGCCAAGGGCGGACAGTACCCTGCCAAAGGCTTTAGAATGCCCGGATGGGTCCACTCTTCGGGCAATATGTGGTGGTTCAGACTTGTCAAACACATACTGGACACCCATGAGCAAACCCTAAAGGAAATTGACTTATACAAAGCCATTAGAAACGCCCAGTTTGGCTTGCCTCAATGTGCGTACCACTTGTTCAGCCTGCTGGAGATGTATAACCCCGAAACCGGCACCTTCTTTACACCGGTGGGTGAGCTGGGATTCGCTCTCCACGAGATGTTCGAAGTGTCGGGGTTATCAATGGGCGAAATCCCTTATGAGGAATATATCTCCACTGCTGAAGAATTGAAAATGTTAAAAGCGGGGGATGAGCACATCTACCAGACCTATTGGGAGAGATGTGCCACTATCATATTTGCGCCGACCTGGCTGGAGTAAGGAACCAGGGAATTGGCCATAAGAAGTGGGCAGACTATCTTTTCATCAATCTGAAAGAGAGTTTCCCTATGGTTCGTGGACGTCCTTCCGTTAGTATCGAAGAAGTGAAGGAGCGTATCTCCAACTTAGAAACTACAACATATGCAACCGAATCAAATGAAGGAGGATTTAGTCCTGACACGTTCTTTCAGAGCTTCCATTATCAAGCCCAGTTTTCCATTTCTAAGAAGGGTCTCTTTGCTGGCTTTTTAATGTTGTGGCTGAAGAGATGTGTTGTCCCTTCGCTGCCTAAGGAAGCTCTCGCCAAGACCGTCGTCTATCCAGCCGTTCTATTGGCCTATGGACGACAATTCGGATTATTACCAGCAATGGTTGCCAATCTCCAAAGCAGGCTCCGGGCTCTCTGCAACAGCTTTATGCCAGCAGAGAAGAACAAAGGCAAGGCTGGAAAGGGAAAAGCGGCCAAAGAAGCTGCCACGGTGAAGTCACCGCACCCAAGGGTAGAGATGTCCTATACATATTTAATGGCGTGGCTAGTCATGCACTGCCCGTCGCTGATAAGTGCTGCGGATTACTACCCGATTGACAAGCCGTTCTTTGTAGAGAAGTACGAGCGCTCTGTCTGGAAGAGTAATTACATGTCTCAAATCCGCAGGACACTTCGTCATCATCAAAACTATGAGATCTTCCGCTGCTTTCCAGACTTCCCTGGGAGAGAGTATGGATCTAAGTTTAAAGATATTTTAGGAGCAAACAAGTTCACTAATTTATCTTCAGGGGCCTTCTGGTGGTTGTTGAATATTCACCCCGGACACTTGGTGTACAGGCAAGACACCTTGCGCTACATAGAGCCATATATTCCGAGCAGATTTGCTCATCAATTTGGATATACGCAGTTTTATGTAGGAAATCTAAATAAAGAGTTGGCGTACGAAGGGAATCTTTACGCATGGGCACGGGGCTGGTTCCATTTTGTTGCTGGAGGAACCAGAGCAGAATTTATGCTACCCCTGAAATCGCCAGAGCTAAATATGGTATTAAGCTTCTGCACCTGGTTCAGTGTTGCCAATGTCGATGTGCCCAACTTCTCTATCAACCGCAGTTACTGCAAGGAGATAGAGGCCTTCTACTCTAGCCGCAAAGGGGCCAAAAGACTGAGGATGAAAGGAATGGACGAATTCCTTGGTGCGGCGGCCGATCCATCATACTTGGGCAACTCTGATGGGGATGATGATGGTAGTGACGATGATGGCGATGTTGGTGGTGCTGCTCAAGACTTGGTGTCCCGCTCCCGGAGTCCAGCCATCAAACGCCGCAGATCTGTAAGAGGCGAACCAACGAAGAAAAAGCAGAAATTAGCCCCGGGGACCCTCTTAGTTTCTCAAGAGGCGGTGGTCAAGTTTGCTTCAGACTTGCTAGCCACAACTCTGCCTCCGGCGCCGGCAGAGGAGAGTGGACCTACTGAAACTCCAGGTGCTACTGAGGTCCCGGCTCCTCCAACTGCAGAATCTGTCGAACACTCCGCGACGCAACCTCTGGGTAGCGAAACGGGTGCGCTTCTGGAAACAGCGACGGCTCCTCCATGTCCGACCACTGGACTTGTATCTCCTGGTATGGTTTTTATATTCTATCTTTTGTTCATTATTCATTTCATAATTATATGTAGCACTCTCTGTTTGCTTTCTAAGATGCAGGTAGTCAACTCCACTCGCCGATGCATTCGACTACCAGGGGGGAGTCTGAGGAAAAGGTGGATTACTCGGGCACAACTGGATCGGTGGGTGGTTTGGATAGTTTTGCAAATGAGTTTGACGCAGACTGCTTCACGGTAACTCCTCTCTCTGTTTTTTCTTCAGTTCCCCCAATTGATGAACTCGGGAGTGATGATAGGACATAGGTCGTTGTCGAGGCCGCAGCAAGAAAAGCTACCCCATCCCCAAGTCTGCCGTCTCCAACACCAACGGTCTGCTTCGAAGAGACCCTTCAAGTAGTTGTTGGTGTGCCCTCTGCTCCTCAGCCAGCAATATTAATGCCTTCTACCATTATGGCTGTCGAGATACCTGCGACTCCAACTCCAAGTCTTCTGCCAGCGGGAGATGAAGAAAATCTGAAGTTCTCATTCGAAGCCACTTCTGCCACAGGAGGAGCTTTGGGTGAAAACACTCCGTCTACTCCTGCTGGTGGTGCTACTCGAATGATCTGTACCAGTGATACTTCTCCTCGGATTTCCAGTTCTGCCAAGTCCATATTGGCTTTACTGGCCTCGCATGTCATGAATCTGGTACAGGAACGGGCTTGTTCTTCCTCGACTCCAACGGACGCCACTCCTCTCCCAGCGACATCTTCCTTAGCGCTGCCTGCTTTAAACACAGACACTGTGGACCCTCTCGAAGAATTCTTCAACCACAGTGTAAATGACTTTTTGCGGCTACTAAGGAGGTGTATCAGAATAATCCTGGACGGAAGAGATTTTTTTAATCTTGGACGTCTAATGTTGTCCAGCTATCTGGATAATATTGAAAGGATTGGGGGACGTGACCGAGCAGCTCTCTACTGGGCCCGCCTTGAAGCTTTGGAAGAGCAGGTGAACACGCTAAACACGGTTCGCCAAGCGGATGTGGAAGCGATCACTGAGATCGAGTCGGCGCGGCTTCGGGCAGAGTTGGTGGCTCATCAAGAGGAACTGAGGCGCCAAGAGGAAGTCTGGACTCGGGAGTTGGCAGAACTACGAGCCAGTCAGGAATCAATCCTTAGGGGGTTAGAGATAGTGGACTTCGAGATTGAGGGGAGTCAGACCGCCATCCTTAGAGCCAGAGAGACTATTGCTAAGGCTCGAGCTGTTCTGGAAGCCAGCAAGTCTCGGTTAGGGGAATCCATTAAGAAACGGGAATAGCTGATCCTTCAACTAGGACAGCTCGAACAAGAAGGCATATTAAGGAGCCACACTATTGAGGAATCTCGTCAGCGGTTGACCCAGCAACTGGCAATAAACGACGATGATTTACGCTGGCAGGCTCAACACTCCATGGAGGAAATTCGTCGTCGAGTGATTGACGAGACGACGAATAAGTTGAGACTTCTAGGAGATCCATAACCTTCTTTCATTCTATTCTTTTATTCTTTTTGTAATAAGAACTTACAATAGAAGAGAGAACTTTACTGATTCTCTGAATTCTTTTATAAATTCACTTTTTGATTGATGAATAACGATAACTCTTTTAATTCTTTTATTTGTTGGCTAGAAAATTTGCTTGCACAACAAATAACTTGTCATCAAAATAGTTCATTTATTTAGGTAAAACATTCCAAGGCTCGTCTGCGTAACTTGGAGTGCACATACCAAGATGAGCGGGTCAGGATCATCAGATTTCGGCAGAGGTGCCTAATTGCGCATGCCTTGAGTTTGATGAAGAAGTTCAAGTGCTCGTATGCGTAACTTGAACAAGTGGAGGCGGTTCAAGGCTCTCATGCGTAACTTGAACTGCACATAACAAGATGATCGGGTCAGGATCACCAGATTTTCGGCAAAGGTGCTTAATTGCACATGCCTTGAGTTTGATGAAAAAGTTCAAGTGCTCGTATGCGTAACTTGAACAAGTGGAGGCGGTTCAAGGCTCTCATGTGTAACTTGAACTGCACATACAAAGATGATCGGGTCAGGACCAGTAGATTTCGACAGAGGTGCCTAATTACACATGCCTTAGTTTGATGAAGAAGTTCAAGTGCTCGTATGCGTAATTTGAACAAGTGGAGGCGGTTCAAGGCTCTCATGCGTAACTTGAACTGCACATACTAAGACGATCGGGTCAGGACCACCAGATTTCGGCAGAGGCGCCTAATTGCACATGCTTAGAGTTTAATAAAGAAGTTCAAGTGCTCGTATGCGTAACTTGAACAAGTGGAGGCGGTTCAAGGCTCTCATGCGTAACTTGAACTGCACATACCAAGATGATCGGGTCAGGACCACCAGATTTCGGCAGAGGCGCCTAATTGCACATGCCTAGAGTTTAATAGAGAAGCTCAAGTGCTCATTTGCGTAACTTGAACAAGTGGATGGTTATACTTCTAGGGATTATGAACTAGATGGGACAGTTACTCTGTCACCATTCTGGTTCATTAAGCATAGTATTTCTTCATAAATTTGTCATTGATCGGCATCATCATCCTATCGCCATTCTGATTCATTAAGCGATAGGCTCCACTAGAGTATACCGTCTCCACGATAAATGGTCCTTCCCACTTGGGTTCAAATTTACCCCTAGTCTTGTGGGTCAGAACCATTGGCCTTTTAATAGCCAAAACCATGTCTCCTTGCTTAAAGTTATTGGCTTAACGTTCTTATTGAACGTTTGCGAGATTCGGGCTTGATACAACTCAATTTGTTGTTGAGCCCTGAAACGTTTTTCATCTAACGTCTCTAGTTCTTGCAATTTTTGTTGATGGCGCTCTTCTGTCGTCATCTTTGTGGCTAAGGCCACTCTTAACGATGGTATCTGAATTTCAAGAGGCAAGACGGCTTCAGTTCCATAAACTAAAGAGAACGGGGTAGCTTTTGTTGGGGTGCGAACGGTGGTGCGATAAGCCCACAAACACTCTCCCAGCTTTTCATCCCAGTCCCTTTTGTTGGAAGAGAAATTGCGGGGGCGGTGGCATTTCACTAATCGCTTTCACTTTTTCTGGATCAAGGAAAATTCCTTTTGAGATTATTATGAACCCAAGGAATTTCCCGCTGGACACTCCCATAAAAAACTTAGTGGGATTCATCTTCAGATGATGTTTTCGTATAAGATCGAAGACCATTCTTAAGTCATGAAGATGATCCTTCTTGTTCTTGCTTTTGACTGCTAAGTCATCCACATAACACTCTACCATTTTGCGCAGGTGTTCTTTGAATATGATGCTCATCGCACGTTGGTAGGTAACACCGGCGTTCTTCAATTCGAAAAGCATCACCGTATAACAGTATACCCTCAGCGGCGTTCTGAAAGCTGTATGCTTTTCATCATCTGGGTGCATTTTAATCTGGTTATAGCCTGAGAAGCCATCCATAAAGGACATCCTCTCATAACCGCAAGTATTATCAATCATCACATCGGTGATGGGGAGTGGAAATTCATCCTTAGGATATGCAGCGTTCAGATCTCGAAAATCGATGCATATCCGGATTTTGCCGTTCTTCTTACGATCCGGCACTATGTTGGCCACCCAATCAGGATGTTCTTCACGGATGAATCCAGATTTTATAAGTTTATTGACCTCAGCAACTATTGCCTCCATCAATTCCAGTCGAAAATGCCTTTGCTGTTGTTTAGCTGGTTTGGCATCTCCTTTAATATTTAGCCGATGTGTGGCAATCTGAGGATCAAGACCGGGCATGTCTTCATAGCTCCATGCGAACACGTCTATATACTCCTTGATAAGAGATATAAGTTCCTCTTTTTCTAAGAGCGTTAGCGTGTCGCTTATGAAGATGGGTTTCGGATTTTCGTCCGTTCCCATGTTGACCTGTACTAGCTTATTTTCTGTGGGCGGGTCACGCTGTTCAAAGCGGACATCCCATAGAGTGTCCATATACTTAGCTCAGGAATCGTTTTGAACATTAATTGGTTCCTCGTCGCTTTCTGGTGTGGCTGAAACCATATTGGCTATCAAAGATTGAAACCAGGCGCAAGTACTTATATCCGAGTCCTAATCAATCGGGTTCAAACCCTCATCAGACGAAGATCTTTCTTCATATTGGCATGGTGGTGAGGGAGGAGTAGATACATAGTCCAACCCCCTGCGAGTTTTTTGATACTAGTCTGGGCTCTTTCCTCTCGGTCTAAATGAGGGTATAAGATTCCGTCGCCCTTTTCCAAAGTTTAATCCCGATTTCTGGATAAAATTATAACCCATTTTCTCCATCATTTGCCGGGACTTCTGTTCATATAAGTGAAATTGAGGTGATGTTTGTTCATCACTTTCACTGATTTGTCTTTGTCGAGGTGACGTAATTACTTTGCCGAAGATGATCAGCTTTTGGGACTTTGTCGAGGAGACACTTTAAAGAAGTGACCTTGTCCCTTAGTTACTTTTGATTGAGAGAAGAGGGATGACCTAAGTGGCAAATGGTATGCCGCCAGAACTTCAAGTTCGGATAGGCCATCCACTTCGGTGGAAGTACAAAAGGGTTCAGACTCAGTAGCTATAGCAGGCTCGTAGACTAACTTTATGTTTTCATTGATAATCCACTCATTCTCTACTACATCAGCTACATTATTATCAAAATTCAAATTAAAATCTAAGTGAGGATTGATTTCATAATCACCTGCATCGTTCTCTTCGGGAGGCTCGTACTCCGTATCCGCCTCGTTGCCGCTCTCGTCAAGCTTTTGAGGCTTTTTGAGGTTGTTGTCGGAGACTTCGTGGGCTGGCTTGTACAGTAAAGTATCCTTGTTCATCACAGTATTTCATACACTGGTAGAGAGTCGACGGGACAATCATATAGAAGTAGATCCAAGGCCGTCCCAGTAAGATATTGTAGGAAGTGTCTACGTCAATGATGTAGCATGTGACCTTCGTCCTCAAATCTCCGATTTGACATCAGAGTCGGATCTTCCCAAGGGGACAGCTGTAACAACCTAATTTCATCATAACTTACATTTTTGATATCAGATTAATTCCAAAATGAATGTGTTGTATTTGTCTCATTTTTCTATATTTTTGTAATTTTCTTAAAATTTTTAAGATAGTCACTTAAAATAATATTATTTTAATCACCGGTGGGTCCTACACATATTTTTACTACTCTCTTCTTTTGACTTGTAAAGATGAAGTTTGAGCTTATTTGGGTTAGTTTAATTTGAAATTATAGTTTTAAACAACTTTAATAACATATTATTATTGGTCATTTGTCCTATTCCTATTTTGTTTTTATTCACCCATACCTTCTTCACCATGCTTGTCCTTTGGCCAAGCATGACAAACCATCATGTTACCCCCGTATCTCTCTTTTATCTATATATTTTTCTTCCCTTCTTTTTTATTTATTTTCTCTCCTTTATTTTTCATTCCTTTCTTCTTTTTTTTTTACTCAAACTCAAGAGAAGAAGAAGAAAAGAGAAGAAGAATAAGAAAAGAGAAGAAAAAGAAAAGAAGAAAAAGTTCTCTAGTCTCAAGATATGCTTACCTTCCTTAACCTATCAAGGCAAGTAAAATTACATCCCTTCTCATGTTTTATTTCTAATTCTAATTGTTTATGGTTAACTTAGAATCTTGATTTGTTAAAACCTAAAAACATAATATCTCTATACAAAAATCCCTATGATTATTCTAGAAAAATAAAAATATGATTTTTTATACTTTACCCTATGTTTATATATCGAATTTATCATTTTATTTATAATCTCTCATTCTTAAACTACAAGTTGTAAAGTTAAACTATATGCTTTATTTTTAAATTACAAAAATACTACTTTTATGAATATTCATCATGTTTGGATATACATTTGAATTTTCCATATAAGTTCTTTATATATAATGCAATGATTTTTAAATCATTTTCCACTTGCCATTAGAACATAGGTATATATATATATATATATATATATATATATATATATATATATATGTATGTATTCATAATCATGTTTTAAAATGAAGATTTCAAATAAATAAGTTTCTACATTAAATTGTTAAAATATTTCTTTCATACGAGATATTATGTTAGGTCATAATTCTTTCTATGCTAATGCATATTTAAATATATTATATATATATATACATGTCTAAGATTTAACAAATTTACTACTTTCCATACTATGAAATTATACTAGAATTTAGAAAATCAATATGTTGTTAAACTAATTGTTATAAAAGTGTTAAGCCTATTTAATTCTTATCCTTACAAATTTAGTACTCACTTGCCTAATATGTTTATATGCATAATTTTATTGCGTGGTTTACATACATGATCATTATTTGCATAACACATTTTAATATTCTAAGACTATCATGCTTGCCTTAACATATACATACTAGTAACTTGTACAATATACATAAAATTATGTGTTTATATGCATATTTGTATATGCATGATTCACATATATGATCATCCTAGATATCTTTACATCTTAATACTCACATACGTATTTATATGTATACTTGTATTTATGTGTAGTTTACATACATGATCATTTTCATAACATTCATTCTAACATTCTATACTCCATCATACTTGCATTGACACATACATACTAGTTACTTGTACAACATATACGAAATTATGCCGGATTTTCCTTATTAGTACATACACGTCTTGATAGTGCCATGGATTTTGACTTGCCTGTTAACTTGATTTTGACATTCCATCATATTTACTTTGACATATACATATTAACTACATGTACAAGATATATGAAAATATTCCGGATTTTCCTTATTAGTATATACACATGTCTTGATGGTGCCATGGATCCTAACTTGCCTGTTAAGTTGATTTTGACATGGACCACATCTTGTTTGTTACTAGACATGTATATGTATTAATCTTGACATGATTAGTTTATCATATTTCGGATTGATTTGCATGTAATATAACTTGAAATCTTGGGTTATGGGAGAACTAAAGGGTGGACAAATATTGTATCGTGAAAAATTTAGGATAGGTTGCGCAACCGAAATAGAGGTCCATCCGCGGGGGCGCCCGGATGTTACTGAGCCATCATCTCTTGTTTAGTCCATGTTGATGGGACGACCGATTACTCAGTAATCGGTATCTGCTTGAGTGCTTAGCGGCACGGCTGGTTCAGCACCAGCATCTTGGCCGGGTCCCGGTTATGCACGGGTACTTTCACGATACGAGTTATTTCTTCACCACTTAGTTCAAAATATAAAATAAAATATGATATTAATATAGACTTGATATGTATTAATCTCCGTACTTGATATCGATCACATACGATACAGGTTTATTTTTTTCACCAGTTAGTTCAAAATATAAAATAAAATATGATATTAAGTTAGACTTAATATGCATGTATATCCCTACTTGATATTGCTACTTAATCATTACTGTTTCCATACATGTGCATATGCTTTTTACATCAAGTCATATTTTACTTGTTAATGCATATTGCACACTCCCTATGATACATGTTTATTTCTTCACCAGTTAGTTCAAATATTAAATAAAATATGATATTCAGTTAGACTTGATATGCATGTACATTCTTTCTTGATACCATTACTTGATCATTTAATATTTTCCACACATGCGCATACTTTCATATCCACACTCATATCTAACATATTTGTTTATATTACACGCTCCGTACTTCTTATTGTTTTACTTACCGGGTTTGATTCTGAGCTCCCCCACACGCTCAGGTACTGAAGATGTGAGCGAGAATCCACCATTACACGATCGTACTTTCTAGAGCAGGTTGAGCAGCAGTAGATTTATAGGCCTCCACTTTTGTATTTTTGGTTTGGTATGTATCACTCCTTGGGGACTTTATTTCCAACTTTTATATCAGTATTGTACTTGTTGCTTCTTATGTTAGACATGTATATATTCTTATATGGCAGTAGACTAACTTCCAAGATCCTGATTAATGACTAGTATTCAGTTCCATTCATTTCTTCTTTTACATACTTATAGGCCTCGTGCACGTCGACTTACACATGCCCGCCGGTAACGCACTCCGTTTTCGTATCTCTTCGGGAAATGGGGCGTTACAGAGTGGTATCAGAGCTCTAGGTTAATTTAGGATGTCTTAGCGACTACTGCCATATATAAATATGTCTAAAATTTTTTTTGATCTGAAATCTTATCTTGGTCCTATTATTAGTTAATTTTCTATTTTGCCTTCTTTTATCCATACCATATATATCTTTTGATTTTCTATGTACCTAGTCTTGTACTTCTGTTGTTCGAGTCTTATTGAGTTGACGTGGTAATTATAGAGATTTATTCTTAGTCGACAACAATTACAGTCATTCATTAGAACTATAGCAAGCGGATTTATTAGATACTCCATAGTTGATTTTCGACTAAAATCATATGCTTTCGCTATAATGAGTCTTATCTATTGGCGTGACAATAATTGATTTGCAAGCAATTATTGCAGCTATTCACAAGGATCTTAATAAGTGAGACTTATAATATTTTTTCCATCATATATCTTTGATTATTTATCCGATTAGTTTGATAGTATGATAAGTTAGTTTTCAATTATATTCTGATTGGAACTATTTTCTCAATAACCAAATTTTTATCAATTGATTGATATCTTATTACTCCAATCAGTAAAAAAAAAATTAAATTTCGAGGACGAAATTTTTTTGTAAGGAGGGTAGGATGTAACAATCTAATTTCATCATAATTTACATTCTTGATATCAGATTAATTCCAAAATGAATGTGTTGTGTTTGTCTCATTTTACTATATTTTTGTGATTTTCTTAAAATTTTTAAGATAGTCACTTAAAATAATATTATTTTAATCATCGGTGGGTCCTACACATATTTTTACTAGTCTATCTTCTTCTGACTTGTAAAGATGAAGTTTGAGTTTATGTGGGTTAGTTTAATTTGAAATTATAGTTTTAAACAACTTTAATAACCTATTATTATTAGTCATTTATCCTATTCCTATTTTGTTTTTATTCACCCATACCTTCTTCACCATGCTTGTCCTTTGGCCAAGCATGACAAACCATCATGTTACCCCCATATCTCTCTTTTATCTATATATTTTTCTTCCCTTCTTTTTATTTATTTTCTCTCCTTTATTTTTCATTCCTTTCTTCTTTTTTTTTTACTCAAACTCAAGAGAAGAAGAAGAAAAGAGAAGAAGAATAAGAAAAGAGAAGAAAAAGAAAAGAAGAAGAAGTTCTCTAGTCTCAAGATAGGCTTACCTTCCTTAACCTATCAAGGCAAGTAAAATCACATCCCCTCTCATGTTTTATTTCTAATTCTAATTGTTTATGGTTAACTTAGAATCTTGATTTGTTAAAACTTAAAAACATAATATCTCTATACAAAAATCTCTATGATTATTCTAGAAAAATAAAAATATGATTTTTTATACTTTACCCTATGTTTATATATCGAATTTATCATTTTATTTATAATCTCTCATTCTTAAACTACAAGTTGTAAAGTTAAACTATATGCTTTATTTTTAAATTACAAAAATACTACTTTTATGAATATTCATCATGTTTGGATATACATTTGAATTTTCCTTATAAGTTCTTTATATATAATGCAATGATTTGTAAATCATTTTCCACTTCCCATTAGAACATAGGTATATATATATATATATATGTATGTATTCATAATCATGTTTTAAAAAGAAGATTTCAAATAAATAAGTTTCTACATTAAATTGTTAAAATATTTCTTTCATACGAGATATTATGTTAGGTCATAATTCTTTCTATACTAATCCATATTTAAATATATTATATATATATACATGTCTAAGATTTAACAAATTTACTACTTTCCATACTATGAAATCATACTAGAATTTAGAAAATCAATATGTTGTTAAACTAATTATTATAAAAGTGTTAAGCCTATTTAATTCCTATCCTTACAAATTTAGTACTCACTTGCCTAATATGTTTATATGCATAATTTTATTGCGTGGTTTACATACATGATCATTATTTGCATAACACATTTTAATATTCTATGACTATCATGCTTGCCTTAACATATACATACTAGTAACTTGTACAACATACATAAAATTATGTGTTTATATGCATATTTGTATATGCATGATTCATATATATGATCATCCTAGGTATCTTTACATCTTAATACTCACATATGTATTTATATGTATACTTGTATTTATGTGTAGTTTACATACATGATTATTTTCATAACATTCATTCTAACATTCTATACTCCATCATACTTGCATTGACACATACATACTAGTTACTTGTATATACGAACTTATGCCGGATTTTTCTTATTAGTACATACACGTCTTGATAGTGCCATGGATTTTGACTTGCCTGTTAACTTGATTTTGACATTCCATTATATTTACTTTGACATATACATATTAACTACTTGTACAAGATACATGAAAATATTTCGGATTTTCCTTATTAGTATATACACATGTCTTGATAGTGCCATGGATCCTAACTTGCCTGTTAACTTGATTTTGACATAGACCACATCTTACTTGTTACTAGACATGTATATGTATTAATCTTGAAATAATTAGTTTATCATATTCCGGATTGATTTGCATGTAATATAACTTGAAATCTTGGGTTATGAGAGAACTAAAGGGTGGACAAATATTGTATCGTGAAAGGTTTAGGATAGATTGCGCAACCGAAATAGGGGCCCATCTGCGGGGGCATCCGGATGGTACTGAGCCATCATCTCTTGTTTAGTTCATGTTGATGGACGACCGATTACTCAGTAATCGGTATCTGCTTGAGTGCTTAGCGGCACGGCTAGTTCAGCGCCAGCATCTTGGCCGGGTCCTGGGTATGCACGAGTACTTTTACGATACGAGTTATTTATTCACCACTTAGTTCAAAATATAAAATAAAATATGATATTAATCTAGACTTGATATGTATTAGTCTCCGTACTTGATATCGATCACATACGATACATATTTATTTTTTCACCAGTTAGTTCAAAATAAAAAAATAAAATATGATATTAAGTTAGATTTAATATGCATGTATATCCCTACTTGATATTGCTACTTAATCATTACTGTTTCCATACATGTGCATATGCTTTTTACATCAAGTCATATTTTACTTGTTAATGCATATTGCACACTCACTATGATACAGGTTTATTTCTTCACCAGTTAGTTCAAATATTAAATAAAATATGATATTCAGTTAGACTTGATATGCATGTACATTCTTTCTTGATACCATTACTTGATCATTTAATATTTTCCACACATGCGCATACTTTCATATCCACACTCATATCTAACATATTTGTTTATATTACACGCTCCGTATTTATTGTTTTACTTGCCGGGTTTGACCCTGAGCTCCCCCACACGCTCAGGTACTGAACATGTGAGCGAGAATCCACCATTACACGATCGTACTTCTTAGAGCAGATTGAGCAGCAGTAGATTTATAGGCCTCCACTTTTGTATTTTTGGTTTGGTATGTATCACTCTTTTAGGACTTTATTTCCAACTTTTATATCAGTATTGTACTTGTTACTTCTTATGTTAGACATGCATATCTTCTCTTTTATATAGCCGTAGACTAACTTCCAAGATCCTGATTAATGACTAGTACTCAGTTCCATTCATTTCTTCTTTTACATACTTATAGGCCTCGTGCACGTTGACTTACACGTGCCCGTCGGTAACGCACTCCGTTTTCGTATCTCTCCGGAAAATGGGGCGTTACAACAGCTATCATTGGTATTAAACCCATATATTGTAGTATTAATTGGTGTCAGGCGATGGGGAGAAATTCCCAACAGCTGCATGAACCTTCTGGGAATGACGCTTAGTGCAAACTCTGGATCAATCTGGATGCGATCCACCTTTGTGAATCCGACATATCCGGTGACATATAAAGGCCTGTTGTGCTTTATATTTCTTACCTGCATGTCTTCTGGAGAGAAAATAATTTGCGGGACCTGCCTCCTCACTTGATGACAGCGGGGGAAAGAATCCTGTTCCTCGTCAGTCGGCTCGACAATCTGAGTTAGGAATGATTCAGAGTCTGCCAAGGCCTCTCTCAACGCCTCGCGAGTTGATTTCGATAATCGTAGCAACTCGTAAAGCGTGACTCGAGCTGGAATATTTGCCAGCTGAGCTATTATATCATATTTGAAGGTAGCGTCTTTGACTCCATCTTTTTCAGGACTTTTCTGGAAGCGACGTCCTTTTTGTTTTGCAGGTTTCGCGAGTTCCGCATATATCTCTTTCAGATCTACTCTGGTGTAGTCCTTGAGATATGTTTTTCCAGATCGAGTGCCAGAAGGGCCTGTCCCGTCTTGATGAGTGGCCATAGTTTCGGGCTCCTCTTCAGAGTCTGTAAATGCCCCTGCAACTATGTATTCATCTTTTATTTTCGCGGAAATGACATTGCTACTCCGCTTTTTCTTTTGACCCCCTGCGGTAGTCCACTGTTCATCCTGTAGTAAATCAGGGTGGACCCACATGATTTCCCCCTTTTGAGTTACGGGGACAAGTCCTTCTTGAGCCTTTTTGTGCGGGTCATGGTTTTTCGTAACCAGCTTCCCCTTTGGTATTGGGGTCACCCCTGCGGGGAACTCATAGGTTCCAACCACTATGGTTGCCATGTTGGCAGTGACCTTCTTTTGTTCGTCTTTTAGCGTCAGAACTCCAGCTTCTATCAGTGCTTGAATTCTATTCTTTAGAGGGTAACAATCCCTGGTGGGGTGTCCAACATTCCGGTGATAGAGACAATAGTTGGGGTCGGTTTTACCAGCATCCTCCGGATTTCTATTCTCCGAGAGTTTCAACATTCCCTTCCTCAGGAGCAGGTGGAAGAGTGTAGGCGTTTGCTCTGCCTTGAAAGTATAGGTCCTCTCTTACTGAGGCCTATTTTGTCTCGTGCCCTTCTGATTTTGGGGCTTCGAGTTTGGAGGAGGATTTGTCTTTTGTGGAGCGATCTCCGATGTCATTGCCGCTTTTTCTTTATTCTTGTTATTATTATTTTGGGTGTACGGCTTATTATTCCCAGTGTTTCTTGATCCACGAGACCCTTCAACTCGACGGATCAAGTCCTCGGCTTGCTCTCCTTGTTTGAGCAAATCCCTCCATGCCTTAGACTCTACGGCCCCTATTTTTAGGAGCACGTTAGTCTTAAAATTATGCCGACATGTCTCCATTAGAGTTTCCTGGGCCATTCCGTATTTGCAATGCACGGACTTCTCCCGGAACCTTTTTATGAAGTCTTTTACTGTTTCTTGTTCCCCTAGTTTAGTTGCAAGGAGGGAATGAACCGTAATTTCGGTATCATCCTCAAAGAAACGCGCGAGAAATAGTTTCTCAACATCAAACCATGTATTAATAGTACCTGGGGGTAGCTGCATAAACCAAGTAAAGGCAGGCCCTCGCAAGGTACTTGCGAATATCTTGGTCATAACTGGGTCATTGCCCATCAAATATCCGGCTAAGGACAAGAAGTAGTAAATATGTTGACTGGGAGATTCTTTCCCGTCATATGGCTCCAATTTGAGCGGCCTATATTTCTTGGGGTATGGTGCCAAATCCCATTCAGGCGGATATGGTCTTGATACCCCTGATTCTTTCAATTCCTTGTGCATTAGTGCTTCGAGTTGACCTTGTAACTTCTCTATTTTCTCTCCATGTGGATCATGAAAAGAGTACCTATTCTCGTCCTCATGCGTCGAGTGGGCTTTCTCTTCTTTATTTTCTTCGTTCATTTTATTGAACGGAGTTTCTTTTCCCTTTTTGGCATTATCCTCGACCAATTTTGAGAGCATTATTTTAAGATCTTCGATCATCTTCTGTTGCCCCCGAATTATTTGTTCTTGGGCTTCAAGTCTTTGGTCAATATCGTTTGATTTGCTCATCATATATGATGCTGACTTCAATTTAGATGATGCCGAAGAACGAGGAGAGGCTATAGCCAAATTATCAGTATCGTCATCATAAGAACCTTTCACGACTTTCTTATAATTTTGGGCCGGGATGGCGCCTGATTTTAATCTGGTGAAGTGATCATGTTCTTCATCACTTGATTCTGAGTCATAATTTGTCTCTATGACTTTCTTACCCTTGCTGACCATGTTGGAAGTTACAATTCTCCATTCTGCTCGGGGAGTAGCCTTTGTTTTCTTAGAAGGATTTTTATCCGACTTGGTTAATCGGTCGAACACCGATACCCTGTTATTGTTGCAGCAACAATTATCTATTACAGCGGATACCGCCGTCATAAGCTGCTGGCAATGACAGACAATTTCAGATTGAACTTGTTCTATTCCTCTCTTCTTGGTTAGATACTCCCTGAGGTCAGTGACTTTAGTCATAGAGTTGTGCGACCCATTCAACTGTTTAGAGGGTTTAGGAGCCTGTTGAAGTTTCCTGGAATCACTGGAGTTTAGTTCTGGTCCATTGATGCGACGATCAGCCCTGATTTTATATTTGGGATGACCTACGCGGAGCTGAGAGATAGCTTCGCATTTTGTATCGCGGGCCTGAAGAATAGCTCCGCGTTTTGCTACGCTAGCCTCACGTTTTACGTTGGCTTGGCGTTCCTTCAGAAGTTTCTCTTCTGGAATTTTGGCCCCGCGTGGAAGAAAATTCTTGCACGTTGGCTTATTTTTGCAATTAACACAAGCCACAACTTCGCGTCTAGCGCGATTTTTACGATTAACGACAATCTGCCAATCATCCTCGCGATTTATGCGGAGTTGAGGCATCTTGCGTTTCTCGCAAGTACTACTGGCTTCGCGTTTCTCGCTAAGCTCAGTATTAGCCTTGTGTGGAGAATCACACGCTGGTTGTAAGGAATTTTTATCCTCGCATTCCTCGCGAGTGCAAGAAATCTTGCGTTTATCGCAAGTACTACTGGCTTTGCGTTTATCGCTAAGCCCAGTAGTAACCTCGCATGGAGAATCACACACTGGTTTTAAGGAAATTTTATACTCGCGTTTATTGCGAGTGTTAGAGATATTGCGATTAACGCAAATCTTACTGGTTTTGCGTTTCTCGCTAAGCTCAGTAATAGCCTCGCGTGGAGAATCACTCGCTGGCTTTAAGGAGATTTTATACTCGCGTTTATCGCGAGTGTTAGAGATATTGCGATTAACGCAAATCTTACTGGCTTCGCGTTTCTCGCTAAGCTCAGTAATAGCCTCGCGTGGAGAATCACACGCTGGCTTTAAGGAGATTTTATACTCGCGTTTATCGCGAGTGTTAGAGATATTGCTATTAACGCAAATCTTACTGGTTTCGCGTTTCTCGCTAAGCTCAGTGATAGCCTCGCGTGGAGAATCACACGTTGGTTTTTTCTTGCGATCAGCGGAAGTTGTAACTTCGCGTTTAGCGCGATAATAACTGATCTCGCGATTAGCGAGTCAGTTTGCGAGGGACCATAGCCTCGCGTTCTATGAAATTAGCCTCGCGTTCAATGCGGGCTTTGAGGGCTTTTCGCGTTGCTCTCCGATTTCTATTTCGGAGTTGGGTTCTGGTCAATCCAGTTCCCAGGCATTCTTTGGCAGTAGAGGGGCCATCCTCTGCTAGGATTTCCTGCCCGAACATCGGCTCTATGGCCGCGGTCTCCAAAGATCCCCGTTCATCGGTGGATACCTTTTTATCCGTTGCTCGGGTATTGGAGCGCACGCGACGATAGTATCGTGTCTCATTCAGGTTACCTGATTCAGAGGAGAGGTACTCCTCGTACTTCTGCTGGTCGATTTCAACGACCAGCATATCTACGTCGGATCCGATCCTATCGACGTCCGATTGCGCCACGATCTCTTCTTTAGTGAAAGAGACGTCTCCCACTGTGGTCGCCAGTTTGTTCGCAGCAGAAATTCTTTGCCTTCCTTCCATTGAAATAACTTGATTTACAACGAAAGTAAACAAAAAAAAAGGAAGAACAAACGAGAGGATTTTATATCTTAATCGCTCTCTTTTACAATAAACGTGGGATCTGTGGCGATGGGATTTGTCAAGCAGCTCCTTTGGACGATCTGACGTCGAGCTCTTCTCTGTTGAAAATGACGGCCGACTGTAAAATTGATCTCCTCTGATCTTGATTCGTTCAAGGCTCTATGCGTAATTCGAACTTTACCAAAACCTTCGAAAAAGATTTTAGATGCCAAAAAGAAAGATATCTAGGGCTTCCTCAAGAGGATATTTATAGCCTTAGGATGTTATAAGAGTTTCTATCTAAATATAATTTGTATTCATTAATAATTCCAATCAAATATCTTAGTTTTAATTTAAATCTCTTGATTTTAGAGTTCTGATCGGACTTAATTTGGGTATTTGGATAAGCCCAAATCATAATCTCAATCAATTTGAGATTCTGGTTATCTGCTCACGCGGAGATAATCTCGTCAAAATGCGGAGTTAAAGAACCAGAACGCGGAACTAACGCGGAGCTATTGCGGAGCTATTGAATAGCTCCGCGTTTTGTTCAAACGCGAGGCTAAAGTAGCCAAACTCGGAGCTACTGAATTAGCTCCGCGTTCTATTGTGGAAAATCCTATTTACTTAGAAATTTTCACAGCCAACAACTGGAAAACAGATCTGGTGAGGACCATATCCGATCCATATTTGGTCCTTTTGCATTCCTAGACACCATACCTTGAGCATGTTGGACAGGCTTGATATCAAATTCATATACTTTAATTCAATTTCTTATGTAGGCCTTTTTTGTTGAATACTATTAGTTTACCTATTTTATTATTTATCTCATTTTTGTCTGATCTGCTATCATATTTCATTCATATCAATCTATTTCAGGCTTCAACTGCTATCATAATCTATTTCAGGCTTCAGTCCCTTACTATTTTCCTGCACCATGTCACCTAAGGGGGTTTGCATGATTTATTTTCTCCCCTTCTTCCTGATATTTACTGATATGCACATACATCAATGCAATAGTTACGCATCTTCACTGCTAGCTAGCTTCGACTTGTTGAACATCTTTTTAGCAGTATTATTGAAAATTTTCTCCATATAATGGGCTCATTCCAACCTGAAAGGGCTAAGTTGGTCCTATCCCGTCAAGTTGCAGAAACTGGAGCTATGTTCTGCAGTACTCCTTGATCCATATTTTTCTTTGCCCCACACTTTTTTATATTGCACAGGGCTAGTACTCAGGCATCCTACCTCTGGGACAGAAATCTTTAGATTCTTTCTGTTCTTCAAACTGCTAATTCTTTCTATAAATAAGCATTTAATTGGATTATTTGTCACACAACAAGACTGCAATGGTTCTCTAAAATTTGCAGCTTATCACTTGATTGAGCATCAATTGCCAGATTCTACAAGATAAAAGAGTGGATTATACCAGAACTATTTATTAGGAGTGAGGATTGTACAATGTCCTTCCTATGTAGGTCCTCCTTTTGTAGCAACAGTTGGATATGCTTTACAAACAATCCTGATACTTTGTTGAAGAGTGGTTCTCCAATTCTCGTATATGCTGGGTGTGAGACTAAGTAACTGGATAGTTTTTCTATTTTGTGATCTCTGTTGTCGAAGGTGTTAGCTTGATGTTTGAATACTTGCCTTCAAGACATGTTGCAATTTTTTGTTAAGTGAAACCCTCTGCTGGGAAAAGGCTCTTATTTCCACTGGTATTGCCTTTAAATAAAAGGCATTTACATACGTTAGCAACTTCTTTTTTCTTCAAGTATCTGTGGCGATTGCCACAAATCTTGTACGAGAAACCATTTCAGTCAAGAGGAGAGGTCTGAGGTCTGTTCTGATACTTCATTCAGAACGGCTTCAGTCAAGAGGGCAGGTCTGAGGTCTGTTCTGATACTTCATTCCAGTCATATCGTATCTGGACATTATAGTATTTTAAAAATGTTTCTCCCTTTAATCATGTGTATGTGCATATATTTTCACTTTCATCGGTGACTCAGGTGACTAATAAAGTGAATCCACACTCAAGACTGTTTCTTAGTACTCTGTATCAGTGCTGCATTACATGTGCTTCTATATAGAATTACTAGTCACCGAAGTGTTTTGTGTCTATATGCATTTTAGTAGCCCCGTGCATCTGGTACTCTTTTTATAAATTCACTTCTGTCACCTGTAAAACCAATCGTCATTGAGTAGGTTACTGAAGGACAATGGGTTTTTTTTGATGATTTTATCCAAGCGTAAAGATTAAAAATGATGATAATTCTACGACTGCTCTAAATGCAACCAAATAATAACTGTTGCTGGTAAAAATTTTTTTTATTAATGTCATTATGGCGGGTATTAATCCCTCCGCGTTCCATTAATGATGTTGCTGGTGATTGTTGCTGTATTATCTTACATGTTCAAGTTGACAATTGTCTTACAGGTACATTATCAAGAAGTAATTTTATTACATACACAATAAAACTTCAGAAGCATCTTGTTGCTACACATTTATAAACATACTATACTTGATCGTAGCCATAGTGATATTTTGCAATTTTCTTTCTTTTCTTTCTTTTTTTTGGAAGTCTTAGTGGTGGGAAATTCCCTCTGCATTCCTTAGTGAGATTTTGCAAAAATTTTGAGAGTCAGGACTACAAAAAAAGTTGTTGACCGTTGTAAACTTGGTAGATGTAGATCTTATGGATTATTACCTCCAAAAAGAAAAAAGATCTTATGGATCTCTAATCATTTTCTTCAACAAAAAGAAAAAGATCTTATAGTTGTGGAATCATTACTAGGACCATATAGGTTCACTTATTGATATATTATGTCAATGGCGTACATTCCAATTTTTTACATAATTGCTGAAATTTTGCATGTCCATGTGCGTTTCCTGAGCTATAGAGATTTGGTATGTGAGTTCATTTTGAGTGAAAGCGGCGGGGATGAGTCTTCCGTGATCCATTAACGATAGATAATAGAGCTAGTACAAAAGCAAAGTAAACAATCGGATCCAAGACTTATGCCCTTACCATAATACTATCAGGTGCAAGTTGAATATATGGATTTTATATAAAAACCAACCATATAAACATGACTATTATATCTAAATAAGCCTAAGTACAAAAATTTGTATGATTTAAAGATGCTTAACCTAGGATTTGAACTTACAATATTTATATTTTATCTGAACCGGTCATATTCTAAAGTCTTGATCAATGGGTAAGACTTCCTTAGGTCATATGAATTTTTGTTTTAGACAATTTAGATATACTATATTATATCCATATAGTTCGATTTTAATTTGTGGAGTCCTAAATTATAGTTTCAACCAAATTAGATCTACGTTTCAAATTTTCTCGATAGTATCCTCGTTAAACTATTCGAATGTTATGCGTGTGATTCATGCACTGGTCAAGATATAAAAATGTAGTAATATGTCAACTTTTAGCTTTATTTTGTATGCCTTCTAGAAAATCTTGTAAAATGTGAAACTTAAAGTGCAATCTTGGACCTTGATTAAGTAGCTGTGTCAATGCGTTCTGTGTGCATGCATACGTGTGTGCATGTACATGTGCGCACGTGTGTACGCAGGCAGGCATACGTTTATGCATGTTTGCAAAGGCATAAATGGCGACATAGTACTTGGAAGCAAATTGAAAAGCTAAATAAAAATTGATAATCTACTTCAATAAATAATTCTATCCCTGTCTAGTTGCTTTGTCATTTAAGTGTCTAGTAATAAAAGTTGAATCGTTTATTTGTTTTGCTCCTGCTCCACGTAGGCTTAAAATGAATAGACAAAAATAAGAAGTGATTTAGATGACAGTCTGTGATTTTCAATTTGTCTCTCACCAGACATTTCTACTTAATGCGTAGTTGAACTAAATCGAATACTGTTTATAATTATCTGGGGAAATTTTATTTTAACCAGGGCTTCAAATAGCACTACTACTGATACATCTTGTGAATATTGTTTCTGAAAAATATGATAGAGACCCTGGTCTACATTGGTATTGATGTTCTCCTGATGTTGTCGAGATAATCATTATGATAGAGACCCTGGTCTACATTGGTATTGATGTTCTCTTGATGTTGACGAGATAATCATCAGCCCATACACATAGTTTCATCTGAACCTGTGATTTTAAGCCTTCATTTATAATTACCCTAGTTTGACAATCCATTTGGACTTGGTCCCTTAATTTTAGAAGTTTCCTTATATTAAATGAAAGATCCTTACATTAAATGAAACATGTAGTTTTTCACATCAAGTTATTGAATTTGAAATCTTTGATGTTTGGAATTAGTGAAGTTTATATGTGCAACCGCAGCTACAGTTTCAATACTAAAAGTGTTGGCAAAATTTTTGGAGAAAAGAAAAAGAAGAAAAAGAGGAAATTTAATAATAGCTAATACGTAGATCATCTTTCGTAAGAGAGATCCGTGAATAGAAACTAAAAAAGAGTTAAAACATAACCTTTACAGCGTTGTGTTTCATTTATCAAAGAAGCCGAAATGCAGATCTCTAGTTCGCGAATGAGGCTAAGGTGCGGACCTCTATTTATAGAGATCCGGGGATTGGATTAACAGGAATGGCCCCCACAGGGTCGCGTTCTCATGATGTTGACGAGATAATCATCAGCCCATACACATAGTTTCATCTGAGCCTGTGATTTTAAGCCTTCATTTATAATTACCCTAGTTTGACAATCCATTTGGACTTGGTCCCTTAATTTTAGAAGTTTCCTTATATTAAATGAAAGATCCTTACATTAAATGAAAGATGTAGTTTTTCACATCAAGTTATTGAATTTGAAATCTTTGATGTTTGGAATTAGCTAAGTTTATATGTGCAACCGCAGCTACAGTTTCAATACTAAAAGTGTTGGCAAAATTTTTGGAGAAAAGAAAAAGAAGAAAAAGAGAAAATTTAATAATAGCTAATACGTAGATCATTTTTCATAAGAGAGATCCGTAAATATAAACTAAAGAAGAGTTAAAACATAACTTTTACAGAGTTGTGTTTCATTTATCAAAGAAGCCGAAATGCGGGTCTCTAGTTCGCGAATGAGGCTAAGGCGCGGACCTCTATTTATAGAGATCCGCGGATTGGATTAACAGGAATGGCCCCCACAGGGTCGCGTCATACTCAAAACGCAAAATCGCATCAGGGCTCACAGAAAGCCAATAAAATTCAAGAGTACAGTTAAAAAATTAAAAATACGGATCACTTATCATAGAGGGATCCGCGTTTGACTTGTTCTTTTCTAAGCATAATCAATACGTGAATCTTGAAGGGTTCCATTTCTACTTCGAGATTTCAAGGAGTGAAAACCATTTCCAGCAGCACTCAAATACGAGATCAAGCATACCATGCAAGCCTTCAAGGAGTGAAAAACCATTTCCAGCTGCACTCAAATATGAGACCAAGCATACCATGCAAGCCACTAAACACCAAAACGCGAATCTAGGTTGAGATCCACGTTTCGGTTACAATTCAGAGAATTAAAAATATTAGTTACAAATTCTGGAGATCTAATACAAATCTTTCAAATTAAGAGACGGAAAATTAATTCTTAAGTCATTGAGGCCTTCAGTTGAACAGTTACATCAACTCAGAATCTTCCAAGAGTTTAGGCTGAAAAAGCATTTGGAAATCAATATTATGAGAGAATCATTTTCTATCTAAAGTCATGATGCTATCAAGAGCTCTAAACCCTTGCCAATTAAAGAAATTTATACGGAGTGTCGACGGAGAGTAATATCGTCCTCTACGGCTACTACAGAACCCACTTTTAAACAAAGAGGAAATTAGACTTTCCTTATTTTCTGTAAACGGACAACTGTTCCTATTGTAATCTTTTATTGAAAAATCTTCAATAAAGAAATTTACAATTTTTTATGGCGAACAAAAAGTGAATTTATATGTATGTTATTGTATTTTATGGCCATATATATGCACAAGTTCATTGTGCGACTAATATTGCGGCACATTATTTTGTATTATTTTTGAGGAAATTAAGATTCCTATGTCTACAATTTTTGTCTCTCGAGCAAGTCATCTATGAATCCTGTATTTGTTGTGTCTTACATTTGTTTCATTATTTCTCTCTTCCTTTGAGCATATAAACATTCTTTGTTCAGCAGAATTTTAACTTTTTTTTGTTTTTCCTTCACTGGTGCTTAACAAAATTGAAACACTAGATTTGTGTAGTTCAGAGAAGAATTACCAGTTTCCAGTTGATGGGACCGACTAACAGAAGCAATGTCATTATTGTGATGCAGGTATGCTCCACATGGCGCTCCGTTTCCCGGTCAGAACTGCTATGGGAGGAAGTCAGTCGACGCGTCTGGTCCCCTCACTGCCGTCTTCTTCCTTCTTCATGGTATGACGAGTTTCGCCGCCATCATCGTACTGCTCTCAACTTCCGCAACCACCGTTGTACCCACACTCACATCCTTCCCCCATCGGGGGACATCATCTCCTGCCGCCGCCTCACATTGTCTGATTCATATCTTGCGGCTGGCTTCAGTGACGGCACAGTGCGTCTCTTCTTTCTCCCTACCGGGCAGCACCTTGCGACTTATGGGCCTCACCCCCTGCAAGCGCGGCTCGGTCTCTATTCGCTGTCTATCTCCGGTCTCGTCCTCCTCTCTGCTACCACCGGCGACCGCCTCGCCTACGCATTCCAGGATGGAGACGTGCACGTAGCATCTCTAGACAATTTTACTGGAACAGCCGCCCGACGGGCTAATGTTGGAAATCCCGTAGAGGACGGGCCGCTGGTGGACTTCAGCTGCAACAGCAACAGTCGGTGGTGGGTGGGACTGTTTGCAGGGGTACCGGGTCGGTCCTGGCATGTGTGGGATGGGGATACAGAGCAGCTGGTGTATGTGGGAGGGATGCTGACGGATCCAGATTCTGTGATTGGGTGGCACATGCTGACTGATCTGGGGGGGCCGGCTTTAGGCCGGGTGCGGATCCCTGAGCCGGGAATAGCAGTGGGATGCACAGGTTCAAGAATCCAAGTCATTGATCTGGATGGTGAAATGGGGGGCACGGTGAGCTACCATGAGTTCCAGCGGGGAGCCATCGTGGATGCGTTTGACGCTTGCGATGGGAAGGTGATGGTGTTGGATCAGCAGCGACGGATGGCAAAGGTGAGGACGGCTCGGAGTTTGGAGGAGGTGTGTAGGTTCAGGACAGCAAGGAGGGGAGAGGTACAGGCTAATGCTAATGCTGCTGGTTGTATGAACTGGGGATATGCGGTGATATGCTCTGCGTCTTCTGCAGGCGGTGGCGAAGTGAGGATGTGGGATGCGGTGAGTGGGGAATTTCTGTACAGGTTTAGGGAAAGGATAGGGGGAACCGGTGTCGTAGTAGGTGCAAGTGACAGGTACGTGTCAGCTTGGAGCGCTGACGCTGGTCTTCACATCTGGGACTTTGGAGGAGGTGTGTAGCTGTAGGAGCGACTGCTACGGCTATATATGCCAAGTGTGTTTTTAAGTTTGTTTGTTTTGTATGCGTGAGTTTCGTGTGTTTGTTGTTTTGTAAAAATCTTAGCATTTTTTCTTCGCGCAGGCGCAGTGGCAGTGGCGGGGGCAGTGATAGTGACAGTAGCAGCTCTTGGGATGTTTGTAAGGTTGTTTACTAGTTAGTTAGCGTGTAACTTACTGGTTGGTTGTTTCGGAGATGCAAATGCCCCTTTGGTTGCTTTTGATTTGTTCCCTTGTTATTACGGGCTTTTAGCTGGATGGTATAACGTGCTACCCGCGTTTGTTATAGTCATTGCAGTGAGCGGAGTCCTCTACAAGTAACATGCTGCTATTTGCGTTTGTAGTCACTACGACGAGCCAAGTCCTCTGCATGCAACGTGTCATTTGCTCATACGGACCATATGGGTGTGTTGTCTTGCCAATTCATCTACCCGACGTTGCAGATAAGGTGTAATTATTTTCTCATCATCATAATAATTTTAATTTCTAGATGAGTCTGTTTTTTTCCCCCATAAAGAATATGAACTTGTCCACGATCTTTTATTTCTTTGTTAATTCTTAAATAACTACAGCCATTAAAAAAATAAAAATAAAAATATTTGGGTACGAAAAACCTTCCATTGGTCATCATCCAAGGTGTTTGTGGGTGCAAATAGGACTTTTTCTTTAATTAGCGTCAGTAGGTGTTTATGAGTGCAAATAGGACTTTCTTTTTCCTTGTTCCAGTAGCTAGCTAGGGATACTCGATTAGACTGGTAAGCTCCAAAGATAACGCTGAATGTCTAATTTTGATTTACTGAGAAGGAAGTAGACACATGGAAAGGGAAACTCCTGTCTTTGAGCGGGAGGGTAGTTCTTCTTAACATTGTGTTTTCTACTATCTATCTCTGTATGGCTTTTTTTTTTTTTTTTTTTTTTTTTTTTTTTTTTTTTTTAAATAAAACGGTGAGCATGTTATATCATGTTTTGTCTTGCCTCGTAGGGATAGATAAAGAATTGATCGGATTCGTAACAGATTCTTCCAAGTGAAGGAAATTTTCATTTTGTTTCCTAGTATCAGGTATGTGTGTAGACCTGAGGATTGAAGTTGGTTTGGATGTGTTAGACCTTTTAACTTGGTTCTAATGTCAAAATAGTTGTGGAACATTATTCAACGGCCACAAGAGTCTTATCAGCAACTCCACGAGGACAAGTATATATGGCCCTAGGGAAGGTACGTGAAGAGCTAATTAAGTCTCAAATTTGGTATGAATGACCAGGTTAGTGTATACTTTCAACAGCGTCATGGAGTACTTGGCAGTTTCATCATTACCAATTGAGCTCAAGGAAAGCGTTTATGAAGACGGAGGAGGCCGGCCGGGCTGTGAAGTGGATGTCCAAGTTGGGGATCTTGAAACCACATGGTTGACGGTTGTGTTTCAAATTTCAAAGGAAGGAATGATGAATCAGATATAGTAGTGTATCCTTGAACCCAAAGTTAGTTGGGTTCCAAAAGTTGATGGTCCTTGAATAATTTTTTTTTATTGACCGCATTCCATTATCAATAGATAATTGAACAAACTTGAGTTATAAGGCATATATAATAAGATTCTTGAATAATTAATGCATTCTAATTATACGAATTTGGTACCAACAGCTTAAAACCAAATATGACTTATCAAAAAATTTCAGACTAGCTAGGGTGAGATATCAGATAGGTATAATTATTTATAATCCAGTTCAATAGGATACTTATGTTAAATATTTGTTCTATTAACTAGATAATTAAATTTAGTCAAATGTCAAACTTAACTACCTGCAGCTTTTGTCTCAGTTTCTAAGTTGATATCACTGTTGATCTCCTCGTCTTTTTGGATAAAATAATCCGAAAATTTAAAGTGAGTATTCATTTATACCTTTCATCTATCTAGTATTATAACACTATAATCTCTTATCCTCTTTTCACTAAATTTGCACTCTCCATATTATGCTTTAGACCTACTTAATTAAAAACCCAAGACTCTTAAATTTTGACTCGATAACTCCAACTTAGCATTTACTTTCGCTCTTGTCTCATTGACTTAGGGTGCATTTGATTTATTAGAAGTATTAGAAATAAGGAAGAAATTAAAAAGTAGATTCTAAAATGGAAATAAAAAATAGAGTTTATTGTAGAACGATAAAAATAATTCGAATCCAAAATCCGAGTTCGAATCCGAGTCCGGATCTAAAATTCGAGTTCGAGTCTGAGTCAAGATCCAAAATCCGAGTTCGAATCCAAAATCTGAGTTCGAATCCGAGTCCGGATCTAAAATTCGAGTCAAAATCTGAATCCAGATCCAAAATCTGAGTCCAAGTCTGAGTCCAGATCCAAAAACCGAGTCCAAATAAGAATCCTAATTCAAATAATAATAATACTAATAATAATAATAATAATAATAAATTAATTAGTTAAATAAAATAAATAAATAAATAAATACGTAATTAAATAATTTAAAAAAAATTGCAGCCTCGCACAGCCTCGCGTGGAAGCGAGGCTGGAAAAAACAAGACACCATGCAAAATTGTTTAAAAAAAAATCGTTTTGCATGAGCCCTTACCGTGATTTAAAAAAAAATAATAATAAAAAAATAATTAAAGCGAGGCGAGCCTCGCACCCAGCCTCGCGTGGATGCGAGGCTCGCATCCTCGGGCCATGCAAAAAAAAAAAAAAAAAATTAATTGCATAGCATGAGCCTCGCACCCACGCGAGGCTCAGGCCGAGAAAAAGAGAAGAAAAAAGAATAAAAAAAAAAGAAAAATAAAAGAAAAGAGAAATTAAAAAAAAAAATCTCTCTCTATCTATCTCTCTCTCATCGGTCCCGCTCGGTCACCCGATTTCGCACAATAAGCCCCGACTTCATGCACGCAAGATATTTTTGCCCTGTCTCAAATTATTTTGCAATTTCTAAAACTATCCAAATTTTAATTAGAATCAAATTAATTTTGGATGAAAAACTAATTTTAATTTTAATTTTAATTAATTTGGATCAAATTAATTTTAATTTTAATTAAAATTAATTTAATTGGAGTTTGGATAATTCTACAATATTTAATCAAACTCAAATTAATTTTTGGATGAAAAATTCTAAATTAATTTTATTAGAGTTTGATAATCGTACAAATTCTAATTTGAGTTTAATTGATTTTGGGTGTAGAAACAGGACCCGATTCAATAAATATGAAGAAAATCAAATCAAAAAAAGATTCGAATATCTCATCGAGATCACAAAGAGATTTCAATTCTATCTAAAAAGAAATCGGATCTTGTTCTTATCTACAAGGAAACCTCTTCAACAATCGGAAACCTATAAATACCCTACAAGATAACTCAGAAAGGACCTTTGGCAAATCGATCTACGCGCGAGAGCCTCAAAGCCTTGCAAATAAAAAAGAGAAGACCTTCGGCCAGATCTTTCTTGTTCGAGCTTCCTCCAAGAATTAGAAGAGACGCTCAAGAATTCTGGGAAAGGACCAATCCCTATAGCTGTCTCGAATCCCACATCTTCTGTAAAAAGAGAGCGACAATTTATAAGTCTTCTCTGTCTGTTTTTATTTTATTTTTATTATAATTCGAAAAAGGGAAATTTTTAATAATCTGTAAATTTTTCTCTATTAATGGCAATGGAAAGATCCAACCCTGTTTCTACCGAAAATATTTATCTTAATGTTTATTTGGTAGTTTTGGGAGAAGGAATTGTATTAGGAAGTGATGTCAATATTATTTAGTTGATTAAATAAAATAATTACTTATATTATTTTATTTGTTTTTATTGAGAAAAGTAAAACATTTGAATGGTAATAATGATATATACATGAAAAAAATATTTTTTTAAAAAATATTGTTCCTTACTTCTTAGAGCTCTTCCAACCCGAAGGCTTGAGAAAGATAAATTTAAAAGTAATATACCATATAAGTGTCACCTTATTATATAAGAATTAACTTTCAACTTTTTTTTTTACCTTAATAGATATTTGAAATAGTGAAAATAGAGTTACTATTATTATTTATATTATATTTTCATACAAACAAACATACCTATGTATATTATATTGAATAGCAGTAGTAAGCTAACTCATCATAAATAAAAATAGACTTAATGCAGCATGCAATGCATTGTGTACCTCAAACCCTGAATTTCACATTACAAGAAAATCAGTGAAGATATAGAGGTAAACTCTATCATGATACATCAAATTTAGTAGAGTTTAAGTTAGGGGTGGCATGTGGGTTGTGCACAGCACGGCATGGGCACGACACGCCCATGCCTTGCCCATACTGTGCCAGGCACAGCCCATCCCAATGGGGGATGTGTCGTGCCTCAGGCACAACATGCTGTCCCGAACATTTGCTTGGGACTAGTCCGGCAACACAGCATGCCTGGCATGGGCCATGCTGGCCCACCTGGGCAGAAATCTATTTTTTTTTTATAGTTAAACTCATTTTGAAGTTTGAATTTTGTTGTTTTAATTAGAAATTTATACCTATGTAAGTAATTATTTAATGAATTTAATGCATAAATAATAAAAATAGATTATTAACCAAAAAATTAGTATGAAAATAGAATTTTATTTCATTAAATCTCATTAAATTTACAATTTAACTCTATAATTATAATTAATGTTTGTTTTTTATCATTATATATTTTAATTATGTAGGATTTATATGTTGATATGAAACTTTTTTAAATTCGGAATCATGTGCCGTTCTAAGAAAATTTTAGCCATAGAGAATAGTTGTTTAGTATGAACTATAAAGATAGCTAATTGTTGTCTACCGGTTATATGTTTTGTATTTAAATGTTTCTAAAATACCATCATATGTATTTAGCTGTATTTATTGGGGCTCATTTGATAGGTTTGCTTTATTTAAATACCTTCTTAGATGACCAATTTCACTTTGCTTAGGGAAGGAATAGCTAGGGTCTTTGATAACGTTAACACCTATCTTTTCTAATACAATTTTCTATAAATATTTTAAAATAATTTCAAATATTGCATTTGGAAGCTCTAGAGGATATACACACACACAACTCAAGCTTTACATGAAAATTGCACGGTAGAGAAAAAGTGCCACTTCATCATCGATGCGTTAAAGAGGACTTTGGTGACTCTGCTTCCCAACTGATCACCACTTGTTTTCATCTGACTTGTATACTTATCGAGCAGTGCGGATGCCATGAGAAGGCGGCTGGCAATCAATGTTGTCATCTCTTTGACAAAATTCCTTCTTGGCTACTAGAGAGGTCACCGGGGCTAAATTCTGCATGGTTTATGTAGATATTGGAATTTAATGAAGAAAGGTTCCCAAAGTTTATTTTTATCTAGCGAATAAACGGTTGAAGTCTGGTTTTGGAGACCAAGGGCCTGAACCATCTGCATGCTCTCAACAAAAGTTGTGAAGACCAAGTGCCTGAACCATCTGCATGCTCTCAACAAAAGTTGTGAATACCAAGTGCCTGAACCATCTGCATGCTCTCAACCAAAGTTGTGAAGAGGAAGAAGCATGGACGGCAACAATGCTTCTACCAGTGCATTCATATGAATACTTAACGATGATATATGTTATACTAGGAATGGTAATTGATAACCAATTTTTGGTCTCCCTTGTACAAAATTTTGTATTGGAAAAATGAAATTTTCATCATTTTCATTTTTAAGGAAAAGATGGTTATGAATCTTATGATGATAGTAACGGTCTGTTGGGGGTGGAATCGGAAGAATGGCTGCAAAGTCCAAAGGCTAACTGGGGTGGCTATATATACATGTAATTGTAGTGAGCTTGTCGTGGGTTTTGTGCGTGGACGCGGGCAAGGCGAAGAGAAGAGTACATATATTTTGTTCTTATAAATTAAAGGAAGAGATAGAAGAAGAAGTCTCAAAATCCAAGAGAGCGGAGAGGTTAGCATTTGGAGTTGCATCTGAGGGAATACGTTTGTTGTATATGCGGATGCGATTGATTTTGCCGTAATTTGTCGTCGCTCCTTCTTGCTTAATTAATACATATCCCTTAGTCTCGTCCGGGCACTGGACGGCTAGCAGCTGTACGAAGTAGCAATTGTGTACTCTTGCAATATTGTTTCTGTGTGTCGTTGCGTTGAGCAGCCGAACCAAGTAAGGTCTTCGTAGATACAGTAATTAGCTATCTATGTATATGCATCGTATTGTATTGTATGTATGCCTGTTAATATAATGCACCAAGCTTTTATTTGGTATGTTATTGAATGAATTAATGCATCCATGCATCTTCTAGATGACCAGTGAAAGTCCATTGCAAGGTTCGATGCATTCCTCATTTTGTTCCCGTCTTTAAATACAATTTGTAACCCTGTGTGTGTGTGCAGAAAGGGAGATGGCAAGCAGAGTAGGACAAGATTTTGGAAGGAGAGAATGAACAAATTAATCTTTTGGTCTGATGCATGTTGTCTACACTACAGAAAAGAGAAGAGGGAAGCATACTTTTAACCTTTCTTGCTTCTTGCTCTTGTCCTTCTTCTTCTTCTTTTTTCCTAATACTTTACTTTTTACTTTTGTTGGTTTAGGGCCTAACCCTAACCCAATCCTACCTATGAGTATACTATGGGAACAATTTTTCATGTATATATATGTGTGTCTAGACATACACATACATACACTGAGTTATCTGAAATGCAGTCCATTTCCACTATCTCTAATAATATTTTAAAAAAAAAAATTCTTTTTGATTAAGATCTCAAATCCCTAGAGTTTTCTGATACCTAATTTTTTAGATTTTACTTTTGATTTGGCCTATCAAGTGGACACAAAATTAGTAATTTTCAATAAACACAAAATCTTATATTTATTTATATTTATTTGATGGAAGGACAAAAGAAGTTTAAAACCTATGAAATTTGATAGTAATTAAACTAAGAAGTTGTAGATCACGATACCAAAAGAAATAATTGAAAAAAAAAAAATCTAATGAGATTACTAACTTTTTGCCGCTAGCTCATGTACGACCTTAGTTAGCAGCTCATATTAATAATCTCATGTATATCAGGTGACCTGTTATAAGGCGAGAGTTGATATCACTCATTAGTGGCACTATAACAATGCCTATCAAAACTATCTAGCTCAAGCTTAAAACTCCTCTCCATAGGAACCTCCCACCAATAACTTACAAACCTATAAAAGGGCCGAACCCACAAAGGGCAAAAAATCAAGTAGATTCAAATCCAGATCGACAGTGGATCTTGACCAAACGATCAAAACACATGAGCCCATGAGTGAAGCAGGAAGCAATCTTCATACACTAATTTATCAGATCTTCCATAAACACCATCAAGACACGAAGCAATCTTCATACACTAATTTACCAGATCTTCCATAAACACCATCAAGACACGCTCACATTTATCAAGTCGATAATTAATGAACTACGGCCAGTATGGCTCAGGGTAGAAGGCCGACTAATCCCCATGATCTCCATAAGTTTGCAATAGATAGAGGAATAGAGAGCTAACCCTAAACAACATATATCCTTAACCATAGCAATCGCTAATAGAGCCACCTTATCAAGCAAGAATACTTTATTCATGAACGCTACCTTGTTTTTGCTTTTTCAAATCTCCAACTTGTGTACATAAGTACACACTGACACAACAAGAAATGGAGGAATTTTGGAATGGTTATCAACCATCGCAAATGACCCCTTTTTTTTGTAACGTGGACAAATTTCTATAGCATTAAATACACTCTATTCCCTACCTGAGAGAGTAGATAACTAATTCTTTCATGGCACTTAAGTAAATTGGAGGTTTAGTCACTACTAATCGGAGACCATACCTGTTCAGAAAAAAGATAAAAGAGAATAAGGTACTCCATAGTTTCCTCGTCCATTCCACAATGAGGACAAGAGATAGAAAACAATATGCCATGACGATACACGAAATACATGGCAGACATACATATGTAGTGTGAATTGTAATCTCTATAAATAGATGTTTCGGGAGTGTGTTTAGAACACAAGCTACGCAAGGAAAAGGTATCTAAAGCCAAGAGATCCCTCTTCCAAAATTTATATCTGTACAATATCAAGTTTATTTAAAGTGATATAATTGTTTTTAATCCCTCTTTTAATTCTATTCTTATTGTAGGTTTTTGCTGTTTGTTAGGAGGATTACTATTATGTATTTTGATAGTTGTTCTATGTAACCTGATGTATGTTCTATTAAGTATCTTTAATGGAACACAGGGGAGTTATTCTCACTGTTTTTAATTAAAAAAAAAAAAACAACCACTTTTTTTTTTTTTTTTTGTTTGTTTGTTATAAAGGTACAACTGCTTTTGACATGATAGAAAGGGAAGTGCTTCTAATGGAGATTCACAGCTTGAAAGACCACTTAAAGCCTTCACAGATGCTTCAATATATGGTTCTCTTTTCAACCAGACAAGGGAAGGCACCCCGTCTAACAGATTACGAAAATGACAAGGCAAAAGTGAACCGAGTCTGAGAGCAGGTGAATTGCTCAAACAGATTATGGAAAGGAAATGCAAAGGTGAACAGAGTCTGAGAGTAGGTGAATTTCTCTAACAGATTGGTTGAGGCTAGGTCTTTGAGTCGAATCATGGGCTTGCAGAGAGTAAAGATATTGAGCTCAATCTTGAAAAGAAATGCACAAGAGAATTGGATGTTACAATGTAAATATCCATTCTCGGGCATCCTAGAATTGTTGAACACTATGCCGAGCTACAGGAGATGCACAATGATTTGCATGGAAGGCACAGGAAAGTGATAAGTGATTGAAGGGATTGTAGACGTGAAGATGAAGCAGGATCCAAAGGTGCAGCTAAAGCATTTGCTGCGGCTGTTGCTTTAGAGATCTCTACCAACCGAGTTGGGTGGTGGTTGGGCCTCCTCAACAAAATATGGGATTGATTTTGACTCGAATATTTCAATTCAAGTTGTTTCATAATTCAAATTACACTAAGAAATTCTAGTGGAATTCAGAATAGATGAGGAAGTTTCTTATTTGGAATTGGTTATTATATTTGGTAATGCATACTAAGATTCAGACCAGAAATACTATATATACTCTCTGAGATAAATTGAAAAAGCAATTATGTAGAGATTAGAGAAAAAAGTTTGGCTAGAGACATACATCAATCATTTTGGTAGGCGGAACCACATTTGATCTTCTACATATTATTTTCTGCGAAAACTGCGGATCTTTCCATTGCTATTGAATAGAGAAAAATTACAGATTATCAAAATTTCTCTTTTTCTTTTATGATTACAATGAGAAAAAAAATTAAACAAATAGACAGAAAGGACTTATAAATCGTCTCTCTCTTTTTACAGAATATCGTGGAATTCGAGACAGTTATAGGAAGCGGTCTTTTTTCCGTTGACGTCGATGGTTGGGGGCGATGGAGATTTATTGAGCGACAAGATTTTTTTTTTTTTTTTTTTTTACTGGTCCTAAGGCTTCAAAACTCTTGCGTGTTACTTGAAATTGTCAAAAGTTTTTTTTTGAATTCTCTTGAGCGGTAGTTATAGGCTCCAATTAGTTGAGTGAGCTATCTTATAGATAGAATCAAGATCTATTGATATTCATTGTATCGAGTCCTGTTTCTGCATCCAAAAATCAATTAGAGTTTAATTTAGAATTAGAATCTAATTAGAATTTGTAAAAACAGCAAATCATTAATATCGACAATTTTTTTTCATCTTTTGAAGTGCCAAGCGTGCTGCTTCCCTTTCTCTCTCCCACTGCAATTTACGCTCAGCCTCTACCTTCATTCGCACTGCAGCTTCAGCAGCTACATCACATGCATTGAAGCACATCATAATGCACCTGACTAGGAAACAAGTGAAACATATGGTTGTTACATAGCCAACTTCTTGTAGCTTCTGGCGCCGCCCTTTTGATTCAACTGGGAAGTGTTGCAACATTAGGAACAAAGTCGTAACAGTAAGCCGGAATTAATTGTTGATGCTGTAAAGTTCTCGACTCAACCCATAAGGGGCATAAGCAGGTTGCAATTCCCATGATCAAACAGTACTGAAAAGTCTCGAGACTGGATCAACCCTTGCAAAGCATTGAAGGTCTCAAGTGATGTGCCAAGGAAACGCACAAACAGTAATGTGCAAGAATCATGTTCGATCACAGGACGTTTTACAGAGTTTTAACCCAAGCATGCATCAAGAAAGATGATAAAGGCCAATCATTGCCCGAGAAAGAATATAATCACGATGAAGTAATTCGTCCTTTAGTAGTAGAAGTTGCACTTCAATCGGCTGCTCCACTTGGAATAGGATCGAGGGACGGTGAATCTGGAGAAGAACTCGGAGACAGGGCGAGGGGGAGCAGACCATGAGGTCCTTGCCGGTTACGTTGCCCCCAATCCATCGTCGGCGATCGCGCGGCAGCTAGGAAACCCTAAATTTCAGGTGAATTAACCCTCGTCGAGCTGGGAATTGAATCTCTTACGATAGCGATAGAGAAAAGAAAGGACTTCTTAGAAATTTGGGGATGAATTTGATTTGGGGATTTGAATGGAAGAATGCAGGTTGCTTGATCGAATTGGGACGCGACCGATGATGATGACGAAGCTTTCATTCTTCGTTTCTGGCCTTGCGCTCGCGAGGCTGGACCTCTCATATATATATATATATATATATATATATATATTTATTTATTTATTTATTTATTTTTCGTTTTCTATTTTCTTTTTCTTGGCCTGACCACTCGCCGTTCTCTTCTTTTCCTTTTGGCCTCGCGCCCGCGAGATAATTTTTTTTTTTTTTTTTGCTGCTTCTCTTTATTTTGCCTCCTAAGACTCGCACTCACAGACTCGCACTCACGTGCTTGCGTGAATGCAAGACTCAGTCTCTTTATTTATTTATTATTATTATTATTATTTGGATTTGGATTTCAACTTGAATTATTTTTTATGATCTACACATATTTAAAATCTGTGATTTATCGTCGATTTGACTCAGCCACCTCTTCTTTATTTCTCTTGATATCAAAACTTAAATTTTTCTGGACCTCAAAATTTTATTTTGAGATTTATTCATGAAATTTAAGGTATTAGGATATCAGCGGCCAAAATTGATTTGGAAAGATCCAAGGATTTTCATTAATTTTGTTGTTAACATATAAAGATAAAAATCATCATGATCCAATAAGAGTTATAGTAGACATTTCCAAGGATGATGAAATCATCATGAATCCCCTCGGACTTGGCGGCACGGGCCAGCATTGCCCGTGACGTGCTGGTGGCAGCACAACCCATGCTGCATAAGCAACGGCTTTGGTTTGGGGGGTTTTCTGCAACTTTGTTTTTGCAAAAAACCTTCCCACAGCCGTTGTGGTGGGTTTTTCTATAAAAATTGCAAACTCCTTCCCAACTGTCGTCTGTCAAAATAGTTGTTAGGGAGTTATTTGCAATTTTGTTTTGCAAAACTCTCCCCGCACTTCTATAAGTATCTCCGCATCTCACTCAATTTCGTTTCTTCTACTTCTCATAACAACTCTCATCTCTCTAACTCTCTATAAAATTTCTTACACAACAATAAAAATTAAACTCTAATTCTCCCTCAGGTCTGAAGCACTCCTCATCTTCAAGCTCAAACTCTCCAACTCTAAGCTATAAGACTCATCCTCAAGCTCTCCGAGATAGAAGAAGCAAGCTGAATTTAAGCTCTCTCATTTCATTTTCAATCCAAGAAACAGGATGAAGCTATGCCATCTCTCTTTGCATCTAATCTCAGCTCTAAAGATCAAGCTCAATTTTTTTTTTTCATTTTAAACTTATTTGGAACTCATATAATGCTAATAAGTAATATACAAAACAAGTTGAGTTGAGCATGACGGTTAGGGTCTTCTCCCTTTTTTTCGGACTTTATATAATATCCAAAGAGTTTTGTGAAGTCAAATTGCATAGTTTGCCAAAAATGAATAAAATAAAATTCCATTTTCTTTTCTTAATTTGTTTCGTTAATTTTTTTTAATAAAACTCTTCAAAATAAAAAAAAATTGAAAAGCCAATAAAAATGAAAAAAAAATTGGTGGGTTGTGTCCGAGCTCGGCAGGCCATGTCGTCGGGCCAGTCTCGGGACACCATATTGTACCTAAGGCACGACATGGGTGCAAGGGTAGTCGGGTTGTGCCTGTCACAGCCCAAATCGGCTGCGGCACGGACCCTAGTTATAATATTCTCCAATGCATAATTTAGTGCATCTAGGTTAAGTAGTACTAGTACAAGTAAGTCTAGATTTGCATTCTTATTCATCCAGTTTGGATTAAGAGGAGCGTCGGGTATTCAAGTTAAGGCAGTGGCTGAACTTGTTTGGTCTATACAGCATTAAGAACCCTTTAGGTTTATATGGAGAAAGTGGAGCGAACTCGTAGTTCGAGTTGAAGCTAGTAAATATTTAGTTCTAGAAGATCTTTCAGGAGTAAATCATATTTAAATCAAGGTGAAAATTATTGAGTTTGACTTGAACACTTTAATTCAAGTTGTTTCAGAATTCAGATTACATCAAGAAATTCTAATTAGACACCTATAATTGATGATGATGCTAAAATTCGAATTGGAAGCACTATATATTATCCCTTGTCGGTAGGGATGGTAATGGATGCGTCCACGGATCAAATTTTGGCCCGTCCGATACAAAATTTTAAATTAAAAATAGAATTTTTATTTTTCTAATTCAAAATTTTGTATAGTAAAGGTAAAAAATGGACCCATGGATGCGTCAATTACCATCTTTACTCGTAGTTGACATAAATTGAAAAGGCAATAATATAAAAATTTTAGAATGAAGTTTCTTGTGCACCCGTTTAGGATTTACTTCTTTATTTTTGTTTAGAGTAATAAGGATGTAATTTGGGATTTTGATTTTGGTGAGTTTATCAATTTTGTACTCCTTCAAAAATTTAGTGAATTTCTTCTCTTTTGTCCATGACGTACATGAGTTAGTTGGTAGGCGGAATATCATTATATTTGTGCTTTTCTTATTTGCATATTTTATCTTTTCAATATCTCAAGTTCCTTGTGGTTGATAGTCAATTCGGTTCCGCTGTGTGCCCTCGGTCTCTCCAACATGAGGATTCAGCTTGCAGACACTGCTGAAGCTGTACATGCTGCTGGAGACTTTCTTGTTCGATTGAGAGAAGCAGAAGAAGCTGTTTCCCTTACAGAGGTCAGTTCTAATGACCAATCTTAGAGCTTGTGAACACTTTATTTAGTCTGTAAATCTTATATCTCATTGATGCTTCTTTTAAAAATACAAAATGCTGATTTTCTTATGATAAGCAGAAGAGGTATAGCGAAGCCCAATAAGAAAATGAGGAACTGAGGAAACAAGAAGAGAGGACGAAGAAGAAACATGCAACAGAGATGGCAACTATGGGGCAATGCCTTGCAGATAGCCACTTGCCAGTATCGGAGGAATCCCTGGTCCATGAGGATTCTGAGAATGCTCAAGAGATCAGAGCAACATTTCCCAATGACGATCAATCATGGAGGGCTGCATTTGGACCTTCTTACAAATAGATAAAATTAGATTCTTTTTAAGAAATTTCAATAGATAATGTCGTGCTTTATGTTCTGAGGAGGAGGAGACCAGCATCAGCAACAAGCATTGGTTTCTCGGCACGTTCTTTTTTTTTTTTTTTGGGAGCTAAAACAGAGGGTTGGTTTCTCAGCACGTTACTCAGCAGTGGATCTGGACATGTCAGCATAAAGCTCAGCAGAATTTCTGGAAGAAGAAACAATGCTACGCCCAAAGATCGGGATAATGTTATACTGTAAGTTGGAGCTACAACGCAACAACAGTTGCATCTTTCATCAAGTATTAATATGAGAAATGCTACATAGCTATCTATTCGAGTAGAAATAACTGTATGCAAATCTTTTTGAGTTCAGTCGAAGCTAATTACCTATATCTTCCTGAAGAAAAGAATATGAATATGGAATAATGTTTAAAAAAAAAGACAATATTATTTTCTTGATGTAATTTAACAATTCAAAAATAACAGAAACTTGATCCAAGTTGTGTCCTTACAGCATCAAAGTTAGTCATGGTAAAGCAACAGAAGATTTTAATCAGAGTCATGTATATCCATCTTAAGTTGTAGATACCAAATACCAACCCAACTCTGCACAAGTGTAGCTACCAAGTGATTCTGATTCCAGGATGATTGAGAGAGTATTATAGCTTGAGCAGTTAATTGATGTTATCATCTTAAGAGACTGTCTCCTGCCCTTTACCAAGACCGATGTCAAAATTCCTTTTGCTTTGTGGAACATTATAGTACTCCGACAAGTATTCCAATGCCTCAAAATTTCCATCGCACACCTTCCAAAGGGAGTCAACTTCTCCTCTTGCAACAGTACCCCACATCTCACATTCTCGAACAAAATCCAGCAATTTCGAATAATAAGAGTCATAATTAATAAGCAGGAAAGGAACTGGAAATTTGGAGCCTATTCTTTCCAATTGGATCAAGGCTAGAATCTCAAACACCTCATCTAAAGTACCAATACCACCAGGAAGAGCAACCACTGCTGTCATGTCTGATGGGTCATCCCGAACAGCTGCATCCACCAATGCGTGTTTGCGTGCCGAGAAAAACCTGTTTTAATGTAATACACATGCTTGGAATTCTAAGCAATTGTAGAAGCTAAGTAAATGAATTCTAAGCAATTGTAGAAGCTAAGTAAATGGATGTACAGAGAATGACCTGCATGTAAGATATGTTTCTGGGGGGAGGTACGGGTGGATGTTTGAGTTTGTCCATTCACCTGCTTCCCTTGATATTTTGAATCCACCAACTGGCTTTCTTGCTTCCAAGGCACCTTTAATGGCAGCATCCATGAGACCAGGACCAGCTCCCGTCCATGTTGTACAGTCTAATAGCTTTGCAATCTGTGGAACCCACAATATTTCCAGTGAGGATCCAAAATGCAATTGGGATCATGCGGGCATCCCTTTCTAATTAGGCATTCTCATGTGAGCACAAGTCAATAGAAAATTTGAACAACTTCTTGGATTAGACAGCACGGTTCTTCTTCAACAATTACTAACATATAGTTCATTAATCACCCCTTGTTTTAAGATTACAAAGGATTTAAAGAACAATTAATAATATCTTCTGATACATCTACTAGAAAATGATATTTCACGCAAGTTGATATAAAAGGCAAAAAATCACCAGACCTTAAGTTAGTTGTCTTATGTCGATAGGTAAAGGATCAATGAATTTGATGAACATAGTACCTCCCCATAGAAATCACTCTCTTTCCATTAACATTTCTGATAGATAATTAACATAACCAAGCTTTAAATACCGGAATTTGTATTGGTATTGGCCGATGGTATCAAAATCGGCAATAAGTATTGGCCATATCAGAAGTGCCGGCAATATCGGGCTGATAAGAAATAATATATTATGCAATGTTCAAGAATGCATTTTCAGTATGCGTGCGGTCCAGGACCGCATAACGCATAATCAGATTACGCGCCGATTATGTGGATTATGCGGAATTATACGGAATATTAATATTTTAATATATATTAATATAATAAATATAAAAAGTGGATATATTAAGTGCTAGTTGTAAAATAAGAACTCTGCAGCAACCAGTAAAAATAGTAACAAACTAGTAACAAAAAATAGTAGCAAAAAATCTCTACAAATAAGTCCTTAATTGTGAAATAAAGAACTCTAAAGCAACCAGTAAAAATAGTAACAAAAAATAGTTATCAAAACTCTGTTAATTTTTCCTGCAACAACCAGAACTCTGCAGTAACCAGTAAAAATACTAACAAAAAACTCTACAAATAAGTCCTAATTTTTTAGTAACCAGAAACAAATAACTCTACAAATAGTAACAAAACTCTGCAGCAACCAGTCTAATTGAAATTTTCTACATCAAATATACAACTAAAACACACAAAATTCGATACTAATTTTTCCGAATAAAACCCTAGCCCTAATTTTTCCGAATATTTCCTTTCACCAAAGAATTCAACTCTAAAATCAACTCAGTTTACTCAAAATAATTATCAAAAATGTTCAAAAGGAATAATACCAAAAAAAAAAAAAAAAACCCTAAAAAGATCCAAAATCGTAACTGAAAAAAAGGAAAAAATTACCTGTTGGAGAGCTTGCCTTGAGCACCGTATCCGCCAGAGGAGTTGTCGTCGGGTCATCGGTGAGATCGGAGATGGAAAGGGGCAATCGGAGAATTAGGGTTTTTTTTCCCGCTGGATTTGGGACTTGGAAGTTCGGGAGTTTCGATTCGAAGAAGAGAAAATAATCAACAAAAATATTCAAGAGGAATAATCCCAAAAAAAAGAAAACATCAAAACCCTAAAAAAAAATCCAAAATTCTAAGATCCTAACTGAAAAAAAAAGAAAAAAAAATTACCTGTGTTGTCGCCGCCGCTAGAGAGCTCGCCTTGAGGATCGCAGCCGCCAGAGGAGATGTCGTCGGGTCGCCAGTGAGATCGGAGGTGGGAAGGGGCGATCGGAGAATTAGGGTTTTCTTTTTTTTCACTGGATTCGGGAGTTCGGGAGAAACTGGGAATTATCGAATCGATTCGAAGAGGAAGGGAAATAAGTAATGGGTTGTGGGTACGGGTCGGGTTTTGAGTGCGGGTCGGGCGATTTTTTGACGTTCGAAACCCGATAGCCCGTTTGTCCGCATAATTGGGCGTTTTTTCCTTTTTCTACGCGTTTGAGAGGCGAAAACGCCTATGCGGCCGCATATGCGCCCGCATAGGGCGTTTTTTAGAACACTGATATTATGTATCCGGTACTTCAATATCTGATATGATGGCTGATATTTAAAACCTTGATCATAAGCCATGTACAATTGAGCTGTTAAGATTCTGTAAAATTTTTGGAATTGCTAGTAAAATAGCCCATACAGTCACAGGTGCAATGCAATTCTAATTTTATATGGAATGTTTTGTTCTACATGGAAAAAAAAAGAAACTAAAAAGAACAATGATTTATTAAAATTATGTTTTGCTTTTGAAACTTTTTATTTTCTATAACTGGTCCTATTATGACTTACGAATACAACGCTGAGGACAATACCTTGCCGTTTTGGATTTAAAAAAAACAATGATTTATATAGAAACTTCAACACCACTTATTTCTTGGGAATAAATAAAGGAAGGGAATGAGCCTTATGTCACAAAACTCACAAGATATCATGCATGCGGTGTAGGTGCATAGGAGCATTATTAGGCACACTTGGCAACTTTGCACACTTGCAATGTTTGCATAAGAACAAGTCAGACACGAGCAAAAATCTATTATCTACCCAAACTTTTGAACAGTAATTATTCAAAGGAGTTAACAATAGAGTCAGCCAAAATAAAGTTGGAATTATAACCATTAGAATCAACATCTATTTCCGTTCATGACCTATATATGCCCATATTCCTTCAGAATGATATGTTCCAGGATATTCTTCTTGTCTGCGTTTGCATTTTTTTGGTTTGAATACTTGGACTGCCTAGTTACGTTCAGCACGGAGATTGTCGATGCCTACATTATCTGTGAGGCAGATTTGCTAATACCATTTGTAGTATAGGAAGCAAATATTGTTGTATGGAAATAAAAAATTCAAGTTCCTCAATTTTTTTTTGCTTTTTGATCGCCATTACAGTGAGCTAGTGCTCCCATATTTCCATTATATGATATAAAATATAGAATAATGTACAAAGTGGAGATTCCTACTTATGCTGGAAGAAAAGTAAAGCAAAATACATAAAAAGGCGAACAAAAGTAAAGCAAGTTCCTCAATTTAGGTATTGATTTTACCCTCATTCCTCTGCCTAGCCTTTTTACTTATAAGTTTCTAACATATGTGATGTATTTGTCTACTTTTTACACAGAAGATTGGCTCATAAAATTCACAAATATCTATATGAACTATTTGGCATTTTGGTGATATTTGTACAACAAACTGGTTTCATTGTGTCTGCCAGAATATATCATAAACATCTACATCCCATATAGACAAGGACAGTACAAGTGTTAGTTCCCTTAGACTGAGTTTGTAACTGGTTGACATAAGGGTGCTGATTCCCTCAGGTTTGAGTTGACCGTGTCAGAAGGCTCTCACCAGTTTCGGAGAGGTAGTGCTCTACAATTGACTTGAGGGTGATAACAGGAACCATGGCGACTTGATGGTGTTTTTGCCCATAACTTAAGATTCTGAAGAGCATCATGGGGTCCTAAGAGTTTTAAAGACCTTAAGTGTATCAAAGAGGCAAAGGTGATGAGGGTGCAAGTGCCACAACACGCCAAGAGGCACAAGGAGTTTGGGGTGTTGAGATTTGAGTGTTTTGCTCTCAAGCCGAGGTAGAGTGCCCAGAGACAGTAAGGAGCTCCAAGGCACAAGATTGAGTTGAATCATAGGGGCTGTAAGTTGAGTTAAGGATGCCAAGATGGCATAAAGGGTATATGCACTCACAGATGTTTGATATGGTAACAGTGCAGAATGGAACTGTTGTGCAATGTAAAGATAAGTGCTACTCTCTCTTGAAGTGAACTGAACTACCAAGTTGTTCATCGTGAAATGCAAATCCCATTAAGTACAAGGTCATCTAAATTGAGCTTCATTTGTTACCGAATAACTCCTGGACATGGCAACACAACAAGTAGTTTCATCATCTTGACTTTTAGAATTTCAATAATAGAGTCTGAGTCCTGATGTATATATAGAATATTTACAAGACGGAGTAAAATATGATACGATGACTTGCCTCTCTTGCCAATTCTTGTGCTTGTAGGTAATGCCGATGTTGTGGCTTTACTCTTGAGGAGCCCAGATAGATAGCTCCCCTCCCAAGTTTGTGTATGAGCTGATAGCACTTTTGAATCTCTTGCCTCACCTGCAATGTCATGCAATGCAATATTCTGAGAATAATGAAGCCCTAAATTGGAGAAGCAAGGGTCATAAGAGTAGAATAGCAGAGCACTAAGCAGTGAGTGAAAGCAGAATTGATGGACTCGTTAGCTTAACAATGTTAATGTTATGTTTGATAAGAAATATTAGGTCAAATTCATCAGAAGAGGAACGGAATGGAATTGAATAGGTGTTAGCAGTAATCCCTAGAAATAAATATTGGAATTGGATGGACCATTGATCGAGGGAGCCCTAGTCTCCGCTATAGTTTTTGTATAATAAAACAGCGAAGATAAAGATAATAAATAGATCTTCCTCCAAAAACCAAAAATCAAAAAAAAAAAAAAAAAAAAAAAAAGTGAGAATAAATAAAAAAAATAAAATACCTCATCTGGACTGGCCCTGTCCAAAAATTCGTAAGAAGGCGAAGGCAAAGGCAAAGGGAATGAATTGGCACTGGAAGACATCGATATCAGCGGCGTTCGTCTTTTCTCCTCAGGCACAGGCACAGGCACAGGTGCAGGGACAGGCTTCTTCGGCCTAAACAAAGACGGAGAGATTACTCCTCTATTTGCTTTTGCTAATAAACAATCTATTATTGTTCTTCTTGTTGATATTCGACGACGATGATGATGCCGCTCATCGAATAATCCACTCGGCGCTGGTAGGAGTTGATGATGATGGGTAATATCACGGTCTCCTATTCCAATTCTACTTCTGACTATAGAAGAAGAAGAAGAGAAACCCATGATTGGACTGCACTTATTCAGAGTTCCCTAGAAGGATGAATTGAATTTGAGTGTTGTACGAATTTGGGCCTTATTACTGTTTGCTTGGGAGAGGACACCAACAACCCCACCAGTCCACTAGTAATGGAATTCCAGATTGGGGGTGATAAAAGGAGGACGATAATAATAATAATAAGAGGTATTTACTGGTTTGTCCCTCACATCTTTATATATTATGATTTTGCCCCTCAAATCTTTATATATTATGATTTTGCCCCCCAAATCTCACAAGTTACAACAATTTTGCCTTCCTTTCTAACTTTCCCTAACACAATTAAATATTTGACTATTTTACCCCTCTTTTCCTCTTTTATTTTCCTCCTCTCTTCTTCTTCTCTCTTCCTCCTCTCTTCTCCTTTCTTCATTATTTCTCCTCTCTTCTTTCTCCTCTCTTTCTCCTTTCTTCTCTAACACAGTTAAATACTGAAAGAAGAGAAGAGAAATAATGAAGAAAATGAGAAGAGAAGAGGAAGAGAGAAGAAGAAGAGAAGAGGAAAATAGAAGAGGAAAAGAGGGGTAAAATGGTCAAATGTTTAACTGTGTTAGAGAGGGGGGCAAAATTGTTGTAACTTATGAGATTTGGGGGGCAAAATTCTAAATATGAAGATTTTGGGGGCAAAATCATAATATATAAAGATTTGAGGGACAAACCAGTAAATACCCCTAATAATAATAACAACAATAATTTACACACAAAAATTTATTTTTTTTATGCACGATTTTAAATTTTATAAATAATTATAAAATTATCATTTATTTTTTTTTACTAACTTACCCTTTTAAATTCCAAATAATTTTTTTTTTAGAATTTAGAATTACCTCACCGTCTTCTTCTTCTATTTTTTTCTCTAAAATCCAAAAAATTATTTTTTAGTGGAATTCAAATAAAAAAGAAATATATCTCTCATAAATTCATTGATTTAATTTCTTAACCCCCTAATACTTTTACATTTGCATTTGTATAAAAATTTGGCAGAATTTTAAATTCTTCGAATTCATTGTAACAAGTGAAATTAGGGTTTGAAGTTTGAGTTTGAGTTTTTTTATTCAAATGAAAAATTTCAAATATGCAATTGGTATTGGAGGACAAATCTAAAGTACAATTTAAAATTATTTTTAGTTTTTTATGTGTATTTTTGTTGTTATTATGTCGGCTTCTGGTCGGGTTTTAATACCCGACCAAATGATTCTTTAGTCGGGTATTAATACCCAACCAACATATTTTTTGTTTAGGAATTAATATCCAAATCGGAAAATTTTAGGAAAAATTGAGATGGAACGACATGAGGGAGGGTTAAAATTGGAAAAAAATTTTGGACACAGAGAGTAAATTGGTGGTATTTCAAAATACAAGTTTGGGACAAAAAGTAATCAGGATGTCAAGAGTAAATTGCAGTGCGTAAATAGAATTTCCCCAATAATACTAGCATCCTATTCCCTCACATTTTCACAACATAGGAGCAGTAGGTAAATTGCCATAACTAGGCCAGCACATAAGTGTCAAATAATTACGCATTTTTGGGTACATATTATTTAATTATATTCATAAATAATTCGTACACGAATATGTTTTTATGTAGTTTGAAGTAAATTAATTTTTTTTTTTTCACAAAAGACGGTAAATGCACAATTTTAGCATGAAAAGAAAAAATAATGGAAAATTCAAAAGTGTAAAGAGAGTTTAAATATGTTGAGAGCAAATTACAAGAAGAGTCAAACTCAAAAACAAATAACAGATAAATCATTATTTGATTGCTAGGTAAAGATTAAAATAAAGTCAACTTTTTGTGGCTGGTTCAATCTGATTAGAAGTCATTTATGTAGTCAAGGTCCATTGCCAGTTAGCAACCTGGTGTCCAATTAGGATGATATTTTTGCAACTTGTTTTGTGTAATGTTACAAATCATCTATGAGTTTAAGTCACAGAAATTTTATCTTCGAGTCTAATGATAGGGCATAAAATCCCATTACAAAAATTATTAGAAGGTAAGATCAAGCTTTGTAATTAATTTGATGACTAGCTACTTCTTCCAAGATCAAGCTATGTAATTAGTCTGATGGCTATGTAATTTGATGACTAGCTACTTCTTCCAAGATCAAGCTATGTAATTAGTTGCTTCTTCTTCTTCTTTGTTGTGTACTGTTAAAACTCTAAATTTTCAGTAAAATTCTTCCCTTTTGTGGCATTTCTAACCCGCCAGCTCCTCAAACTAGTGCACCTTGTAATAACACGTCAACCTAAAGGGCTTCGAGTATTGATAGTGGTTTAATACGGTATATATTGATCTTATCTGGTACTTCCAGATCTGTTCTTGTGCATCAATAAAGCCATAAATCCTAATTCTCCTCTATCGACAACTAATACGATATGTGACCAATTCTTCTTAAAAACCATGCTCTTAAATGGAATTCCGACTTCGAAATCATTTATTTTCTATTCTTTTACTTTTATAGTGAATCTTTCAGAATTTCCTGATAAAATTGCACGACTGACTAGAGTATTTGATATCTGATTTGCTGTTATAATTTTGTCAATTTTTTTTTTTCTTATAGAATGTACATTCAAAGTTCTTTCACTAATTGTACCAAGATCGTCTCGCTTAATTTATCACTCTTAATTTTCTAGGATTTTTTTTTTTTCCTGAGAACATCAAAACTTGTGAACCGAAAAAATTCGATTTATTCTTTTTTTTTTCTTCACTCATTTTCCCTCTCTCCCCACTCTTGTCTTTTCTCCTTGTTTTTTTTATTTTTTATTTTTTATTTTTAAATTAACCCAGTTAAGCCTCTACTTTGACCGGCCCAAGTTCTTAAGATAATCTAGGAACTTGTGCGGAGACATTATGATAATGTCTCCCTAGTGTAGAAAATATTACATCCTTGGATCTCCCTACATAAGCCTCTCTCTTCTCACTCTCCTCTTCCATTTCTTGCATTCAATCTAAACCTCTTCTCGAAGCAGCAAAGCTAGGGAGCAAGTAAGGGACAAGAAGAAGCTGAATATAAAGTAGGGAACATCATAAAAGTAACACAATCTTCTTCCGCTCCTAATCTGGTCGTGTGTGTTTTGACTATTTATAATGTTTGATTTCATATTTAAACTAATGATTATGGTGTTGTCCAAATTTCATGGAAATAGGAGGCAAAACGACTGCCAGATAGCTGAAATTCCCATTACCTAGTGGTCCTTTATTGACCGATGACCATAAATTTTGTCCCGCAAGCTTATGATGATGAGTTGAGTATTAATCGTGGGTCATTGGACCTGTGGTTCTCCTCAAAAAGAGCTTCAATTTGATATACAGGTCACAGTGTCACACATCCTATACCTCCGTATACATTGGAAAGTTATGATCCTGCAAAGTTAATCCTATAAATCAATCTAAATCATGGGAAATTCTAAATGCGCACGACATTTTACTAGTGAGAACCACATACCATATATAGTAAAGTGATTTACAACATAGGGGAAAATGGTGGTCACTAGTGAAATATGATGCGCATTTAGAATTTCCCCTAAATCATTAGTTCTGAGAAAAGCATCATGATTTATGATGGTCCAGATGCTCAAGATACTCTGTACCTCCTTACTTATGACCCAGCAAATTTGACCCTACAAATCATCCTAAATCAACAACTACATGCAGTATTCCCAAAAAGTAAAATGCAATAGAATTTGTCCACAGAGATAATCAGCAAAAATTGTCGAATTTGGGTGGCTCTTTTAGTTCCACATCGGCTAGGTGCTAAAGAAACACCACCCATGAGTTCTATAAATAGGGTCTTGTATTTTTGGTTTTGAGTATCCAAAATAATTAGTTATTATATAAAAGAAAACAACTTTTATTTTGGAAAGTTTTCAAATCTGAAAAATTCCAAGTTGTAATTTTGGGTTTTTGGATTTTGAAAAAATTATCTAATTCTTGGAGAACTTTCCAATTTACCAGAGATTTTTGAAAATTTGAAACTTTGGTGATAGTGGATTGATTGTTGGCGCCCGTGGAAGTACGTAACATTTACCGAATCTCGTTAAATTTTGTGTCTTCTCTTATTTTTGCATTAGTTCTTGTATGACACTATTTTGGGTACCTATTTGTGTGGGCAAGATATCTTTCTTTCGCAACAAGTGGTATTAGAGCCGAAGGTTCGACCTTGGCAAATTATTGAAAAATAGCAGAAGGTTCTTCGTCTACACCGGCTAAGCTTACTTTGACTAATGCAAAGTTTGAAGTTGAGAAGTTTGATGGCCGCAACAATTTCGGTATGTGGTAGTGCGAAGTTTTGGATATTTTTTATCAGTAAGAGTTAGATGTTGCTCTGAAAGATAAAAAGCCAAAGAAGATGACTGATAAAGAATGGGAAAAAATTAATCGCCAAGCATGTGGTACTATCCGATCTTATCTCACAAGGGAACAAAAATATCCTTTCATGAAAGAGATATCTGCAAGTAAGATGTTGAATGAGCTGGAGAATAAGTTTATGAAGAAGAGCAGTGAGAATCAACTCTATTTGAAGAAAAAATTGTTCTGCTTCCAGTATCAACCAGGTACATCTATCAACAATCACATTGCTGCTTTTAATAAATTAATAGCAGATTTGTTAAATTTGGATGTGACTGTTGAAGATGAAGATCAGACTTTATTATTGTTGGCTTCTCTTCCTGATGAGTATGATCACCTTGTCACTACTCTCCTTCGTGGTAAGAATAAGGTGACTTTAGATGAGGTATACAATGCATTGTACAATTCTGAGATCAGAAAGAGCATGGTTATAATACAGCTGAGGTGTATGCTGCCAGAGGCCGATCTCAAAGTCGTAAATCCAATCAGAGAGGCAGATCCCAATCAAGAGGCAAACCTGATAAAGATGAATGTGTTTTTTGTCACAAAAAAGGGCATTGAAAGAAAGATTGTCCAAAGTTGAAGAAGAAAGATAAGGGCAAGACTGATTCTGATGCATAAATAGTCAAGTGTGAAGATGATGACTCAAATTTTGCACTGGTTGGTCTACCTTCAGTTTCTCATTCTGATGAGTAGATTTTGGATTTTGGATGCACCTACCATATGTGTCCTCACAAGGAGTGGTTCTTCAATTTTGAAGAGTTTGATGGAGGAGCTGTTTTTATGGGCAACGACAACTCTTACAAGACAATTGGGATAAGTTCAATCCGTTTAAAGAATCATGATGGATCAACCAGAGTTTTGACAGATGTTCGATATATACCAGATTTAAAGAAGAATCTCATCTCTTTGGGAGAATTAGAAGCAAAATGTTTCGCTATGTCTATCCGAGATGGAGTTCTCAGAGTCACTTCAGGCGCACTTGTAGTGATGAAAGGTACGAGGAAGAATAACTTATACTACTTTCAGGGTAGTACAGTTATTGGATCAATAGCTACAGCCTTTGAAGAGGATACAGATGCAGAAACATCCATGTTGTGGCACATGCGACTTGGTCATGTAAGTATGGGAGGTATGCAAAATTTAGTGAAGAAAGGCTTACTAAAAGGTGCAAAAACCGGTAAATTAAATTTTTGTGAGTATTGTGTCATGGGAAAAAAGACAAGAGTAAAATTTGGCACTGCTATCCATAATAATGAAGGAATTTTGGACTATATTCACTCTGATATTTGGAGTCCTACTAGAACATATTCTTTGGGAAGTATGCATTACTTTGTTACTTTTGTTGATGATTTCTCTAGAAGAGTTTGGGTGTATCTGATGAAAACTAAAGATGAAGTGTTGCGAATTTTTCTAAAATGAAAAAAAATGATTGAGACTCAGACAGGCAGAAAGATAAAGAAGCTTAGATCAGATAACGGTAGTGAGTATAAAAGTGATTTGTTTATGAAAGTTTGCCAAGATGAAGGTATTATTCGACACTTCACCAATACAGATTCACCATAGCAAAATGGGGTGGCAGAACGCATGAACAGGACTTTGCTGGAGAAAGTTCGATGTATGTTGCTTAATGTTAGGTTAAGTAAGGGATTTTGGGTTGAGACAGTGACTTATGCATGTCATCTCATTAATCGATTACCATCAGCTGCGATTGAAGGCAAGACACCGATTGAGGTATGGTCTGGAAAACCTGCTTATGATTATGATTCTTTACATGTGTTTGGTTCCACTGCTTATTATTATGTAAAAGAGTCGTTGGATCCAAGAGCCAAGAAAGTATTGTTCATGGGAATAAACTCAGGAGTGAAAGGATATCGCTTTTGGTGTCCAAATTCAAAGAAAATTATTTTTAGCAGGGATGTTACCTTTGATGAATCTGTCATGTTGAAAAAGGTGACACTTAGTAATTCTGGAAAAGAAAAGAAAACCACTGATATTCAGCAGTAGGTGGAGAGTGCTCCGCAACAGGTGGAGTTTGAAAAAGCTAGATTTGACCCAGTTTATATCGACAGTCCAATGGCAGAGAAGGATGTCGAAGAAAAAGAAGAAGAGGTTTTAACCCAAGAACCTCTACAGCAACCAAGCTCAGTTGCACATGACAGGCCACGTCGAGAAATTAAGAAACCTGCTCGTTTCCTTGATACAGTGGTGGTCTATGCACTTCTTGTTATAGATGATGTTCCTTCCACCTATAGAGAAGCAATTAAAAGTTCAGAAGATAAAAAGTGGAAGAGAGCAATGGATGAAGAGATGCGGTATCTTCAGAAAAATCAAACTTGGGAGTTAGCTCAACTACCTAAATATAAGAAGGTAATAGGGTGCAAATGGGTATTTACAAAGAAAGAAGGATTTCCTGACAAAAATGATGTTCGCTACAAGGCAAGATCAGTGGCGAAAGGCTACGCTCAGAAAGAAGGTTGATTATAATGAGGTATTTTCTCCAGTCGTTAAACATTCTTCTATTCGGATTATGTTAGCCTTAGTAGCACAGTTTGATTTGGAACTAGTTCAACTTGATGTGAAAACGGCGTTTTTACACGGTAATTTGGAAAATGAAATCTATATGACTCAGCCAGATGGATTCAAGGTTGCTAAAAAAGAAAATTGGGTTTGCAAATTGAATAAATCATTGTATGGATTGAAGCAATCTCTGAGCTAGTGGTACAAGCTATTTGATCAATTTATGATAAGTTTAAAGTACACTAGAAGTAAATTTGATCACTGTGTGTATTTTTGCAAGGTACATGATAAGTCATTCATTTATCTACTCTTGTATGTGGATGATATGTTAATTGCTTCAAAGAGCCAAGAAGAGATTGAAATGTTAAAAGCTCAGTTGAATCAAGAGTTTGAAATGAAAGACTTGGGTGAAGCTAAAAGGATTCTCGGCATGGAGATAAGCAGAGATCGAAAGAGAGGAAATGTTTGGTTGTCTCAGAAACAATATCTGAAGAAAATACTACAGCGCTTTGGCATGACAGAGCAATCAAAACCTGTGAGTATCCCACTTACTTCTCATTTCAAGTTAAGTGCAGGTTTGTCTCCTAGCACAGATGAGAAACGAGAGTATATGTCGAAGGTTCCTTATTCAAATGCAGTTGGTAGCTTAATGTACGCTATGGTGTGTACGAAACCTGACATTTCACAGGCAGTTGGCGTTGTGAGCAGGTATATGCATAATCCTGGCAAAGAACATTGGCAGACTGTGAAATGGATTTTACGATATCTTCTGAATACCGTAAATGTTAGTTTGGTATTTGAGTCTGATGATACTCTTGGTCAGTATGTGGTTGGATATATTGATTCTGACTATGCAGGTGATTTGGATAAACGTCGATCAACTACTGGTTATGTGTTTACTCTCGCTAAAGTCCCAGTAAGTTGGAGGTCTACTTTGCAGTTCATGGTTGCTCTGTCTACTACAGAAGCAGAATATATGGCAGTTATAGAGGCTGTAAAGGAGACAATTTGGTTACAGGGGTTGCTTCAAGATTTGGGGATTATTCAAAAACAGATTATTGTGTATTGTGACAGCCAGAGTGCAATTCACTTGGCAAAAAACCAAGTCTATCATGCACGGACAAAGCATATCGACGTCAGGTATCATTTTGTGCGGGAAATTATTGAAGATGAGAAAATACTACTTCATAAGATTGGAACTGCAGAGAATCCTGCTGACATGATGACCAAGGTTGTGACTTTGACCAAATTCAAGTATTGTTTGGATTTGCTCAATATTTTGGCAGTTTGAAGATTTTCATTTGGAGGCGCTTACGATGTGGGTTATATTCGCCAAGGTGGAGATTGTTGAATTTGGGTGGCTCTTTTAGTCCCACATCGGCTGGGTGCTAAAAAAACACCACCCATGAGTCCTATAAATAGGGTCTTGTGTTTTTGGTTTTGAATATCCAAAATAATTAGTTATTATATAAAACTGTTTTGAGAAAACAACTTTTATTTTGGGAAGTTTTCAAATCTGAAAAATTCTAAGTTGTAATTTTGGGTTTTTGGATTTTGGAAAAATCCTCTAATTCTTGGGAAACTTTCCAATTTACCAGAAATCTTTGAAAATTTGAAACTTTGGTGATAGTGGAGATCTTTGAAAATTTGAAACTTTGGTGATAGTGGATTGATTGTTGGCGCCCGACGACGTAGGTAATATTTACCGAATCTCGTTAAATTTTGTGTTTTCTCTTATTTTTGCATTAGTTCTTGTGTGGCACTATTTTGGATGCCTATTTGTGTGGACAAGATATCTATCTTTCGCAACAAAAATGTTGTTTCTTTAATTGGATCTATTATATTATACACTAGAAAAAAGATGGGTATAACCAGAAATGGATAAATGCATGTATTAAGAATCTTAAAGATTATGGATGACTAGTGATATATTTCAAGATTTTGAAACCACATGAAGTCTATGTTTATGGAAAAGAACCTGCCGACAAATGAAGCTGTCACTCAAACTTCCATTCCAAATGATATTATTGGCCAGGTGCCTGAAATATAATAATTATCTGGGAATTAAAAAAAAAAAAAATTAGAGTAACAAACAACGCCAAAGGATTAGTTAGTTTAATTAGCTGGGAAAGACAGATAAGCCACTTAAATAACTAAGCTCTAATTTAATACCTGCGCTCGACAGAACAACGAGTAAGTGCCGAGCTAGTCACCAAACAAAACGTTAGGATTTCTTAGAAGACTATTTCTCCTTTTCCTTAATTTTATTTTCTTTCTAACTAAAGAAAGCTAATGATTTCCACATGAGGGAGGTTAAACCTGATCAGGGGTTATCCACACACAAGCAAGGCAATGTATTCGGTTGACCGGCGCGGTGACATGCCATTGTTAGCACGAAACAGGAATATTACATGTAGACAGTAATTACTTGGTCTCATCATCAATTCAAGTTTATGGCTTAGTGGTATTACTTCAATGTCTCAGTTGGGCCCCAATTATCTAATCTCTTCTCTTTCATCTCTTTATATTTAAACCTGCGTTATGGAATTAAGGACCTCACTGATAAATTCTTGCTAATAATTAACTGATCTGGAAAATCATTGCATTAATTAATTTGATGGACTAAACTAAGTTGCTTTCCGATCATTTCTCAAATTTCAATCTTGTATCGTGTTAATACCTTCATAGTTAATAACTCCTTAGCTTTATTAAACTTAATGTCCCCTCTAATTATTCTTTTAACTGTGTTAAACAGTAATCCCTACTGCCAATTTATTAAATCTTTTCCCCTATATAGTGATCCATGGGACCATTTTAATTCTGTTCACCCTATAAGAAGAATTATATGCATTATAATTGTATTTGTTTTCCAGATTATTTACTACTGTTTATATATTTCTTATTTTTAAGCTCTCTGCTTAAATCCATTTTTGTGCTTACGCATGTAACATCTTTAATATATTTTTATCTTTTTTTTTTTTCCTTAAAATCCCGAGTGTAAACTTTTGTCATGTCCATCTATATCCAACTTCGCATCTGCCATTGATCACACCACCACTGTCCATTGGCCTTTTTAGCTTTGTGCATGTGAACGAGAAGTGTGCACAATTCAAATACTTGGACTAGCACTGTTCATAGCCATATGCATGTTTTAAATGTACGTATACATGTATACAGAATCTCCCTCCCCCCCCCACATGTGAATCAACATATATACAGAATCAGATAGGATCAATTGTATCCATTTACACCCCTAAATCCCCTGGCCTCCATCCCCACCCCACTTTCCTTGTGCACACAAAGACGTGCACAGATACACACAACACATCACACCCGCCAAAGGAAAAGAGGAACGGAAATTCCTAAACTGAAAAAACTTCTAATAAGAGATCGAAAAGAGACATAGTTCAAGAAACCAAACATATAAATTGTTATTCATTTCCATTGTACTGTATTCCAGGTCCCACAAGATTGAAGCTTACATAAGTGCATTTAAGTAAGATAAACCAAATTGTCCCACTGAAAGCTGAAAAAAAGACATAAATGTCATAGTTGCTGATTTTTAGACCCATAAAGAGGTGTGTTAGCCTGTGCAAGCATTGAAAACTTCTCCTCACAAGCCACCTGCCATCATGATGCTTTCCACTGCTCCTCGAGGTTTGCCATCTCCTGAAACTTGCCAATTTGATGTAGACTGAGTGCTATATCGAGGAAACCACACAGGCCAAATATAAATAGATGATTTAAAGGTTGGATTTAGGTTATTCACATACCTCCTCCTCCATCCAGGAAGAATTCCTTCCTGACATAAACCTCAGTCCAATTTCAAGCCCTCGCAACAAATGTTGGGTAGTCTTTCATATAC